>JAWLRI010000040.1:739961-773085 GCA_034781795.1 Crypturellus tataupa
GCTGCAGGGGAGCTGCGTGGTACCAAGGCAGCGAGTGCCCCGCTCGAAACAACCCCGGCACCGGCACGTTCCCCCCGCAAAGCCCCGGTACCAGCGTGTAGGCCCAGCTGGAGCGCTCAAGGAATCCCTTGAGGGAGCCGGGGGCAGCGATGGGTTTGGTGGAGAACACGGGGATGACTCGTAAATAAAATAGGTCTTTGAGTATCGCTAGTGTTGCGGTTGGGTTCGCTGCCCTGAGAAATAGGAAAAATAACCAATACTGTGCAAAGAGTTTGCACTGTGGCTTGATAACTGTAACGTAAAGAAACCAGCTCATTTCGAGGTTGGTACCACCCCCTTTGAAAGCTTTTTGTCTGCATTTGGCATATTTGTAAAGTTATAAAAGCCTCATAAGATCCTCCTTGCTCTGATTAAAAAAATAAATACACAAACCGTGGCTGTGAACCCGGAGCCGTCAGATGCTGCGTGTTGTAGTTCCACCTAATGTTTACCTACGGAATATTTTAAATACCTTTTATGATTGTCATGCTTGCTGCCTCGGTCCTGCTGCAGGGTTTCGGAACAGGGGGGAAGGGTTCAGCGTGAGCGAATTCACGTGGTGCTAATCACCCTTTGAGGACAATATCCTGATTTTGCTTAAAAAAGAGAAACTCCATCTGCCAAGGTGCAGTTTATTAGGAATGATGTAAAATATTCTGATCGGTCTCCGTGGTATTTTGATGGTAACAACAGCAACACAGAGAACATAATTTGTACGTTGTTTATGAGGAATGTTTTAACAGGGAAACCAAAACCTGATAATTTGGGGTTGTTGCTGTCTAGTGTGGACTGTTTCTGTTTCCAGCTGTATCTATCTTGTCACTCTGCACTTTTCCAGTCTTTGGTTTCTACCTCTGCTCAGTGAGGTGTCTTAGTAAAATAAACACTAGTCACTAAAGCCACGAGCTCAAAAACTAAATCTGTTCAGGATTCATGGGGATACATGACCTGGTTTTAGTGAGTACAGGAACCTCTTTGAGTTCAGGTGAAACTCCTCCTCTTCCCAGCTGCCTTTTCTGGAATGCGGTAGTTTGAAACGTTTCTCAGTGGTTGTGGTGTGTGTCTTCACACTTAGTATCAGAAAAAAATATTAATTTCACAAGAAGATGTTTTGACCACAGCTCACTTCTCATAGTTGCATTTAATAGGTAGTGAAAGTAGTCTTAGCATTAAGAGTGTTCAAGCACCTCGTATCATTAGAATCAGCACTAAAGGCTGTCTTCGTTTGAAGTTAATTTCAATCTGCTTTAATATATATACGATAAAAAAAAAAAAGTTAATAGTTAAATTTTAGGTTAATTACAGCATATCTAAGTGTTCGTCTGCAAATGTCCGTTTAGGAGTTATTTTATTGGGCAGTATTGTTCCATACCAAAGGTTGGATCATAATGCTCATAATATTTGGTGAGTCATAGATTTGGCCTGGAATTCGGTTCTGGGAGACATGTACAGGGCATCGCCAGTGTCTCATGCCCTGCAAGGTGCTGCAGCTCTGCCCTTGGCTTTCCTGTGAATCAGTGCTGGGCTTTGGGGCAGGGGAATATTAGGGCCAATAAAATGCTCTTAAGTGGCTACTTGTGGGTTAGTATTTCTGTGTGTGTTTTGTGCCTTTGGGAAGGCACCTCATTAATAAGCAAAGTTTTGATTATTCTACCAGAAATCATTCATTATCATGAACAGGGTCCTTTATGCTGTTCAGACAGTAGGAAATGCTGCAGATTCAGTGACCTCCCGCTAAAAAGCAGAGGAAGACAACGGGGTGCTCTTAAAATGCTCAGTCTAATCACAAATGGCTTCATTTCAACCTGGAAACCACCAAGCTGATTTTACTTAATTTCTGCTTCTATTGGTGATAATGAATGTTGTTAACCTTTATTATGATACAGGGAAGAAAATTCTTCCCATCTGCATCTTCTACAATTAGGTATCTTTTATTTTGTGTACTTTTACAACGATTTTTCTGATATATTTCTATTTAAATATCAAAGTCGGCTTTGATATTTAAGAAGAGCCCACAAATGGGCTTTTCTCTAGCAGATGCAGTGTCCAACCTCCTAGTTTTGCTCCAGTTTGCTTGGTCCTATAGAGGGGCAGAGGGGCTCTAAGGAGTGTTGATAGTACCAGTTTTCATCATCCTGTTTCCTCGGGAAATAGTTAAGAGAAAAATCGAGATTGGATTTAACCACAATATTAATGGTTCTGTGCCTTCTGGGTGAGAGGGCTGTTCTACTTCCCTGTTCTGGAAATAGTTCCTTGTGAAGCTAGAAGGACGGCAGTGCTTGGGGATTCAACAGGGTGTTTAGAACCTTTTTACTTTAACTATTTTGGCTCTTATTAATCTTCTATGTAGAAAGGGCATCTACATATATGGAGCAAAATAAATTGCTTCTTTTTTGAATAGTATTATTTCTACATTATGAGAGAGGTGGAATTAACATTTTAGGATCTGAATCTAATGCTGTGGTCAAGGGGAAGCTAAGGAGAATAGTATTAGTGCATGCGGTGGTGTCCCTGTCTTTGAATTTTGTTTTCTGTGATTCTGATTCTTATTTTTAAAAGTTTGAATATTGGATATGAAATCAAAAACATGCACGACAGGAGTTCTCACTGAAACACCCAAGATTACTCTGCATCTCTTTCCAAATCTTTTCCTGCTCAGCCTATCTTTCCCTAGAACAGAATGGCAAGACCAATTTAAGTTTTTTGCTTGTTTTGCATTTCAGATTGTGCAGTGAATGTCCATAAGAACTGCAAGAATTTACTGGCTGAATGCAGCAGCATCAGACCCAGGGTAGGTTCTACAACTTGTTTGGAAAATAATGGTGCTTGAAATAATAAGTGTCTTAATTAGTGTGAGTGTCTTAATTTAGATAAATATGGAGTCTTGCCCTGCATGTCCAAGACGCCCAGTGGTTATTAATTTATCTTTATAGTAATTTATGAAAATCTATGCAGGGAAAATAAAGTGAAACGTTTTACTGCTTTGCTGAAAACTACTTTCCATTTCTTGTTTCTGTCAGATTTGTGACTTGCCCTTTGAATGCACAAACACCATGATGACAAACATAACTGAGTTATTTCTGTCTTTAAAATGGATATTTTTGATTTGATACATCTAAACTTTGTGCTGCTGTATCAATAAATACAGTGTCATCTCAAAGCTGATAGAGCAGCAGAGAGGAATAGCAGAGCAGGATAAGTACTTTCATTTCTGAACTGTGATAAACTTCAAGTCTTGCCAAGGTGTTCACTTTTTATCTCTGTCACAGGATGCCTAAGGTTGCCTGTAAGGTCACAGGTTGCTTTCAGATAGTTGTGTACCTGGCACTTCTATTCTGCTATTGTACTTGAATGTAATTTCCTCCTCCTTAAAGCCATTTAGACTTTTTAGTTTGTATTAACCTGTGTCTGTTGGTGATTTTAGAGACTGACAGCAGATTAGGGAGTGCTGTGAGAGGGAGAAAGAGCAGAGGAGCGCTTTGGGGTAATTAAAGGTTAGAGGAAGTGCTTTCAGCCTCTGGTGATTTATTATGTAACCTTTCTGAGCATAGGCATATGGCTTTATAAATCTATCTACCTACCTCTGTGTGTAGGTACCTATATACATACATAGGTATATACACAATACGTATATACCTTTGAACTTTTAAAGTCAATGTGTGTTTTAATTCCAAACATAATCATTCAGTTCTTTTTGTATACTAAATGCAGTAGAGATTTAATTTCCAGTCTTGACTGTCTCCAAACTTTCATCCCCGCTGCAAACCACCGCAGATCCAGCTGTAGCTTTTCCTTTTTGGTTCAACTTCAGCCTGGATAAGGCTTGGAGTATTTATATGTAATGTAAATGTCAATATACCATTGTTTTGCAGTGAAAAAAAAACAAAAGTGCTTGTGTCAGGTCTTTTATATTTTCAGTATAAAGCTCTGCTTACAGTTAGTGTTATATGATAAGGAAAATGATTCATTTTGGACTGAAAGTTTGGTTTGTATGTGTAAGAATATTATATTTTTTCCTATAACAGAAAGATTTCCAGCACAGACCTTCTGGATCTCCACAAAGTTCGTCCCAGTGCATTTCCCCAGGTTTGTACTAAAGAATGATTTCTGTGCTCAAGGCTTATCTGTTCAATTGTATCTTTTTTCTTTAATATGTTTTAAAGGCCATACACAGTGTGTTATTGAAGTATAGAAAAGATCTCTTTTAATAAGATGGTTTCATTTTTTTTCCTATTGGGAATGGCTTTAGAGGCTCCTGGCAATCTCCTGTGTGTTTTTATCTTTTTATCTTTTTATTTTCCTTTATACCTTCTTGCTGTGTAACCTCAAAATATCATGGTGGAAAGGGATCAATAAGCTAGTTTCTCATTGATTGTCTATTCTCTGGCCTCTGAAAAGACTAGAACTGTGAACTCAGTTTTACATCAGATTTTCATAATTGTCTATTTAAAACTTGCCTGCAGCTACTGGTTGCTAGAAATCTCTAAGACAAGCTAGCATAAATGGTCAGAACATAAATCCATGTTGAAACAAAGTGGGAAAAGGGCTGACCTGGGAAAAAAATAAGAAGAAAGAACAGCTCCTCTGCAGTATGGGCGTTGAAATAGCTTTTTGCTACTGGAAAAGACCAAATAGCTGTGTTTTCCTTTTTTCTGTTACCTGGTTTTCCTGAATTCTTTGGCATTTTCACCATTTAAGAGAAGTTTTCCCAAACTGTATGATTGTGACCTTTCTTTTTACTCATATTCCAGAATTGTGGAAATAACACTTGTAAAAGGGACAGACGATATATTTCAGTGGTACATTGAAGAATGACTCTTTTTTTCATTATATTTGAGACTGATTACATTTTCAGTTCAATTAAAAAAACTTTTATTACATACAAAAACAATTTGCTTTAGTAATTACATAAAGTGATATAGAGACACTGTCCATTCTGCTTTTGATTCATTCTGCTTTTTGTAATTTGGGACTAAGTAATTATGCTCAAGTAATTATGGAATACTTACAGATAAAGGAGACATCAGAGCCAGTGGTTTAAATGACATTTTGGTTGGTAGAAGTTACGAAGTCTTTAACAGAAACATTTTTCAGGCCCTAAGATGTTGGTCAATACAGAATTATTTTGATCTCTTTGATTGTTTTGCCGGCTGTAAGAAACACAACTGGTGAGGATGTCTGGGTGTTGCTCTGGCTGTTGCATCCATCTTTCTTCGGTATCCTCTGATTATTTCAGGAAACAATCTTTTCTGAGGATTGCACAGAGGAATTGTGGTAACAAGTGGTCGTTTGCATTGCCAAGAATGCCCTTGTCCACTTAGGGATAAGTGCAGGGACTAAAATAGGAAACAATAAGGAATTGTAGGACAAGCTGGCCATAGGGCTTGGCGTTGGGGCTGCTCAGTGACACAGAGCCTGGGCTGCTGCAGTAGCTGAACCACGATCGATGGGGCCTCTCAGCAGTGTGCACACACTGCTAATTGAACTCAGAAAATGGCTTTTTGGTGGCGCAGGCTCGGCTAGGCAGGCAGTGCTTATTTTCCATAGTCAAAAGCAGGAGCAGGAAGTTAAAGGAGCAGCTAATAGCATGGCCATCATATGTTTTTACCCATAACATTAATACTGCAGACACGAGTGCCTAGCAGAAAGAGCCAAAGGTATCAACATAGAAGAGAAACGTGTTTTAAGAGAGGTGCAAGCTGTGCCCCTTTCAAATTTTGCCTCTGGAGATTTTTAGATTTGAGCTCATGGGGTTATGAAACATCCCCTAGCACTGTGAAACAAAATGTTGCTAAAGGAGATGTTTGTCACTTTATCCAGTTTGAGAATCAGCTATATGGTAGAGTCAAGAAATTTGGAACCTGATCCTGGGAGGTACCAAGGGTAGGTAAAAGCTCTGCTGACACCATTTGTGGTGCAAGTAGTTGGTGGGATCACATCTGCAGCCCTGCATGCAGTTCTAGCCCAGTGTCTTAGGAAGAGAACTGAAAGACAAGCAGATATGGAGCACAGGGTATTTCCCAGGAAATCTGGGAAAACCTGTCTTATGAGAAGAACACTGAACGCCTTAGCTTAGGCTGTGTGTAAAATAAAGCCTGAGTGTAGTTGTAGAGACCCAGGCTCGAGGATCCATGAGGTCTCTTCCACTCACATGTCCTTAAAAACACTTTGAAGAAAGGGCAGCTGCAGACCTCATCTGTGACACCAAGTTTTGAAGATTGGCTGATTCCTCATCTTTGACGTCTCTGAAGCTCCTTTTTTAAAAAGGGCGTATTTTGTCTCCCGTTCCTTGTCCTTCATTATAGACATTGGTGCTAAATAATCATATCCATTTTTTATAAGTCTATTACAAGCTTCCACATATTATATCATAGAGATTAAAGTTTTAAATATCTTTCCAGTTCACAGTCTGTCTAGATTTGAAAAGCATTAAAAAGCTGCAGTATTAAAATTAAATTTAGCTCTGGGATCTTTTCCATTCAGCGTGTGTGCATGCAGATATAAATCACTATGCAGCAGTAAGCTTTGCAGAGAAATTGTGGGTTTTATGTGTTCTCAGTTTTTTCTTGTTTGCCATGAAATGTTCTGTCCTCTTATAGGCAGGGTGTGAATAATTGTGTGTAGGTTCTGGTGTTTTACTAAAGGAGAAGATACTTTGCAATTTCCACACTAAATGGGCACAGTAGGGACCAATTTCCTGCACTTCAGACCTGCTGATTTAGCCGATACAGTAGGTTAAGTGGCAGCTTTACATTTCTAGAAGGATCACAGGTAGTATAAAAACAGTGCATCTCTGGGGCCACTTTACTGTGGCAAGTCTTAGGGCAGCCAGTAGTGAGCATGGGGAATACAAATTCAAAAAGCAGCGGCAGAAGCAATGCAATTCCAGCTCATCCCGAGCTGTCTTTTTGTGGTTCGTTTTCAAGAAAATGGAATGAGAATGTCTTTTTGGACAACGAGCTCTTAACATCCAAGATTCTGTCTGTTCTGCGTCCACATTCGGAGAGAGGTTTGAGAGCAGGCGAGCTGCAGCCTCATTTTCTGAGCACCAATTCGATCTTTGCCTCTCTAGCCGCTTCTTTGAAGGAGCAGCCCCGCGGGCTTCTCCTGGGACCGGATGGCACCCCAGTATTACCGCGGAATCTCGGTATGACTATCGCCCAGAGAGGAAATTCTCAGTCTTCACTGAATACTGCAGGAGCTGTTAATAAATTTGGGTAAGTAAACTGCTTCTCTTCTAATCCATTTGCTTCTACTTGCAGCCTCTCCTTTGCTAAATCGAGAGCTCAAATTTATTTTCAAGCTCAAAACAGATTTTCAAGCTTGAAACAGATTCAGTCAGTTTCTAATGCTGAATTTGATTTAAAAAGCCCTTAAGCAGTAAGCTATTTGTTTGTGGAAATCAACACCTTCTATTTAGTCCCCCTGCACTATACCACAAAACATTATATAAATAGGGAAATGTTTCCGTACTCTGTATTTTTTTTTCATGGGTATTTTAGTCTTCAGGCTTGCTGAAATTCAGGAATATTTTCTGAGATCATTTATTCTAAGTATTGCTGGTTCTGACTAGTGTAGGAGGCAGCAGTGTTTTGAATTGCAGTATACCTTAATTAAAATATTAGGCAATTTAAAACATACTGTTTATATTTTATGTTCTTTTAATGTGCTGCAATTATGCTCAATTCTCAGTGAAAATGCTCTTTGTACTTTGAACTGGGTATGGCTTGTCACCAATGATGTTTGTGAAAATGCCATACCAGAATTTACGTGTTCTAACTCTTCTAATTAAAACTGTAACATTTCAATGATTATTATTAAGTTACTCGATTGATTTGACTGTTTAAAGTCGGCGTGCAGAGATTTATTTGAACATAATTGCACTATAATTAAGGAAAGATGCTTTTTAGAGGAGTTAGAGGTTTGTGGGGAGATTTTTAGACAAGCTATTTTATATATATATTATTTATATATTTTTATATATATTAATGTTCTGTTCTCCCTTGTTGTCTAATTTCTTTGGCCATTCAGACTACTTTCAGGAGACATGGATGAAGGGGATTCTGGATTTATAAAATTCAAGCAGACATCAGATGATGTTGTCTCGCTTGCACCTTCAACGTCAGACTCCATTTTTCTGGAAGGTATGGAATTTCTGTGCTTCACAGGATTCTATACGATTTCTAAAGCAGTCTTAACAAAACAAGACAGATGTTTTCCTCTTGTTGTTGTTAATATTGGTAAAGAGGGGTATGGCTTGGCACAATTTGCTGATAAGTGAAATAAACTATGTTTTTGATCCAGATGCATATTCTATGTATCTCCGAAGTGAAATAGAAACCGATGCTCTTGAGTTTGAGGCAGAGTCTTGGAGTATTGCAGTGGAACAGCCTTATGCAAAAAGGCAAAAGAAAGAAGTTATAAAAAGGCAAGATGTCATTTATGGTAAGAATATATATATATTTATTGGATATTTCTTTTACTTCATAATGCCACCACTTGGAAATGAAGTAGAAATAACTGCTTTAACTGGCTCCTGATTTTGACTTGTGTTTGGAAACAAAAACTAAGTGAAGATTTTAATGTGTGTTCCCTGTCTCAGTGTGCATAAGTTCTCCTACTAAATAATGTTGATCAACCTATAGTTTTCAGTATGCCTGTGTAAGCACCAAAGCCTATACGGGTAGGACGGATCCCTCACTCAACTGGGAGATGCCATTAAATAAGTAGGGTCAATCTTGGTCACTGCTTAGATGGGAGATTAAAGGGCCAAATTTAAGAACTTTGCAGCAGTGACGTTTTTATTCTTTTCTCAATGCTGATACACACATTAGCAAAGTGATATGGACAGCCCTGGAATGCTTTACTGTTGTTGAGCTCTAGAACAATAAAAAAAATAAACTAAAAGGAAAAATAAGATGCCATTTAGTCCTCATGTTTGGCCTGCTACAAAATCAGATGCACCTAGATGGGTGCAAGGTTTTGTTTAACCTGTTCTTAACCTTTGAAAATGGAGATTTCAAAGGTGTTCTTTGAAATTTGGTGCGGTATTTGTCCTTATGATGATAAGGGACTGGTTATTCCTGATGTTTGATATGAATCTCTCTGGCTTCAGGATAAGATTTCTACCTCTTGTGTCTCTATTCTTGCGTCTCTGATACTGAAAACAGTTCATTCTCTCCTCCTTTTAAGGAATTAGAAGTAGTGTTGTATGTTTTTATCCCAAGTAATAGGTGTAGATTACAGCAGACGCTTCATGTGGACAGCTGGTCTGCATTAGACCAGATTTATCAGGAGTGAGTTGTTTTCTTTTTTAAAAAGAAGGTATATGTTATTTTTACTGAAAAATAGCATGTTTGGAAGTACTTAATTTCAGCTTTTATAGCATTGAATATCTGTCAATGTAGCTCTCCTGCTAGTGGTTTATACTGGTAAGAGGTAAATAGTAGACATGTTTTATAGATCTAGGGTAGCCAGCCTAGTTGTTGTGTTTCTGGTAATAGGTTTGCCGGTTGCTAGCAAAAGATACTGCCTTTCAGAGTCTGCTAATCACTATCCTAATCACTGTAAATGACTTGTGATTATTTGTATTATGTTTCTTTTTGCCCAGAACTAATGCAGACTGAAATGCACCATGTCAGGACACTGAAAATTATGCTGAAGGTGTATTCCAAAGCCATGAGAGAGGAACTGCAGTTCCCAAACGCAGTCATCAACAAACTTTTCCCGTGTGTGGATGAGTTGCTGGAGCTGCACGGGCAATTCCTGCTGCAATTAAAAGAGCGTCGAAGAGAATCCTTGGAAGAAGGCAGTGACCGAAATTATATTATCCAAAATATAGGGGACATCTTGGTAAAACAGGTGTGAATTAAGTTCCAGTAAGATGTGCTGACCCTATTAAGTTCTGAACTTTAAGCATACATTTAGGTTTTTGTCATGTAAAGCTTGAATATAATAGATTCTTCATTTAACCCTGGGTTTAAGATTGCCTTTCTCCTGTGGTGGGTGATCCTGGCTCCCAGAAATGCATGTGCAAATAATGTGGAATGTTCACTAAATGATTTTCCTTTGGGTCCCTGCAGTCCCTATTGTGGTATGCTGCTACAGATGATTCAATTTGATTTTCATCTGCTGCATGTCTCACTTCTGATAAAGAGGAAATTGAAATATCAAAGAAACGTCTCAGAAGTCAGTTATCGTAAAACCTGGTTAAATCCAGGTCTTGTAGTGTGCAGGTATATTGTTAATGATGCATGTTTTCCATCCTTTTATTTCCATTTAGTTCTCAGGCGAAAATGGAGAGAGAATGAAAGAAAAATACGGTGTGTTCTGTTGTGGTCACAATGAAGCTGTTGGTCACTATAAAGACCTTTTCCAAAGCAATAAGAAGTTCCAAAACCTAATAAAGGTAAACAACAGTTAGAAACCTTCCATTCTCACCGAGCAACATATATTTGACTGATATTTATTTTATACTGGACAATCAATTAAATTCCAATGACTGTAATTAAAGAAGCGTGACCTTGTTATTTGGTAGACTGTTAGCTTTCTGTATTTTTAATCTCTCTGGACATAAATCCACAATAAACTTGAGGCAGGCAGATGTTTTTTTTTTTGAGAGTGCACCTGACTGGGACTAGGATATTTGTTTTATTCATGGCTCTGTCACTAACACTATAAATTGGTTTGATAAAGCAGTGATTCATACTGCTGATAGAGCTCTGTAGAAAAGATAGATATTATTGCTCTAGGTCTGCCCACTAAGTCTTTCCAAAACCAGGAATTTGGCTCTAGTGTGTTCTGTTTATCTGCTCTACACTGTAATGTGCAATTAGTAGGAAGGGCTGGGGAAAGGCAGCCAAACGGGAAGCCTGTAACCTGAGTCTTAGATGACATTGCACAGTTCAAAGTATTCTCATTTTCCAGTCTTTAGTAAGTGATACTGTATGAACTTTCCAACGTGACTCTGGAGTTACAGTTCTTAACTAGCTGTCTTCAAAAGTAAAGAAGTTCCCTTTTCCATGAACCAAATAAGTGAACGGATTGAGTTTTAAAATATATAGGCTCAGTTCTTGACAGAGAAGAGCTTGACAGAAGAGCTCCTGCCACCTGGAGTCAGGCCGGCTATTGAGATTCTGGTGTTGCAGTCTTTTGTTTTTTCTAAACAGAAATGTGTTTGTGTAGATCAGCGTAGGGCTGAAAATATAGCATTAGAATAAATACATATTATATTTATTATTATTGTACAAAAATGTTTTGAGACAGAAAATGTGGGAATGAAGAGGGGAGGGAATGTGAAGAGCAGTAGATACAGAGCATGTGAATGAGCTGCCTTTTGTTTTCTAGAAAATAGGGAACTGCTCCATTGTGAGGAGACTTGGTGTTCAGGAGTGTATCCTTCTAGTTACACAGCGCATCACCAAATACCCCGTGCTGGTGGAACGGATTATTCAGAATACCGAAGGTAATTTGTTTAATCCTTCCCAGATGCCTGACATTGTCTACTGATCCCTTGTCTTCCACGTCCTCCTCTCAGACAAGGAGGACAGACTGGTGCTGCTTTATACCTGCTTCCTCACTTCTTTGCTGACAGAAGATGTGGTTCTCGACACCACTCCAAATCAGTAACAACTCATCAGAGGGTCTAAAGCAGGAATGTTCAGTTTCAAGCCTACCACTGTGAAATCATAGTCATTAAGCCTCTGATTTCAGGCTTATTTAACTGAATTAAGTCAGTTCCTTGGGAATTTAGTGCTTCAGGATCTTTTCTAACATTTTCTATCTTAATGCTCTTAGAAATGATTGTTAAATATTGAATATGAAACTTTTTGTGTTAAAATATGTTTGAATGGCTCATTTTGCATTCCAGAGTTCAAAATCTGGCTAATTGCTACTCTTCCCTCTTTGTAGCTGGAACTAAAGATTATGAAGAGCTGACACAGGCTCTCAGTTTAATTAAGGACACAATCACTCATGTGGATGCCATGGTAAATGAGTGTGAGAAGGGGCAACGCCTTAAGGAGATTATGCATAAAATGGAGCTAAAATCATCTGGGAAGTTTAAGAATGGGCTCTTCTTCCGGAAGGACGATATGGGGCAGAGGCGGCTTCTGCTGGATGGGATGCTCTACTGGAAAGCTGCATCGGGGCGACTCAAAGGTAATGGACTAGGAAGGGAAAAAAGTGCAACTGGGAAACAAGATTTCTCTTTGTTTAGTAACTGTTTATTACCAATTGATTGAGTATAAAATAGGATGGCAATAACCTTCTTTAATAGGATGTTGAAGGAAATAGCACTTGTTCTATTCTTGGCTTCTCCAATAAGCATCTCTGTGATGGGACATGATAAGTTCCTTATGCTGCTGGCTTATTATCTCTCTGATCTGCTTTCCAATTCAAGTGGGAGGTCTTTAGATAGATGACAAAGCTTTGAGTCATCAGACTTAGTCTCCTGTGGAAAGACATTATCTTGTGCGAGCTCTGGTTCACACTTTGAAAAATCGTGTCACGTCAACCCCATGACACCTCCATTCTACATAATACCTGTTTTGCCAGAAAATCAAAGCAACATCCATCAGTGAATATTTTAAGAGCTTCATTGCTCAGATGTTCAAAGAGAAGCTTCATTGACTTATATAATGCAGTTGAGAGGCCCCAGTGCTGTGAAAATCTGCAGTTCTAGAAGAATCTGCAGTTGAGGGAGACAGTTTTTCCTCACGAGCGTCTGAGTCCACGTGTAGCAATCCTAAGCAGACATTTTAAAATTTTAAACAAGCCCTTTCTATTCTGCTGGTTCTGCACGTGTATTTCTATTTGTGGGGATCCCAAGTACAAGGTGGTAGGAGACCAAATGTTGATATGTCCATATCCCGAAGGAAATTTAAGTCAAGTGATTTTGAGTCTGCAACAATCCTTTTGATTTAGAGTAACTTATTTTTTGTCCTTCTGTTTCCACCACAGATATTCTGGCAGTCCTGTTAACTGATGTACTTTTGCTATTACAAGAAAAGGACCAAAAATATGTATTTGCATCAGTGGTAGGTATTGCTTTCCTTAGTTAATACACTTGTTCACTGTGTTTATGAAAGTGGCCGTAACTGCAGAAGAAATACAGATAGAAATGTTAAATATTTGTTATGGCAGATTGAGAAGGAAAAATGAAGTTAAAACAAATTTGGCTGGTATAGAGTTGCTTCTCCTGAAGCAATCCTGGTGCTCCTGCAGTCTCGTGGTCCAAAACAGCGTTTCCTCTGCATCACTCTGCTCTAACTGGGGCATCTCGTGTGGGTTTCTCATGCCTTGAGCATGTCCTGGGGTTCACTACTTTCTTCTTATCTTACCCTGCGACTTTTCCAAGTTCTGTTATGCTGCTATTTGTACAAGTCATACATGTTAAACATGCTAGAACTATAGTTTGAAAGGCACTTTCCTTCTGTACATTAATGTGAAGGGAAAAAATCTTCTACTTCAGCTAGGGAAATGGTAAGCCATGACTTTAATGGAGGTTGAGAATTTTCCTGAAGCGACCAGCCTTAAATGCAAAGGTAATTACTGCAGCACTCTGGGGCACTCAGTAGATTTGCCTGTTTTTCTCAGGCATTTCCACAGGTATCCTCAGAGCAGTTAATTGTGCACATTTTGTACTGATCTAGTTCACTTACAACTGTAATGGGACCAGGAACAGAGAAACTATTTATGTAATAGGTTTTTTGGATATATAATTTTTTTTTAAGACGTAAGAGCCGAATTGTAATGGCTGGAGCTATTTGGATGACTTCAGGGGTATAAAAGCAATGGCTTTTCAAATAGATTATGTTCTAATGCACAGAGTGGGGATACTTTCACAAATCATACTGGCTAACCAAAAACGCTGCTTCTTGCCTTTAACTTGATTTGCTTTTGCTTGATCTGTCTTTGCTCGATTTCTGGGACCATGGAAATGTTCAGGTGCTTGGATCAGTGCATGCTCTAATACTCGACCAGGTGCCAAGACCTGTTATTTTTGAATGCATCTTCTGTATTCAGTGTTTTGATCTATGGGTGATGAGTAAAAAAGGACAAGTGTCAAAAATGTCATGTGGAAAGACCAAAGTAGTGAAGTAATAATGATATACAGCTCATAATGGTCCTATATAAATAGGAAATGGGCGGGGGCTGAGAAGCACTAACCCTGAAGAATGTATGTAATATAGCGCAATAAACTATATTTTGTTTCACAGGACTCTAAACCACCAGTTATCTCATTGCAAAAGTTGATTGTAAGAGAGGTAGCTAATGAGGAAAAAGCAATGTTCTTAATTAGTGCTTCCTTAAAAGGACCAGAAATGTATGAAATTCATACAAGCTCAAAAGAAGAGAGGAATTCCTGGATGGCTCACATTCGCAGAGCTGTAGAAAGGTAAATTATGAATGAAAGCCGGAGGGCTTGATTTCTTGCTCGTCTGTCTCCTCTTCAGCAGGCTTCGTAGGAATAACCTTAGCTAAAAATACATTTAACTATCCTAAAACATCTTTTTTTTTTGTAAGTGAAGTGTGTTCTTCTGTGTATGGCTATTGTGAAGAATTCATGCATAAACGATGCAAGAAAAAACATCCTAAGACTATCATGTTTCTTTAAAAAAAAAAAAAAAAGTTTGTTCACTGATGCCAAATGAACCAGGGCTTCGGATAAGGGAGGAAGATTAGCAGAAGATAAAGCACATCTAAGCAAAGACCTGGGTTGAATCCTGAGATGGCTGTGATTTATCTAATGTGTAAGGTGTGCGTCTTTGTCTCCCCCTTTTTACAGCTGTCCTGATGAAGAAGAAGGAACGTTTAATGAACCTGAAGCAGAAAGGAGGCTGGCTGAAGCAAGAGCTGCTAAGCTAAAAGATTTTCAAGGTAATGGCTTAGTTATATATTCCACGAACAGCTTCTCAGCATCACTTGTGATTTATGACCATCTTGTTCTTTTGTCCTATGATGTGAGCAAGCTTCTCCTTTATAAGTCTTTCAAAATCTTTGTCTATTTTCTATATAATCTATCTATCTGTATATTATACATTCAACATATATATTGTAAAACTGTGTAGAAATAGTTAAATAAGTTAATTTGGAGGGCAGAACTTGAGTTTGTTTCTTTCTTCAGAGCGTTTGAACCTGAAGGATGACCTAATTGTGCAAAGTCTGACTGAGAAGCAACAGATTTATCTAGAAATGTCTGAAATGAACGGGTTTGAAGACCAGTCCCAAGGTGCCCGGTCTAGGCTGCTACTTCGGGGGGATATCTCGGAGAATCTGCAAGGAGAGGGGCTCTTGAAGTCTGCAGTGACAGAAGGTAAATGCAGCGCGGGAATGTGTGTGTGTATAAACAGATGCAAGTGTGGATCAGCACACGAGATCAAAGCGCAGCTTGTTAGTCCTGAAAATCTTGCAGTAGTGACACCTGATGTTGTTCAGATTCCTTGGTCTCAGAAGCCATCTTCAAGACAGGTAAGTGCACCCTGTGTTTGGATAGAGAATCTTAGCTACAATTTGGATTATTTATTTATTTGTGTCAGAGACTTCTAGAACAAGCTAGCCTATCTAGGGAAGGCGTATTTAGAAAGAGAGTAAGCACAGGCATTGCTTTGAGTCTGACAAAAAAAAACCACTCAAATGCTAATAACCTAATCTTATGTTCAAGGAGAAAGTTATCTTCATACAGGCAATATGTAGAACCTGTTGTAAGGAGTTAATCATACAGGAAAATCTTATTTGTACTGTACAAAAGCTGTCCAACTTCCTGATCTTTTAATATACATGATGATTGAAGTACTTTTTGTGACTTGCTAACCCAGTGCAGTTGTCTCGCTGTGTACGTGTCTTTTTAAAATGATCCGTTCTCCTTTTTCCTAGCTGAAAATCTCCAAAACCTCATCTTAACTCATTTGGGCGGTGGATTCTGCCAGCCCGAGGAAAGCTTTGGCTCAGGACTCCCCAGGAGAGCAGAGACCTTTGGAGGATATGACAGCAGCCCCTCAAACTCAAATAAAAGTAAGAAACGGGGACTGTGGGAGCCAATGCAGGTTTTTAGATGTCATGTGGAATCAGAGCGTTGTATCTTCTGATTCCAGTCCCAACACTAGAGAGCAGAGTAGGGCTCCGAATGCCCTTAGCAAACACCAATTATTACCCAAATTACCACAATTCCACATAGCATTTTAATTTTGATTGAAAAATTAAGTGTAAGTATAATATTACTTGACATTATTCTCCCTGTTTATCTTACCTAACAGTCTTTTTAATATGTTTTCGGATAGTCTTGTTCTTCCTGTTGTCTATCTCTTTACTTTTTTAAATTAGTGTGGATAAGCTATGCAGTTACGATACGGTTCTAACTTCAAAAATACTTTTTTTTTTCTACCTGCTGCATTATGCAGTGAGTTTTCACAGGCTCTGTGCTGGTGTGAACCTCTCATATTGCGCTCTTCTTTCAGATGGTGGTTTTAGGAAGAACAGCAGTGGTGACCAGAGACAGTGGGACTGGAAGGGCCTTGCAGTAAATTCAGATGTGCAGCTTCATGACCTCCCTTTTGATGCAGAAGAAGGATCTCAAACCGTATGTTTGGCTTATGTATAACTCGAATGTATTCCCTGATGGCCCGTGTCATAACAGCAGTGGAGGACAAACCTCCGAAAGCCAGAAGTCCTCATAGCTGCTAGGGCTGGGCTGTAACAGCATTCTGTGGAATTACTTAACTCTATTAAGACTCTTTTAATGGGGCGAGTTGATGTTTTTTAGCTAAGCTCTTGGGAGGCATGATAATTTGGTTTAATATTTGTTCATTTGATGCTGTATCTTTAGTTCTAGCTTTAATGATCATGCATTTGTTTCATCTGGCTTCAGTACTTTTGATGTTTCCTTCAGGTTAGGGCAGCGATCTGTGTTCCAGCTCTAAATGCTGTTCTCTCATGAGCTGAGCGGTTCCAGAGTGTTCTGGCATCACTGCCCCTGCCCGACATGGGTGCTCTAGGACCCACGTTGTTCTTTTCTTTTTCCAGAGTGATGCAACAAGTCTGGGTGACAGCAGCGGTTTGCAGCCCACCATAGAGTCTGAGGTACGTTGCTTCTGCTGTTAGGAAATGTGAAGGGAATTAACTGTAATAATAGCGTGCAAAAGAAAACAGCATTTTAGTGTCTGCAGAACCTCAGGCCCACTAACAAACTGTACCTTGCCACTCCTAATGCATTATGAATATGGAGATAAAAGCTCCATTAGAAAACAGAGATGGGTTCTGGTTAGGTAGGAAGATAATGTTTCAGAGAGGTAGGTAGCTACTCTTCCGCGTCTTTGGAAGGATTGCGTGTTCCCAGCTCCCTGACGAAATTTGCCCCTGAGCCTCTCATGAATGCTACATGTAGCAAGAAGAGGTCATTAAATAGCCCATGTCAAAAAGCAGATGATGAAGATTCCTCCCTGGAACCCCAGTGAGATTTGGAGGGTATATTTGTGCAAAGGTTAATATTCTCAAATTGTGATTTTGCCTGCATATTGCTCTACTAGCTATTACCGTGTTAGAATGCTCTTATAGCCGTACTTCCACTGCGTGTGTTCTGTATAGGTAGCCTTGATTGTGTTTATATAAATATATATAAGTGTTAAATCTGCAGCAAAACAGAGATCTCTTCCCCAGTGCTTAATGTCTTCTTGCTTCCCTGCCTCCCCTCTTTAGCTGGTCCGAAGAATACAAACGCTGTTGCAGTTGCTCTTCAGTCTACAGGTAAAACCACTAAGTACTATCTTAGAAATATTGTTAGGCATCAGGTTTAATGAATATAGATTTTAGATAGGGATGGAGGGAATTACCTTAGACACATCCCCTAAACATGCTAGAGTGGGCTGCAGAATTTAAGACATGAGTCTCAAGGAAACACTGTGTCCAGTTTTTGGGAGAGCTGTAGATGTTGTCTGAAACTACTAAATCCCTTTTCTTGCTTATGGAGCTTCAAACTCTTCCTAATCTCCCTGCTCCTGCAATGCATCTCCTAATAAAATTGTTAATGATACATACTTGTACGTATGTATTTACTATACCTTTACAATACGTAATATTTAAAGTGATTGTGTTTAGATTCAGTCTTACATGCAAAAGGTATTAATTTTGCCGTATGTAAGAATACCATTTTGCCTTGCCGTCTGCAGAATCTTGCTATTCAGGATATTATGTGCAAGTTAGATCTGCACTTAAAGGTGTTGGCAAGCGGCTCTAGTAGATGCTGCTGCTTTTACTTTGCTGAACGTGATTTTTTTAGGGCCTCAAAGTGAATTTCTCTTCCCCCCAGGCAGTGATATCCCAGCAGGACAGCTACATCGAGATGCAGCGAGCCACCATGCTGGACCGGGAAAAGCAGTACCGGCTACAGTCCACGCGGGGCAACCTGCTGCTGGAGCAGGAGAAGCAGCGGAACTTTGAAAAGCAGAGGGAAGAACTCATGAATGTCCAGAAACTGCAGAGCCAGTTGAAGCTGGAGCAGCAGCGCTGGGACCGGGAGAGAAGCCGGCAGCAGAGGGAATTGGAAAGCACCGAGGCCCGGCTGCAGGAGCACGAAGAGGAGATTCGGCAGCTGAAAGAGAGACTGAGCCAGGAAAAGGAAGAGCTAGAGAGGCAGCGGGAGGCCTATCAGCACGACCTGGAGAGGCTGCGGGAAGCGCAGAGAGCAGTGGAGAAGGAGCGAGAGCGCCTGGATCAGCTGAGGAAGCTGAAGAAACAGAACACGGTGTCAGGCACGTGCTCCCCAGAACTGGGACAGGTAAGCGGCTGCTCCTCTTGGGGGTTTGGGTTCTGATAGCTGCTTGTTTCTGCATGAAGGCTGCCTTTATTTGGAGCACTAACACATCATGTAAAATAGCTGACCAGGAATGCAGTGACAGACATCAGAGCTTGGCACTTCCTTAATCTTTTTAATTTATCACAAAAGAGTGCAGCAGTGAGAGCGTTTTCTCCTCAGTGGATCTTGGAATATGAAAATGCCAGTTTCACTTAGAAAACCCTTTTTTCCTCCCTCATTTAAAATCAGATGCTGGGCCATTCCCTTAGCTTCAATGGAGAAGGGCTAGAAGCATCTCTGCCGGTCTTGAAAACCTCTGGGAGAGTCAGCGTCTCCGGGATGGATTACTTGGAACGACCGGAGCTGGCTCGCAGGGACAGCACCACCATGGAGAGCCGTCCGGTTCTGGCGCTGAAGAACGAGGTGCCGATCCATCTCCTGAGCGCGACCAACCAGATTCAGAAACCAGCTGCCGTGCAGCAGCAGATCCCTACCAAGCTCGCGGCCTTCACAAAAGGAAGCAAAGAGAAAGGTGGGAAGAACAAAGCATCTCACAGGACGGACAGTTCGGGTAAGTGCTTTTAAATGCGTTTTTGAGAATCGCAGGAAGACAGAACACATTAGTTTAAGCCTCTGTCTACCCGTGTAGGAGTAATTAACCAAACAGAACCGAGTTGTGGTGAGAACTTGTAGGTCTGGGTGTAAAACCTTCCTGCTTCATAGGCCACCATAGTAGGGGTGATGGAAAATAACAAATGCTTGGCTTGTTCTGCATGCGTGGAACATTTTGAGGCCTTTTCTCCCCGCCTGTCCAGAGTTGTAATGACATTGAACATGATGCTTTTCTTAGCATCAGTCAATCATTAAATACAATTTTCGAGGCCAGAATACAGATGCTGTGTGTGTTGCAGAACTCAAAGGGGCTGATTTTGTCAGAAATAGAAATGAGTAAAAATACAGTCAGCCTGTCATAGAGTAATTTGTGCTGCTAACTGCTGGGTACTGAAGTAGTGATCTCTGCCAATGACAGACCTAGCAAAAACCACCTTTTTTTTTTTTTTTTTCCTACTGCTTAAAAAAGCCTTACTTTCAGCTTAGGAGAATAGCCTATAGTTATAAGTTACAGAAATATCTTTTTAGCTTTATATAGAATTCAGACTTGTCAAGTTCATGTGTCGCCTGGACTGTCACTGCTGTAGTGACTTGGGGCTAAACCTGTCTATCCTAGGAGAGGATTTCTGCACGTTGCAGAGATGTGTCTCTGTTCTGCCTGAGTTTAATGCAATTATGAACTTGGCTTGTGTTTTTGTGCATAAATAAGTGCTGTTATCTTCTTACCCTGAATACCAAAGGATGGTAAATGGGAAAATAAAGCTGGAATACATCTCTGCAGGTTCCCTTTTTAATAACGCTTACCTAATGCTCTCTGTAGTAGAAATGTACTTAATGGTATTTTCCTGGAATTTTTGTGAAAGCTATAAAACCTAATAGATGGATGTGTGTTCTCTCACGAGCATTAAGGATTTACACTCATTAGGCCACAATGTAGATCCTAGAATAAAATGGAACAAGAACTTTGTACCAGAGGCAAAATACTGCGTATTGAATTTGGTTTGCATGATGTGGAAGGAATGTGTGCTGGGAGAAGAGGAGTTCTCTGGGATCAGAACAGTTGTTTTGATGAATTGCTTTTATTGTTGAAATCAAGCAACCGACGAGCCATAGCACCCATGTACTGTGCTGCTGAGTAGCTGTGGGACAGATGCAGGACAGGGATGAAAATTCATCGCAGTTCTCAGCATTAAAAGTAGCAAATAGCCATTGCCATTTGGCTGCTAGGGGCAAGGACACAATTCTCGACTGTTCTCTCTGATACTCTTTTACATCTGTGGTTTTGGGGGCTGCTAGTAGCTGAAATAGAGATCCTAAAGAAAAAAGAGAGGATAAGTACTTATAAGCAACAGAAGGGGAAAAAATATAAGGATGTATAAGGAATCGGTGCTCCTGTTGGGACAGCAGCTTCCTTGGATATGCAAGAGTGGCAGTAAAATGGACCCAGGACGAAACAGTGAAATCTGTGTATTGCCAGGATGAAATAGTAATTTGTAAAATATTTTCTTCAGCGTCTATTGACCAGAAGCAGCTGATTCCCCCCAGGCTTGTTGGACGAGAGGAGGGTGTCTTGAGAGGCCGCCGATCAGCAAGCCCCGTCCTCCCCAGCAGCCAGAGCCCTGCGTTCCAGCCAGGTTTGTCTCGCCCTGCTCCTCCATGGGGATGCCCAGGCTTTCTGGGCATGAGCATGAATCTTTCTTCTCTCTCTTCTTCTCCAGAACTGTATGGCCCAGCTGATGCTCAGCCAGAAGCACTTTCGTCTGCCTCAGCAAACTTATTCAAGCCCAGTAACGTTCCTGTCCAGACCCTGGCAGCCTCCCAGCCAACTCTGTCGAATGTGCAAGATGATACCAGCAAAGAAGATGTGATTTTTTTCTAATTGTCTCCGTGTAAAGATTAGTCTTTTGACATACTGTTTCAAGAACTCAGGCCCAAGTGTTCTACGTGACAGAGACCTGATGTGGATGTCTTTTCATGCCTGCCCCATTAATACTAGCGAGGACCAGACCAGGATTACTGTTGTACTTTGTTGGTTTCTCTGCCAGCAGCTCAGAATGAGGACACAGTAGTAATAATTTGCTTTTAATTTCTGCAAACGTGGAAACATATTGATACATGGCAAGGATATATAATTTCAGAACATATTTAAATGCTGCTATTTACTGTAATTTGCTCTTTTTGGTGAATCTATGCTCTTTGTGAGCACCATTTTTTTGAAGTAAACTGTTTTAATTCATGTCAAACCTCCAGATTTTTTATGTAACAAGTTTTAGTAGTAGGCCCGCACAGGCTGAGCATTTTTAAATCCATTATTTGTATATATTATTTGACCATGTATGTGACCATAGGCAGTCAGTGTAACGGATTATGCTAACTGTGTTTCAGTAACTAGTTGACTAGCAAGCCAGTCTCCTTGCAGCCATTCTGGTACCCGCTCCCAGGAGCCAGACTAGCAGCCAGACTCGTCCTTCACTGATTCAGTGGAGCACGTGGGCTGGCCAGGTACAGTAAAGGGACAGGTAAGCTAAGAGTCTCCAAGGATCAGGAATTCCACCTTCTCGTGGACATGAAGGGTTGCATATGTCAAAATACACAACAGTAATGAAGAGTTGGACTAAATACATGGCTTTGGGTCATCAACTTGCACAAGGGGTAACTGTGTCCTTAGATACTCACGTGGATCATTCTCCATGTCGGTGAGAGCGGGGCAGATTCCCATGCAAAATTACTGAGTTGGTTCAGAAGGAACTTAGAGATTTGCTGAAGACATTAGAGGTGTTTGAACACAGTAATTTATTGACTTGCCTAATCCTAAGGTTTCTGCCACTGCTATTTGTCTGCCTGCTTGATGGGACCTCACTCCAAGCGTCAGAAGATGATAAAGCTGCTGTTACTGCAGAGCCTCCTCTGCAACACTGTTAGAAATGAAGGGAAAAAGAACTGTTTCTTAAGAAATGTACTGTTAGCTAAACCTCCACGGGTTTAGCAGCTCAAAGCCAAGCCAGCTTGCACACCTCCTGTTAAATGGGTCAGTTCTTAATTATGAAATGGTGATGCTGTTAATGTAGGCGTGGGCAAAAGGCATTCTGCACCTTTGTAGTAATTTGCACACTCGTCTGGTGTATGTTATTTTTGTATCTCAGTTTCTACCTAAGGACGTGTATTCCAGTACGTGTTGACGGCCAGTCAGATATATGGTGCACAGAAGAGGTGGTTCATAGGGCATTGGTACAGAATTAGAGAAATTGGTGTCTCAGAGCTCAAAAACATGGGTTAATACCTTTCAGAATCTGAGTGCTAATAGTTGGCCATATCTTTAACCCTGGTTTAAAGGGATTTTAGCACAGGTGGGTGGCAAACCTAGTCAGTTCTCCATTCTGGTAATGGAGCTGAATTGCAATCTGGCAGTTCCTTTGCAAATGACTAACTCTATCTCAGTAGCTAGGGCCGAGGTGACACTAGCAATGCTCTCTAAGACAGTAGTTTCACTGGGTGGAGGTTTTAAAATGAGCTCAGAAGTTGCAACGCAAGAAGCATTATATATTTCCACCAGGAAACAGCAAGTTTGTTTCCAAATGGTGGTAATTTGGGGCATTGAAATATCTAAATTTAATGGTTAGTGTGAGAGGTAAAAGATAAGTGATGAAGTACTGATCCTGTATCCTGTACAGGAGGAGCAAGCCCTCTTTCCTGGATTTAATGCTTATTTCCTGGTAAACTGGTGTAAACCTAAAGCAATGCTGTTGAATTCAGTTGAGTTGCAATGTTATGAATGAGAGGAGACTTCAAACCGTCTGACTCGTTACTAGAACCAATTATTACTATTAAATAGGACTCACTTCACTCTAATACCAAAATATTGCTTGGTAAATCATCATTCTTGCAGAACTGCTGCAGATTATCAGTGGCTGAATTAATGAACTACGGTGTGATCACTATTGGGAGAATAGTGATTTTTATATCATTTCTGTGATGGTGATGACAGTTAGAACATAGTTCTACGTTGTATTCATTTTTGCATTCCTAAACGGTTGAAATGGAGGAAAATTCTTCTTAAAAGCAAAATCAGTTCTGCTTGAGCCAGCATGGGAGACCCAGCAGCTTTATAGAAAAGGCTTTTTCAGTCTGTAGATGTCGAGGCTCCAACCGTCTATGATACCCATGGATTTTAGTTCCATAAACACACAGTGAAGCAGCAGGAATGCGCAGTATGTTCTTGCCTTTATGCTGTGGTTTGGGCCACTCCTAGGGAAAATGCTATGTCCCCATTTCCCTCGATTACCAGGTTTGTAGGAGTCCCTTGGTGAAAGCCGTTATGTGCCATACTAGGTATTAATGTGGTTTCCTGTGCAGTACCCTGTTAGGGAGAGGCTTTAGAATTAGCAAATGCTGATGTAGGTATTATTAGTACAGCAACAAACCAGAGAATGGTAAAATTATTTATAGAAAGCAGAGAGAAGTAGATGAAAGACTTGAAGGAAAAATAAAAAGAGTCATCCCTTCACCCTTGCAAAGTTTAATCTGATAAATTGTCATTAAATCATTCCAGCTAAATAATTTTGAAGTAAATTAGATTAAAAAATACTGCTGTGTCCTGAGCTAAGTGACCTGCTTTATATTCTAAGTAAAATCTTCTCATTTGACTTCTTGGGTACTTAAAATAAAAGTTGGTTTCTAACTGATGTCGAAGGATGAGCCAGTTCGAAATCCTGTGCCTCCCAGGTGCTTCTTGGCTTTTTTCCCTGAGCTGGGAGGAAATCAGAGTGTGAGCTTTGAACTGTCTTTTTCTTTGCTTTGTGTCACAGCCTTAAAACGGTGACCATACTTGTATTTAATATAGTGATGGTGACAAGTAGAGACTGGCGTTTCGCTCTTGAGTTCTAAACCTTTCCTTCCCCTTCAGACTGTGGCTGGTTTGTATTCCGGACGGAAGATCCCTCCATCCCCAGCAGAACTGTGCACAGTTGCCCTGGATGTGCTGTAAATACTCCCTAGTTTTGCCCTGTGCTGTCTGTGGGCTGTTGCTGTGGCCTGTTGCACAACCTGCACTTGCTCCTCGCGTCCCCGCGTGAAGCAGAATTGGCGTTGAGGCTCGAGGCGCCTGCTCTCCCGGGCAGCAGCCTTGCTGCAGAGGTAGGACTAGCTCTAAATCGTTTGCTGGCAGTTTTGTGTCTCTGCGTAGTCGTCAGCTCATCCTGTGCTCGTGGAACTTGGTGTTTGCCGCTTGCATCTACAACGAACGTCAACATTTAGCCTAGCCGAGGGTTAAGAAGCCCTGTTTAGTTTAAGCTCTCCCTTCAGCTGTTCGGGACGGGAGCTGAGGCTCCCCTGGTGCTTCTTGGTGGTGTCCCTGTGCATCGTGCCCCCGTGCAAGGGAATTTGGAGCGTTTTGTTGTCTTCCCCCTCAAGAAAACGTACAAGCAAAATCCTCTTGGCGACAGGTTATGTATTTGCCCTCCTTACATCACCTTCTTGCTGAGGAAGTAAAAGCAGAGCCTTCCCCCTGCCCCTCCAAGGCCAGACCCAGCATCCTGGTGACCCCGGCGCCTCCTCCTCACTCTCCATCGTCACATACCACTCGTGCCATGTTTATAAATCAGTGTTTTATATTTTTGTACTAAAAGAAATTGGAGCACTTTAGAAAAGTTTATGTCAAATTCCACTCGTGTTTGTCCCTGGAAGGAAATCTTTCATGAAAGGAAATCCTGGTGGTGTCGTCGCGTGCATCTCACCCAGAGCTGTGAACTCTCTTCATTATGTTCAGTCTTAGGTCTGGTTTCTAGGCCCACCTTGCACTGAAAGATTTACTAAGTAATCATGGTTTGTGGTTCAGTTGAACATTTTGTTGGGGAAGTGTTTTGGGTTTTTGTTTTTTTTTTTTCGTTAGGGTGTAAACATTGTAAATAGTTCCTTTACTGTTGATACTCAATAGTAACATCTTTGTAGTCCTTATTTTATTTGTAAAGTTGATGGTTAAATGTTAATATTTTGTTGAATTGTGCACTCTTGATTAATTGTAAACTTGATCTTAGCACACCAAATGATGATTTTTACAATGATTGCAATGTTTCTCCACTGAAGGATTTCAGAGCTGCAATAGGACTGAAACCAACTTCTAGCAATAAAAAAAAAAGTTAAAAACTGAGCGCTTGATGAGATTTCCTTTTTACTTTCCTTTGGGCTAAATATTTGCACTAAAGATCAATGCAGAATTTCTCATGTGCTTCTCATTTTCTACCCTGGACAGAATTAACCTGCCGTATGAACAGAACTGAGAGGTTTCCAGCAAGGAGGACTGCGAGGGATGAAGCAGGCGGCGGGTACCGGTATTTCCAGACCTGTCCAAGGGGCTGGGTGCTCCGCGGGGAAGCAGCCGCTCTCGGAATGACTCGGTTTGCAGGGAAGGGGGGAGCTGAGCAAAGCTGCTTATTGACAGGCAGGTACTTTGCTGCTCTGGGACACGCCGGACTCTGTCCCAGGCAGGATCAGTTCCCATTCAGAACACGTGTAACAAAAATAGAAATTTTCCTGCCTGCTGCCTGGGTGCGTTGGGCAGCCCTGGCTGTGGCTGCTGTCCCACAGCCGCTGCCCGGCTCCGGAGCCGGCTGCATTTCCTAGAGAATCCCTGTGGGTGGCTCGTCTGCAAACTGCAACCTCAGATAGACCTGAAGACCAGGGCAAGTGCAAAACCCGGGCGATTAGAGTAGATGCAAAACCAGGGCAAGAGTGGAGACGCAGGGCTTGCATAGGGGCATTTCTTTCCATAGCAGCCCAGCGCTGTGCTGGAATTGCGCTGTGCTGTTGAGGAAGATGCTCAGCCTTTTGTGGCTGGGACAGCACCGGGGATGCAGCCTGAATGGATTTGTGCAGCGATTCGGGATTTCACAGCCTTTCCGCAGGGTCCAGGCTCTTCGGGAATAGCAGTCGGAGCCTGAGAAATGAGGGCGGATTCGAGTGAAATCCTCTTGGTATCTGTGGTGCAGCCCAGGCTGCAGCTCTGAATTAGAAGACATTTTTTTTCTCTAGTTTTCCAGTGTATGTAAATAATATAAACCTTAGTTCTTGGGACACTAGTGCTTACAGTTGGACTTTGGTCTTTGTAGGAAGCAGGGCTGATGTTTTTGAGGGGGTTTTAAACGGTCCGAGGTTTTTGTTTGCATTTCCAGAGAGGACGTGTGGGATCCCCCGGAGCCGAGCGGCAGCGGCCACTGGAGGTCACTGCCCCTGCTCTGCAGCTCTCCTGTTTGCTGCTAGAAAGAGGGAAAACAATTCTCCGTGTTTGTCTCTAAATGCTGCTCTGCAGCAGGAAACGGAATCAAAGCGGCTTCGCAGGGACGGGCTGCAGCTGCGCCCAGGGCAGCGCTTGGGAGCAGGGGGCTTCTCCCTCGCTGCGCTGCTCCCTCCGGCAGCCCTGGTGCCTCAGGCCGACTGGAAGCGGCTCCGGGAAAGGCCGGGAGCCTGGATATGCGGCTGGAGCAGGGAGGAACCCAAGGAGGGTTCCCTGCGGCGCTGGGACCTCTCCAGCTGCAGCAGCCCCGGGTTCCGCAGGGGCAAGTTTAATCCTGGGGCAGAATTTGCATTTGCCAAAGCCCTGCCCTGCTGCAGCCGCTCTCTGCTCTGCTCGTGCGGCAGCCGCCGCGGGTGTTTGTGGCGGCTCCCTGGGTGACGCTGTTGTCCCAGGGCGGCCGTGAGCCCGGGGCGGCCGCGGCGTCTTCAGCGCTGCTGCTCGCAGCGGCGCTCGGCAGCTCCACCCTGCCTTGTCTCATCTGAAATCTGCAGATAATTAACCCGAAACCCGAACCACATTCCTTCTGTTCGGGTGAGTCATGCCGAGGCCATAGGCAATGACCAGCTTCGCGCTGAACCTTCCTCTTTCATGTGGGTGCGGAGCGGCGGCCGGTTCCCAGGCGGCAGCCGGGATGCGCTGGCCCAGGCAGCTGCTGGAGGACAAATGCGCGGGGAATATCGGCTCCGTGGCTGCTGCGGCAGCGGGAATGTGCTGGGGTTTGCCTTTCCCTTCCCTCCTGTGACTCAAATCCGGTCTGTTTTCCCATCCTGGAGATGGGGCCGACCCGCGGCTCAGCAGACCCGGTATGCGGCTCTGTCCCAGGTCAAACCCGCCAGGCTGGTGCAGTTGGGAGCCGGCAGAGCGTAAACCGGGTCTGCTGAGTTGGGATGGGAGGCCCCAGCCCCATCCAGAGCAGCGGGATACGGGAACGCACCAGCCCTTCCCGTGCCCTGCACCGAGGACATCCCTGAGCTTCCCGAGTCTGGATTCACGGGCAAAGTGACTCTGCCCGCGCGGTGCCACCACGACGTGTCACTGAACCGGTGCCCAGGTCTTTGCTAGCGGGAGCCCCGCAGGACACGCACGACGCACAGCCGCTCTGAGCAGGGAAAGGAGCGTCGCGCTCCACCTTGTGCTGTGTCTGGCCTGTCCCAGGGGAGAAGGGCCCTGGCAGCAGGGACTGCTGAGCAGCGACCACCGGGAATCCAGGCTGCAGGGTCCAGGTGACAATTCCAGGTTGTCCCCTCTGCCTCCTGGATTGGGCCAAGCGCCAGGGCTGGTCACGTCCCTTGAGAGCAGCAGGAAGGGGGCTCGGTCTGCGGCTTCTCCCAGCGTTTGCCCGCTCCGCGGGGCAGCAGGAGGGGAGCAGCATCGTGGAAAAGGGCAGTCACGCCTGGATCCTGGCTCTGAGCCCCTGGGAGAACCTTTGCCTGCCCCGTGGGAGGACACGGGACGCCGGTGCCTCGGGCGCAGGCTGGGGTGGCCAGCGCAGTGCGCGCGGGTGCCGCTGTGATGAGAAGCGGTTCCGCAGGGAGAGTCTCTCTCCCTTTTGTCTGTCGAATAAACGGCCCTTCCCGTCGCGGTCCTGCCTGGGGGCGGCTGCGCCGGGGCCGAGAGCAGGACCCGGAGCCGTGGGGATGCGAGAGCCGCACGCAGGTCGCTGTGTTGCTGTGGGCGTAGTCAAACCCAGACCCTACGGCACCCGGATGTGGGAATCTACTGCTGGGGAGAACCGCCCGCGTCGCCCCGGGAATGGAAGCCTGAGAACTGCTTTCCTGCATAAACAGACCCTGTTTTGGGCTCTGTTGAGTCCGACGGGGTGGTATTAGCTCGGGAGGGCTTCTCTCCCGGTCCCCCAACCCAACCTGAGCTGCAGCTCGGGCAGCCTCCGCTGTCCGGCCGTAGCACCGCGGCGGGGATGGGATCAGCGCTCAGAAATGTGACTGGGAGAACAGGTCTGAGCTGCGCGCGGCCCCGCGGCGCTCACCCGAGGAGGTGTCTGCGCTTCCCCACGAGCCGCTCGCCGCACCTGGGAACTGGTTCCTGCTCGGAGGAGCCGGAGAGACCGGACGGGCCTTTCTGCCAGGTGACGGCAGGATGAAGGCAATAAAAAGCAGCTCTTGGCTGCCAGGAAGAGGGAGCGATGGGGAGCTGAGCCCGGGCGTGCTGCTCTTCCAGGGCTGCTGTTCCCTGCGGGGCAGTTTGCTCCAGGAGCGGCTCCCCGTGAGGAAACGATTCCCTGGGGCTGCGGAGGCTTCAGCAGGGACCCTCCCTCCCTCCCGCTGCCGAAAATGCCGGCAGTGGGACCCAGGCACCCCGCCGCGTCGGGGCCGCCAGCAGACACAGACCTGACGCTGCTGGAGGCGACTTTGTCCCCGGTGCGCGGGGCGGACGTGGCCGGGAGCCAGCGCTGGCTGCGCGGCAGCAGCGACAGAGCAGCTGCTGCTCCGGGGAGCGCAGCACCCGGCTCCCCGCGCAGCGCTGGACTTTGTCCGACCCTCGCGATTAGCCATAGGTTTAGCAAGGGGGAAGCAGCTTCCTGCAAAGCACCAGAGATAACGGCGCTTCCTGACGGCTTCTCATCCCGGCTCCGTCCGACTGTGCGGATCGCACCCGACCCCTGCGCTGGGAGCACCTGATCGCACCTGCAGCGCCTGTTCCCTCTGCCCGTGCTGCTTCCTGCTGCTCTTTCCTCGCTGCTCCCTGTGCTGCAGCAGGGCCCGGAGCACCCAGCCCTCCCGGAGAGGAGCTGCAGCTCCACTCCATTCCTCTGGAATGAGGAAAACGGGAGCAGGGAAGGGCTGAGCCCGGCTCAGGAGAAACAGGTTGGGGTGTCTGTAAGCACCCGAGCTCCCCCCGAGCCCTGTGTGACAGAAGTAGGGGACGATCTGAGCCCGTCCTCGTGCAGATGCAGGTTGGGACTCTGCAGCGGGGACCGCTCTCCCCTGCTGCTGAACACGATCCCGAGCGCGGGCTGGGGGACGCCGCAGCCTGAGCGCACAGACCAGACAGGGCACACGGGGATTTTATTCAGATTTACTGAAGCAGCTCCAGGGCGAGTCACAAACACACGCAACCGCTGTACAAAAATATAAGAACCAGCCCACGGGCAAGTAACCGGCAAGTGCTGGGACACTTTGGGCAACCGCCTCTGGGGCTGACCAAGTCGCAGAGAGCAGCAGAGCCCAGAGCCGCTGCCGAGCTGGAGCTTCCTTCCCTCTTCCTGGTAAACATCATTCAAAGCGGAAAAAAAAATCAACGAAAGGATTAAAAAGTTCCTCCAACTCCTGCGCTGAGATCACGTGAGTTCAGGGAAAATTTGGAAACCTCCTGCCATCTCCAGGGGCAGCACAAGCTGCTCGTCCATGGGGGTCTCTCCCCGCACCGCATTTCAAAGCTGCTCAAACCTGGAGCTGTGACAAGATCCCTGCGGATGAGACCCCTGCAAGGGGAACATCCAGGCACGGAAGCTCCCGGACTTGCCAGGTAGACGGGAGGCTCCTCTGCTGCCCGGGTCTTCGGTCTGGATCCCTGGTGAAGCAAGATGCCAGCAAAATCAGATGTGAAACCTGCAGGGCAGAAGAGAGGGTTGTGAATAAGGTGCCTTAAACCCAAGGACTTTGGACTCTTCCTGGGGAGCTGCTCCTTCTTCCCTCTCCTCTCTGTGCATTGAGGCAGGAGCTGTCTGTAGGTGTTAACAGAAGGTTTTATTGCATCAAACATTCATTTAGGTCCTAGATCTCTCCCAAGAGAAAAAAAATAACCCCCCCTGGGATCTGTGATTCACCAGCCTCTTTTCTGCCAAGAGTCTCTAGAAAGGCCTAATTTTGGCTGCAAACTTTTTCTAAAATTAATTGCTGCGTAGCAGAAAGGAAAGGGCAAGCAGGGGACCAGCGAATAATTAAGGTGGAGAAACCCTGTGTTTATATGTAGACAGGGCTTGTCTGGGAACCGCAATTCCATACCGCGCCGGACAACATCCCCACTCTAATCTGCCCTGGCACCAGCGCTCGCGCCCCCGGGACGGTGGCTGCTATTTGGGTGCCGCGGGCAGACGCGCGGTGGCACCAGGGGACGGGGCTAAAAGCAGCCGCGGCGCCTGGGACACCCGATCCCACTCCCGGGAGCATTCCCCAAGATCCTCGCGTCGGCCGGGACGCGCTGCAAGGGCTCCACGTTGGGTTTTAGGTTCTGTTATTTATACTGATCGTCTCCCGGCAGCTAAAGAGCAGCTAGGGGGGATCCTGCAGGGTTTGGGGCATCAAACCGCTGCCCGGGAGCGCGTTCCTGCCGCCGGTGTGGGCACAGGATGCCCCAGGGCAGCTCCAGCCGGGATGCGCTCCCATCCCCGCCCCGGCTCTAACCCTTGGGCAGCAGCTGGAGCGGACGGAGCTCAAGCTCCAACTATTTCCCCTTGGGGACGCGGCTCTTTACCTGCGCGGCCACCGCTCAGGCAGACAAGTACGTCCAGGTGCTGACGAAGGCCGTGGGGATGAGCGAATAGGGCACCGTGGTGACGCTGCTCCACGTCTCGGAGGCCGGGTCGTAGCAGTCCAGCGTTTTGCAGCGCTGGGCGCCGCAGTAGCCCCCCACCACGTAGAGCCTGTTCCCCGAGGTGACGGCGCGGCAGCTGATGCGCTTGGCGGCCACGTCCCCGAACTTGGACCACTGGAAGCTGCCGCTGTGGAAGCGGTACGCGGAGCTGGCCGAGAACTCCGTGTCGCCGCCGAGCACGAGGATGTGGCTGCCCACGACGGCGGCGGCCGTGTAGCGCCAGGGCCGGGGGCACGTGGCCGGCACCGTCCAGCGGTTCTGGCCCGGGTCGAAGCACTGCACCTTGGGCAGCTGCTCCTGGCTGGCGCCGGTGCCGCCGAAAACGAACAGCTTCGTCCCGGCGCCCACGACGGCCGCGTTGCTGACGCCCTCGCGCAGCGGCGCCACCAGGGACCACTTGTCCAGCTGCGGGTCGTAGTGCTCGACCTGCTTGAGCGAGACCGACGGGGAGGCCGGGAAGGCGCCGCTGCCGGCCGTGTGGCCGCCCACCACGTAGAGGCAGTGGTCCAGCTCCGCGGAGCCGTGGCCGAAGCGGGCCACGAGCATCGGCGCCGCCTTGGCCCACTCGTCGTGGAGGGTGTCGTAAACCCAGACGTCCCTGGAGGCGCCGTTCTCGGAGCCCCTGCCGCCCGTGATGTAGACCTTGCAGCCGAGGGCGCAGGCGCTGCACTCCTTGCGAGGGCTGGGGATGTCGGCGCGGGGGACGATGGCGCTCGTCTTGCGGTCCAGCACGTAAATCTTGTCGCACACGAAGGTCTGGCCGCCGAGCAGCAGCAGGGCCTGGCTCACCTTGCGGGGCCGCGCGCAGCGGCCGGTGACAGGTCCGTCGTTCTGCAGGAGCCTCCTCCTGCAGCGCAGCGCGTCGGCCACGATCTCCTCGCCCAGCTTGTGGCTCGTCACCAGCGCCTCGCGGGCCACCCGCCGGCGCAGGTAGGGCTCGGGCAGCAGCGCCAGGCGCACGGAGCGCAGCAGCTCGGGCAGGTCCTCGTGGCGCCGCGGCAGGTCGTAGCGGATCCAGCCCACGACGGCCTCGTACACCACGGTCTCGTCCTCCACCTCGAGCTCCTCGCTCTCCACCAGCTCGAGCAGCTTGGCCTTGGGCAGCCGCAGGAAGTCCTCGGTCTTGCAGAGGGAGGCGAAGTTGGCCAGGGCCATGCGCCAGGAGAGCTCCAGCAGCCGCTGGCAGCAGTGTGCGTCCGACAGCAGCAGCATGTTCAAGCAGTTGCCCGGGTAGAGGTTCTTCTCCAGGAAGTCGGCCGACGCGTCCCGCACGTCCTGGAACTGCAGCATGTCGCCGGCCTCGAGCAGGGACTCGGCGTTCTCCTCGTTGATGAGCACGCGCGCCGAGTACGCGTAGTCCAGCAGCAGCTCCAGCACCTCGGGGTGCAGCGCGTCGCGGAAGTCGACCTCGGCGTCGCGGCTCTCGCGGAGGCCGCCGCCGAACATGGCGTCGAAGTAGCGGCTGCAGGCGGCGAGCACGGCGCGGTGGCACGGGAAGGCGCGCGCCCCGGCGCGCAGCACCACGTCCGTGAAGAGGCGCCGCTGCCGCAGCAGGTTCAGCTGCGTCAGGAGGCTCTCGGCGTGGCCCGGCTTGTGGAAGAGCTGGATGTTCATGGAGCCCGAGCTCGAGCGCGACTTGCGCGTCTCGTGGCTGCTCACGGACATCGCGGCGCGGAACCGGCGCCCCCCGCGCGACGTGGACCCGGCCGGGGGTCGCTTGGGATAGGGGGACACGGAGGAGCCCGGAGCGGGACCGGGAGCAGCACCGGGAGCGGCCGCTGCCGCCGCCGCGCTCTGCTCTGCGCCGCCGCCCCCGCCGCCGCGTGGCCTCCCCGCCGCCG
>JAWLRI010000040.1:797756-817838 GCA_034781795.1 Crypturellus tataupa
GTCCCGGTGCTTCCAATTTGTCGATCCGACCTCCGGATCTCTGTGAATCGGTGAAATTGTCCACGGCTCCGGTGAGGTCTTCTTCTCCGGTGAGCCCGTCCACCATTGTTGTCCATGAAGCTTTTTGTTTCTTCGTTTCCGTCCGTGCAGCGCCTCCGCCTCCCTTCCCTCTTCCACCTGCCAACGACACCCCCGCCCCCCGCGGCCCGCCGCCCCCGGGGGGGGGGGGGTGGCGCCCGGGCCACCCGGGGGGGCACCCTGGGACTGGGGGGACCTGGGGGGGCACCCCTGGAGATGCCCGGGCTGGGGCAGTTGATGCTCAGGGTGTGCCCAGGCTGGGGGCACATATTGGGGGCATTGCATGGGGCAGGGGGGCACTGCATGGGGCAGGCACCCAGGGCCTCGGGGGTGCCAGTTTTGGGACCCCAAAACTGAGTGAGTGGAGGGGATTAAGGGGCTGCAGGTGGGGGACTCCAGACGAGTGGCACCATCCAACCTGCACCCACTGAACTAGTGTAAATTAGTGACATTTTGGAGGCTGTTTGGCCCAGGAGTGGAATTCACCTACGGTTTTACCCGCAAGAGATGTTTAACGCAGTGTGGAGGCAGCGCGGCGATGTTCCCGGGGCTGAGCCATCCCCATTGTACTTATCTTTTAATAATTTCCAGGGGGTGGAATAAAGCAATACGGTCGCTTAGCAAATTAATCCGTCCCATGCAGATGTCAGTGCCGAGAGCGGAGCACAGCAGGTACCGCTGCGAACGTTGCCTACTCGCGAGGCCGCCGATTAAATCTCTGCAAAAAGGCAGAAAAGCCGTCGATGACATTAACCGCGAGGCCCATTGGGAGCTGCTGGAGGGGCTGAGCGGTTATGGGGGGGCTGCTCTTTAGGGCTGTGGGACCAGGGGGATAATCTGGGCAGTCATGTGTCCCTAACTGAGCACGACGAGGCTGTAATTCCCTTGAAGGGCACAGGATTTGCTCTTCTTTCGTCAGTATTCCTAGAATCCAGCCATGGAGCCGCTCTGGCCTATTTTACAGCGGGCAGAAAGCAGATGATGTTATTTAGGGTGATTAAGAGCACCGTAAGGGCTGAGAAATCCTAATTTCCTGCCCCGCGCTGGAGGCCGCTCCACGGAGCGGGGCTGCGAGCGGGGTCTGCGGCGAGCGGGGCTCTTCGTGCATGACAAGAGCAGCTCCTGCCACGTAACCCCTTCGCCGTGGACGAGCAGGACAGCATCCGCAACAGGTACCACCGCCTTGTTATATTGCAGGGAAACGGGCACAGGGTGACGCAGAGTTCCCTGGAGGATGCAAGGGGTTAGCAGGGGCTACAGAGTGTTTTCATGCTGCCTCTTTGGGGCAAAGGAATCAGTAAGTGTTGCCCCAACTTGCTGCATGCTTTTGGAAAGCTCCAACCCGGGAATTCTGCAATTCCTTGGGAAGAGTCCTCGCAATTTGGAGGTGCTGGGAGCATGGATAAAGGAGCGTCACACTATCAGGTTCTAAATCTTTTGGGGAGAAGACACTGGGTTGAGCTGGGTTGCAAGAGGGGCAGCCCCGTGTTGTTGCTGTTTTGGCACCCAGCTGTTTCGGCACCCAGCTGTTTCGATGCCGCTCTGCCGCGTGTCCCGTCATGGCTCGCGCTCGCTGGAAGCAGCAGAGCGTGGTTTGATTGCAAGGACGGCGGGATGAAATGCTGAGCAGCGGCATGGAAACTTTGGGTAAAGCCGCTTGCTTCAGGGGGGTTAGATGTTAAGCATGAAATTATCCCACTGGAAGGGAATCTCTCCTGGAGAGGAATGCGGGATGCGTTGCGCTGTTGGTTCCTCTTGGTGCCGTGGGGCCGTGCAGCTGCTTTGGAGGGACCTGGGGGATATTTTGTCCTCAGCCGCCTCGAGGAGTGACGCAGGGATCCAGGTCCGTGTCTCAGCCACGACCACGGGAGCTCTCGGGCCTCCTCACACGCGGGACGGTGCCTGTCACCTCCGCGGCGGGAGCATCTCAGGGCAGCGTGACAGCCGGGCGCGTTGTGCCCATCCTCTCCGCGGCCGTCCCGAGTGTGCAACAGCTCATGGGGTGGGAAGGAGGGAGTCTTGCAGCAGATACTCCATTCTGGACTAGGTTTTACGTGTGTTTGTAGGCAGAGCCAGGCTTGTTGAAGTCACCGCGTCCCTCCTAGCAACAAAACGGTGGCAGGAGCACAGTTCTGGCTGGCGCAGGGGGCTGCTCTCGCTGCGCGTTGGGCTCGTTTTTCACTGACATTCTGCCTGTTGTTCCCACTGTCGTAGGTGCTGCGATCCGCCGCAGGCTGCTTTCCCGTTCTGCAGTCCCGGGAAGTTGTCGCGCCGGGCTCTCGGTTTCCCGAGGGATGCGCATTCCCATCCCGCATCCCGCGCGCAGGACACCCACCGTTAGGATGCAGCTCGCAAGAGTTTCTTGCCACTGGCCCTGCCTGCAACCTGAGGCTTTAGTGTCACCGTGTGTGTGTGTGTGCAGGTCCCCAGCCCTGCGCGTGCTCCCTGCCTTCCCGAGCAGCCTCCTCGCGCCGGCTGCCGCGTTGTTTTGCTAAAGGCGTTTGGGCCGCGGGTGCTGCCACGCACTTCCCACATCCTCTGCAAAAGCGCCGGGTGGTGACGGCAGCGCTGGGGCCGCCGAGCAGCTCCGGCAGTGCCGTACAGACACATGTCACCGCAGATGAGCGGCTTTCGAGCTGCTGACGGCGATTTTCCACTCCATTTTTGGTAAAATTCACCAAGCGTGCAATTAGTGATGGGGGCATAGATGGCAGCGCGAGCTGGACTGCAGCCCGATTGTGTGCCCTGAGGGCTCCGCGCGCTTGTTTTTAGCCCGCGGCTCGCGCGGTTCAGGGGAAGGCGCCCGGCTGTAGATGGTGCGTCAGGCGGAGCGGGGTTAAAGTGGCGCAAGATGGTTGCAGCGCCGAGGGTGGAGCGCACGGAAACAGGAAACATCAGCCTGGGCCTGTGCGGCGATCCCTGGAGCTCGCTTAGCCAGAGGTTTGTTTTCGCTTCCAAAAGGAGATCTCGCAAGTGGGATCCCGCGAGGATCCCGCGCGGCGTCTTGCCCGGCGGAGATGGCAGCTCCTGCTGCCGTGTTCCCTCCTGGATGAGGCTGCTGGGAGCAGAGAACCGGAGCAGCCTCGGCATGGCCCGCAGTGAGGCCGGATCCCGCTCTCCGTGGCCATTCCGGTTGCTCAGCCCCGGCTTGGGCTCGTTGTGGAGGAGCAGTGCAGGAGTGCAGCCACGTGGAGCTCTTGCGCTTGTTGGTTCCACGGCTCAGGGTGTTCCCATGCCCATCCAGACCTCGACAGGCATCCCGGGAAGCTTCGCGGAGGATACAGCTGGCAGAGGAGGATGTTCTGGATGCCCTGGACCAGCCTCCGCAGTCACTGGCTTGCCCAGACGTTCGGCCTGCAGTGAATTGGTGCTGCTGCTGTTTGGTCTCAAGGGCCAAACCAGTCCTTCCCCGCAGGCTCCGCTCGCCCGGCTGCGTGTTTAGGTCCCCCTAGACACACCTGAGGCCCTGCTCTCCCCCGGACCTTGGGTTTTCTGTGTGAAATACAGTCCACGAGCAGCCGGGGCAGCCGCTGACCCTTGATGCAATCAGCGTTTGGAGGCCGGGACGCTGCAGCTGGGTGATCCTCAGGGATCTGGGCAGCTCCTGCCGCGGAGCTCGTGGGCGTACGTGGCCGCCGCAGCACATTAAATAAAATCCTTTAATTGGCAGCATCCGGGCACATTTCCATTTCCAGCCTGGGAAGGAAATTCTACCCTGTCTCTGCAGAATTTGCAGCCCGAGGAAGTAAATACACAGGAAATGCAATTTGACCTACTTTATTTAAATTTGGCTCGTGGGTGTATTGCAGTTTGCATGGGGCGGTGGCCTTGATCTGACATTTATAAAAATCTCCCCTAATCCGGTTTCTCTGGCACGTTTCCTCGCTTCTGAGCAGGGCTCGGTGGGTAAAAAACAGGCACAGGGAAGCACGGCGGGGCTTCCCGCTCCGCAGAGCAAAAGGAAGTTTAAATGTCCTAGTGGTGCCTTAACCCACTTAAACCCAGGCTTAAATACTGCAAGAATTAGCCTGCAGCATCTTTGTATAGTGGGTGGTCTCCCAAGTGCGTTCCTTGCAAGGGGACCCTTGAAGCCGTGGCTTGCAGAAGGGGTAAAAACAAAGTAGAACTGGAATTCCTGCAAGGAGAATTGCACTCTCAAGTGTTTGGAGACTGGGAACGTGGCCTGCGATACAGAGGGCGGGTGCTTGTGAACGTGCCCAGGGCTGAGCGTGAGAGCGGTGCCGGGTGCTCGTGCGTGGGGCTGCTTCCCATCCCGGCGCCGTCACGCGCCCGGCTGCTTCGGCCGAGCTTCCCGCCGCGGTTTGGAGAGGCCGTCTGGGCTCGGGGCTCCCTCGGGGCTCTCCTGCCCGCACGTGCGTGAGACGGAGCGGCCGGGCAGCGGGGCTCTTCCCTGGGGCGGTTGTGCTTAGTGAAAATCTAGGGATGAGGGATTGACTGTCCCCTCGAGGGCAACGTGGGGAAAATGAAGTGTAAAGGAACTGGGGGGCATTTTCCACCCTGTGACCTAACCCAGCCTGGCACCTCCATCGCTTCTGCTTTCTAGATCCCTTTTTCTATTCTCGCCCCATGAGCGTTGCCCAACTGTCCGCACGCTCGTTCCCTCCCTGTCTGCCAAAACCAGAAGTGGGAGCTTGACGAAACTGCTTGTCTCAAAACATGCTGATGTGGGTCCTGCTCCGGCAGCATTTCCCAGGGCCGGGCCCTTCCCCGGGCAGCCACGCTGTGTCCCGGACCAGGCCTGGCCGTCCCCTCGTTGTCACCCGGGCGAGCTGAAGCGCTGCCCGAAGACGAGCCCCCATCCCCGAGTGTGTCCATCCCTTCTCTTTGCCGCCCGCTAATTCCTTCTCCCTCTTCCCTCCCTAGCTGCCGGAGCAGCAACAGGAAGAGCTTAGTGGTGGGAACGCCGTCCCCGACGCTCTCGCGGCCTCTCTCCCCGCTCTCGGTGCCTACAGGTGAGGAGGGTGCTGGGGGGAGATGGGCTGTGCGGCTGCCAAAATCCCAGGAAACTGAGGCTCTTTGGAAACTTCTGGAGATGCATCAAAAGGGGACAAAATGATGCTCTGGAGATGCATCAAAAGGGGACTGGGGGGCTTAGCCCAAGGAGCCTGAAGGTTAAAATTCCTGCTCGGAGCACGGCTGAGCTGTGGCACCATCCCGCTCCCGTTTCTGCTGTCAGCTTGCGTGCGGGCAGCAGGCTGTGGTGATTTGGGGTCTGTTCAGTTTATTTTGCCCATTGCCACGTGCCGTGGGCAGCAGCGTGCCGTAGGGAGAGAGGGACTCGGAGACCTGCCCGACGATGCTGCGAGACCCCTTGTCCGCGGTGGGCAGTTTCCTCCAGCAGGCCGTTTCCTGGCCGCGGGAAGCGGGTTTCTTTTCCAGGAGGGAATAGAAGGGGTGTCTGGGAAACAATTTTCCCCCTGGCTCTTGAATGCGAAGGAGGTGCTGTGGGACACGGGCAGGGATCGCGCTCACCGGGCCCCTTCTCCCCGCAGCCGGCAGCAGCCCCCTGGACAGCCCGCGCAGCTTCTCCACCAGCACCTCTGCCAACTTCCCCTTCGCTCGCAGGTGAGTCCTGGGGCCCCTTCCCTCCTCCAGGAGTGCTTGCAGGTCACCCCGATGAGGGCTCTTTTAAGTCCCTTTGTGGGGAGAGGTTGCAGTTAGAAGCAGATGAACTTCCAGCCTGCAGGAATCTTGTTCACACGGTGTTTGTGGCCGTGGCCTTCGGGACAGGCTTGTGTTTTCTGAGCCAGTCAACAGCCCAAGAGCCTTTTCGCAGTGCAGTGAGAAAAAAGGACTTTTCTGCATCCCTTTACGAAGCAGAACAGGATATATGGAAGGATGTCCGAAGATCCCAAGAGCTCTCCCCGCTATTTGTTCTCGCTTCATCTTTCCCTTTGCTCCTTGGAGCTTGCGAGCTGTGTTGCTTCTCAGGCCCGTGCTGGTCCCCAAGAGAATGCCAGAAAAATCCGCGAGCTGGGCCTGCTCTCTTGTTCTCGAGCGCACTCCTCTGTTCTCCTTTTCACTGTTTCCTGTTCTGTTTTTATTTCCTCTGCCACGGTGCCGCTGCCCTCGTGCTGCCCTCCAGCCATGCTCCTCGGACTGACAGGCAAGTACCGGCAGGGGCAGGAGCAGGAGCAGGGCCTCCGTGGGCAGAGGGGCTTGTCCAGGGAGATGTTTCCCCGTGGAACATCTGCCCCACGGCGGCGTCTCCCTCCTCCTCTTCTCCCTTGCACCTCCGGGCAGGCCAGGCCGGGCCGTGCTGGCTGCAGCGTCGCCCTGGGGTTTGCGACGCGGCTCCCTGAACACAAACTGCTCTGTTCCCGTCACGCTCGGGGTGCCACGAGTTCAGCCCAAAATTCTGCCCCACTCTAAACGTTCCCACCAGAGTCAAACCAGACTCTCGGCAGACAGCCAGGAGCCTGCAAGGATGGAAGATTGTGCTGCTTCCCTTCCCCAGCCGATGCCGTTAACCCCGCCGGCGTGCGTGTGCAGGAGCAGATGCCAGGACGCTGTGTTTAATGTCACATGGAGGGGCAGCCGAATGACATTAATCTGTTGATGGTCACGTGGGAAAAAAGCCGGAGGGTTATGTTTAATATCCGGGCTGGAAATGGAGCAAAAAGCCAAACTGCAGGGCAAAGAGTGAGCCCGAAAGGGGCCCATAGATAGTGAGGCCACGTGCAGGGCATGGGGCAGGATCCAGGGCTTCGCCAGCTCTGCAGACCTTGACCCGCGAGCGGCCCTGCTCTCACTGCTCTGTTCGCATGGGAAAGAGCCCAGAGAGGTGAAGGGCCTCGTCTTGGCCCGGACATTGCCCTGTCCATTAAATACGTATCCGAGAGGAAGCGTTCGCCTACATCTAAGTGTTGGCCTTCCTGTTTACAGCTCGCCCCTGCTCTCCGTGGGTACGTGTTCTCTAGGGATCTCCATTTCTGTAGAGCAGAGTCCCGGAGGCCTACATTTTACTCTAATTAAAAATGAGAATTTCACGTTTTTTGCCTTCCGAAATAGATCCATTCAAGCGCAGCTTGTGGCAGATCGGGGCAGAGCTGACACGAGGCAGCAGCTGGATCCCTTAGGGTTTGTCACCCTGCCGAACCCAAGCAGTGCCCTGTGACGGGGACCCTGCTCAGCAGAGGGACGACACCTGCACGCTGGGGCTGCAAAACTACCTTCCTTTCTGGGCAAAACAAACTGCAGAATTGCCACTTATTTCCCTGATTTCCACTCTGCCTGGAAAAGAGGTTTCGGAGCTGACATTCTCGTTCGAGCCAAACATGAGTTCCCTTTCCCATCCTTATCTCTCCAGCATTATTTCTGTATTTGCATTTGCCTGTTCTTTCCTGTGTGTGATATCTGTGTTTGCACTTGGCAGGGCTGATGGCAGAAGGTGGTCACTGGCTTCGCTACCCTCGTCTGGCTATGGGACTAACACCCCCAGCTCCACTGTCTCGGTAAACCTTGCTCTTTTACTGCAGCAGATGAGAACTGAAACACTCAAATTTTGGTCGAGAGCCTGTGAGAAGCCTCCTGGGGTCTGCGATGCAGGTTCCTAGACAGCCCCTCTCTGGGGCTTCTCTGCTGGCCACATGCTTTAGCTGCATCATGTTTTCATCGTGTGCTCTTAAGAAAGCAACAGAGTATTGCTAATGGCAGCAGTTCTTTTTGTGCATTAAAGTTTTGCTGCGTGTCCCTTTTTGAGCACCTCGTGTGCAGGTAGGGGAGACGGGGCAGGAGCTGCTGAGGAGGCAGATGCGGATCGGGGTCAGCAGAGCCGCGCTGGGCTGCGGGGTGGGCTGGGAGCGCCTCAGTTCACGTCGTTCGGGGTCTCTTTCCGTTTGCACATTACTGACCGCAGCAGCTCTGTGCAAAGCAGCTCCGCTCGCTGCCCATCAGTGTTTCCAATCTATGAAGAGGCTCCGGGGAGTATTTTCCTAGAGGGCTTGCTGCTTTCCAGCCTGCTGCCCCGGCGCTGCCTCCTCACTCGCCACCTCTGTGGTTCTTTGCAGTCGTCTTCGTCCTCCCAGGAGCGTCTGCACCAGCTGCCGTACCAGCCCACCGCCGATGAGCTGCATTTCCTCTCGAAGCATTTCCGCAGCACGGAGAGCGTCACGGACGAGGAGGGGCGGCACTCGCCCTGCCTGCGCCCACGATCCCGGAGCCTAAGGTACGGAGACCTCCAGGGATCCGGGAGCCGCGCGGGCTGCCGGGGGTGCCGGCAGGACAGGACGCACGGCCCCGCATGCAGCCCCTGCCACTCGTGTGCCAGGGGCTCTGCCCTCTCGTGAGTGTTCCCAGGTTGTCCTGGTCCCGCTCGGCCAGGCTCGTGACGCTGAACAACCCTGATGCAGATTTTCCCGTTGTAGGAGAGACGGGTAGATCCCCATGCACGTTAGTCAGAGCCTGGTTTTCAGCAGTTTCTTGTCTGCTCGGATGTGGCTTTTGTTTTTCCTGGAAACAGATGACATCTGAGAGTCAGGTTCCTCGGGCTGAGGTTTGAGAAACGGGAATTTGTTCCAGAAGGTCATGTTACAGCCTCCTCTTGAGATGCCTCAAAGGCTTCAGCAATGAGGGGACCCGCAGGTCAGATCCCATTGTAGCATCTGCTCCAGGTGCCCCCGTGAGCTGCCCTTGCAGAGTGTGCGGCCAAAGCAGGGGCTCAGCAGCGAGACTGCCAACCTGCCCAGCCATTAAAAGATTAAAACGCTGTTTACGGGCTTGGATTGAGGAGCATTCCCTATATTAAATAGAGCTGAGTGCTGTGGGCCCGTCTGTAGACGCTGCCTTCCCTGCTAAGCCATTGCCTCTCCGGCACAAGAACTGCAGGTGGGTGCACGGCTGCCCAGGGACCCTGGCAGTGCAGCTTGTGCAGGTGACAGAGCAGAGTGGTGGCCGGGGAGCAGAGGTGACAGCTGCAATCTGTGGGCTGTAGCGTGAACGCACAGACCCCTGAGATCTGCACTGTCCCCTCAAGGCCTTGCCCTGAGCGAGGAGCATTTGCTGCTCCAGTTTCTACCTGTCTAACACGGGGAGTTTTTGCTTTTTGCAGGGGGATGTTTCAGTTAAATCCTTTTATTTTTGGCCTTTTGTGAAATGTTCGGAGACCCTGTTTGTACCTCGCACTCACTGTTATTTACGGAGCCAGCGCTGTTGCTGGCCTTGGGTGTTCTCCAGTGAAATTTCATTAAAACCAGATTAACTACCTGACAGATTTTGCAGGTTGTGACTCTTTCACCAAGGAAACGCTAGTTTTGCGATTGCCGTTACTTGCACAAAGCAAAAGTCCAGTTTCTGTGACAAGTGTGGCCTCTCCTTTCAGTGGCAGGGAGTTGGATCTGATTCTGATGGTGGTATTTATGATATCATGGTTAAGGAGTTGCTGGCTGCTCCTGCGACTTGCTTTGTGTAAGGGGATTATAGACCCACTGCTTGTGGCACAGGCGAGCGAGAGGCAGGGTCAGGTAAGGGCACAGGAACGGGGAAAGAAAAGCATTTTTTTTCCCTGAAGATCCCCATTTCTGCTGGGGAGAAAGTGGGGTTTTAGTTATTGGGGCTTTTTTATTGGTTTGTTTTGCTGCCATCATCAATGAATTGCATAAAGACAAATACAAACTGTGGAATCCAGGATGCCTGCAGATACGTGCCTGGGTGCAGTTGGCTGCAGTCTAGGCATCTTTCCAGTGGCTTTGGAGTTGCTGTCTATAATATTGACATCACGGCAGGGACTGAAGCAGAAATTCTAGCAGGAGAGGAAGCAAAAGATGAGCTATCTATTTAAAAGGAAGTGACTCGTGCATTAACTTTTCAGCTCCGCAGACCTGCATTCAGAGTGACCTTGGGTTTTTAGTGCGCTGTGTGTTTGGAGCCCTGGCTCTGTGGGAGGTTCGTGCTCCCTGGACCTGACAGCCACCTCATGCGCGGGGCTATACCCCCTGTGTCCTGGGAAGTGCTGGGGTTGGGAAGGCAGAGCGTGTCCGGAGGGAGCGCTCCAAGCCGTGCGGGGAGGCCCAGGATGCTCCCGATCCCATTGGATTGGCGTGCTGGGGGAGGGATGCTGCTGGGAGTGCCGGCACGGGGCTGAGCGCTCAGCTCACGTGTGCGTTAACGGCTTGTGGCACTTGGGATGGCGAGCAGCGAGGAGAGAGCAAATTGTGGTGACTCTGCAGGGGCAGTAACTATTTGCATAGCTGTAAATGACTTAGATCTCATAATGCAACCGTCTTCCTCCCCTCCTCCCTCCGCAGCCCCGGCCGAACGAGCGGAACGTTTGATAACGAGGTTGTGATGATGAACCATGTCTACAAGGAGCGCTTCCCCAAGGTAACCGCCTGGCCCGGAGAGCACAGCTCACCCTCCTGCCTCCAATGCGTTCTGACAGCTTCTTCTCCAGAAAAATCACTTCTCTGTGCTGGAAGATAAAACGTACCGATAGTGAGGGGTGTCGCAGGGCGCTGGAGACGCGGGAGCTAACTGGGGAGACAGGGACAGACGGTTCTGCATCAACACAGAGCCACATTGCGCTGCAAACAACGGTCTCGGGAGATCGTGAGGGGCTTCTTGGTGGATGCCCGGTTCCAGCTGGGCCTGTGCAACCCTGGTGGGCACACACATAGACCTGCAGGAGCTGGAGTTCCAGATCCACGGTGCTCTTGGCCAAGCCCTGAGCCTGGTTTCGGGCGCGCGTTCCCGGGCGTCACCGTCCGTTCCGCTTTGTAGGCCACAGCCCAAATGGAGGAGCGGCTGCAGGACACGATCAGGAACTTCTCCCCCAGCAGCATCCTGCCGCTGGCGGACGGGGTGCTGGGCTTCATCCACCACCAGATCATCGAGCTGGCCCGGGACTGCCTGGCCAAGTCCCAGGGGGCTCTCATCACCTCCCGCTATTTCATGGAGCTGCAGGAGAAACTCGAGAAGATGCTCAGAGACGTGAGTGTGGGGCAGGCCCTGCCCAGTCCCGTCTCCTGGGGTCAAGTTGGGGACTCTGACAGCTCCTGCCTCCCCTCCTGCAGGCTCAGGAGCGTTCCGAGAGCGAGGAAGTGAAGTTGATTGACCAGCTGGTGAGGAAGCTGCTGATAATAATCTCCCGTCCTGCCCGTCTTCTGGAATGCCTGGTAAGAGGCAGTGGCTCCTGTGTGGTTAATGCACCTCTCTGCTCGGAGCTGCTGGCACCGGCGTCCCATGGGGAATTGCTCATTCACAGCACTACAGCCATTCCTTGGAGAGGAGAGACTGGATTTTCCCAGCGGAGGGTGGAGATGTGAACTTGTTCACAAGTTTTCTTATCCATTTTATAATCTGTTACACTTTGTTGATAAATCTGATGCAAACTCCTGTGGTTGCAGACTTGATAGAGCTCTCCTTGAGGCCCAACCGGCTGGTAGTTCCAGCATTTTCTACAGCTGGAAGAGACCGTTGTGCCAAAGCATCCTGCCAGCACGGTCTCTGTAAGGTCTCCTAGGCCAGGTCCTAGGGCTGCACTTTTTTAATCTATTCTTTGAGCTTAGAGGCATGATGCTAGGAAAAGGAGTGAGGTATTTAGCTTCCTCCTGCAAGCATCGTGAGCCTGCACCCCAACTAAAAGCGACCATGGATGGGGCTGAGAACAGATTTAATTGTGCGAAGCGGAGGCAGGTTTGGTCCTTGACTTTGTTTGTTTCCCCTGCCTTGTATAGGAGTTTGACCCTGAGGAATTCTATCATCTCTTGGAAGCTGCGGAGGGACATGCCAAAGTTGGCCAGGGAATAAAGACGGATATTCCCCGATACATCATCAGCCAACTGGGACTAGTCAAGGACCCGCTGGAAGGTAGGGAAGCTCTTGGGCTTGTTGAGGAGCCAAGGGCCTGGCAAGAGTCTCCAGCAGGACCTGGATTCCCAGGCTGGGCTCAGCACCTTCCTCGGGCTCCCTCCTCCTCTCCAGTTTGTTCCTTCTCCCCAAAGGGTCTGTCAGCCCGTGACTGATTACCTGCCGAGGGATTATACTTGAGCAATATGTAATATTCCTATAAACCCTGGAGGCTGAAGTGCCCCCCCAGGCTGCAGGCATTTGCTGGATGGTCTGGGCTGCAGCTCCAAGTCTCCAGCCCAGCATTTCTCATTATTGCTTCCTACATGGTCAGCAAAGTAGATTAATCTCAAGAACACTTAATCCATACGAAGCCAAGGCCTTGGGGGAACTGTAATCCTTGAAGAACACGGCAATGACTATGGAAAAACAGAATTATATAAATGTTTAACCTCTTAGCACTGTGACCTGATTTTCCCCATACAATAGCTCAAACAAAGCATGTAACTAAATCCCCATGGAGATCTTGGTGATTGGGGTGAAAGTGTTGTTGGGAAATTGTTGGGAAGAAGAAGGTAATAACTGTCTTCTACAGAAATGGTCCAGCTGGATCACTTTGACAGTGGGAACACCATCACACCGGAGAATGACGATGCCTGCGAGGTGAGCGCGGAGCTGTTGGCATTTCCCCCTGCGTCCTCTAGCTTTGTCCTGTGTCATTCCAGCCTGTAACTCTTTGCACCCTGCCTGCAGAGCAGCTCACGTGCTGTCTTAGTCTGGAAGAGCAGAATTGGGATCCTCCTCCCCCTAAGAACGTGACTGATGTGTGGGTGCTGGGGTGTTTTTATGGGGAATATTCCACAGCCACCCCTAGTCTCTCTTGGCGGCTGCGGTGCCGCACGGAACGGCCCCATCTGAGGCAGGTTTGGCTTTGGCTTTGGTCTGCAAAGCTCCTCTGTGTCCTGCTTTGGGGTTTATGGACAGGGTGGGCTCAGGGACACTCTGGTTAGAGACCGGGTCCATATGGGTGTGCAGACCTGTGCACAGCGCTGTGTAAAGCACCCGCAGGCAGGGAGACGGTCCAGCCCCTCCGTGTCTCTCCTTCAGAGCCAGCCGTTGGCCACTGCCCCGCGGAGGAAGCCCTGCGAGGGCGACTTCGAGACCATCAAGCTCATCAGCAACGGGGCCTACGGGTGAGTGAGGGAGCACCGTGCCCCAGCGCCGGGCGCTGGGCTGCTCATAGCAGCAAATAACCAGGTGGGAACTGCTCGGGTCTCCGCAGCGCCACCTCCTCTGGATGCGTGGCCAGCCCTCCTCTGTCCCACATGTCCTGTGTGATGGGTCCTGCGCGTTGGAGGACACATTCCAAGGCCGACGTCTTTTTGCTGTCCCCTAGGGCCGTGTACCTGGTGAGGCACAGGGAGACGCGGCAACGTTTTGCCTTAAAGAAAATCAACAAGCAGAACCTCATCCTGAGGAACCAGATCCAGCAGGTGTTTGTGGAGAGGGACATCCTGACCTTTGCGGAGAACCCTTTCGTGGTCAGCATGTTCTGCTCCTTCGAGACGAAGCGGCACCTCTGCATGGTCATGGAGTACGTGGAAGGTGAGGACAGGGCTTGAGGCTGGATGGTGCAAGGGGAAAGGCAACATTGGCCAATCTTGAGGCCAACAGAGAGACCGTTCATGGTGTCTGAGCACCAGAACCACCCTGCTGGCTCCTCTCTGCTGGGCTCCATGCGCAGGCAGCAAAGGGAATCACAGGGAGATTCTCCCATGTCTCTTGCCTTGATGAAGGGGGTAGAGGTGCTGCTCACTTAGGAGAGGGTTTCCCATGGATGGCGGCTGCTCCAAGGCGGGGTGTGAGGGTCTCACTTGGTGCTGGGAGCCCTGCCAGCTTGTTGGCCAGTTGGGGTAACCCTGCCCGGTGGCTTTTCTGCCTTTTGTGAGCCCCACGTGCTCAGGAGGAGCCGTGTTCCCACAGGGGGGGACTGTGCCACGCTGCTGAAGAACATGGGCCCGCTGCCGGTGGACATGGCCAAGATGTACTTCGCGGAGACCGTCCTCGCGCTGGAATATCTCCACAACTACGGCATCGTGCACAGGGACCTCAAACCTGACAAGTGAGGACGCGGGGCAGGCCTGAGCACAGGGTGGATGGGGAGGGAGAGGACTTGTGCCATCCTCTGTGGAGAGGGACTGATCCCAGGCGTTAACCAAAGAGCAGACATCCTTTCATATGATGCCCCTGTTCTGCTTCTCAGCTTCCATGCAGAAGGGAGGGTTGAGGAGATAGAGCGGAATGAAGGTGTGTTTTGGGAAGTGAATGCTGATGTCTAAAGCTCTGGTTTCCATATCCTTCCTTCTCCTTCTGTACTCCTGCATCCAGCTGGGCTGGGGTGCGGGGAGGTCCTGCTCAGGACCAGCTGCAGCTCTGTGCGTCTGTCTCCTCTTGCAGTTTGCTCATCACCTCCATGGGCCACATAAAACTGACAGATTTTGGTCTGTCGAAGATCGGCCTGATGAATATGACCACGAACCTGTACGAGGGGCACATAGAGAAGGACACTCGGGAGTTCATGGACAAGCAGGTACTTCCAGGATGCCTGAGCACTCACAGCTTCAGGGTAGAGGATTCGGGTTGCCTGGGCATGTGGTAAAGATCCTGCGCCTGTTGCAAAGGCCTTGGCTTCCTGCAGAGGGTGCAGAGGCACCAGCAACGCTGCTTGTTCTCGTGCAGGTGTGTGGCACTCCGGAGTACATCGCACCAGAAGTCATCCTCATCCAGGGCTATGGGAAGCCTGTCGACTGGTGGGCTATGGGCATCATCCTGTACGAGTTCCTGGTGGGCTGCGTCCCCTTCTTCGGAGACACCCCCGAGGAGCTCTTCGGGCAGGTGATCAGTGGTGAGTGTTGGCAGCCGCCGCGCGGGAGCAGTTTGGCTGCTTAATTTGCCCTTTGTGCCCAGCCCGGCCCTTCCTTTATGTGCTCAGTGTTTCACTGCTTCATTTTGCACCCATGGAAGTTTTATCCTCTTCCTAGCACTCTTAATTAGACCTTATTGCAGCCACCTCGTGTGAGACTCAGTTTAAAGTCACCCATGGTTTTGGAGCCTGGATTTGCTGATTTAGGGGGATGATTTTATTTCGCTAGTGTTTCTGGCGGATTTTCCCCTTGCCTGCAAGTCACTCCTGTGAACTTGCTTTGTCGGGAGGCCCAGCCTGATGCAAACTCTCCCTTCCAGCCCTGCAGCCCTGTGACTACAGGGGCTGCACTCTGACCCAGCCGTATTAGCCCAGTCTGTGCTATCAGCAGAGGAAGGACTCGAGACTTGTTTTCGCTTTTGTTTCAGATGAAATCATATGGCCTGAAGGAGATGAGGCTCTTCCTGCCGACGCTCAGGACTTGATCACGCGATTGCTGCGGCAGTGCCCGCTCGAGCGCCTGGGCACCGGTACGCGCGGCCGGAGCGCCACGCCGGGCAGGGCTGCGTCCCGGGCGGGCGCGGGGCCATCCCCCGGGATGGCTGCATCACTCTGGGCTGAGCAGTGTTTGCGAGTTGCTTGGCACACAACTAATTCATGTCAAGGCCTTTGCTTTTGTGTTGCAGAAACCAAAGTAAGTCCTGCGGTTTTAAGGTTATTGGATCCTTTCTGGCGAGGGTTTGCTCTGGGAAGCCAGAGGCTAGTGCAGGTTTCAGACCCAGGCCGTTTGCTATGTGGGGCAGAAAGTGCCGCATGAGTTGTTTCCTGACAGCAGGAGCTGGCGTTTTGGGCTGCGCAACGTCCTTCCTAACACGCGTTTCCTCTGCGTGCCAGGCGGTGCCCACGAGGTGAAGCACCATTCCTTCTTCCTACACCTGGACTGGAACGGGCTGCTCCGACAGAAGGCAGAATTCATCCCCCAACTCGAGTCAGAGGACGACACCAGCTACTTTGACAGTGAGGCCAAATCCATTCCTTTCCCTCCCTGTGAATCCTTTATTCCAGCTGCACAGCAGATGATCTGGCAGGAGATGAACATCTCTTGGATAAAGCTGGTCATTTCACAACTTGAGTTAGGTCACAAAACAGATTTAATTGTGTTTCCAAGTCTCTCAGCCAGCGTTTCTGTGGTCCTTGCTTTCAGCTCGCTCCGAGAGGTACCGCCACTTGGATTCAGAGGATGAAGAAACCAACGATGAGGAATCGTCTGTGGAGATTGGCCAGTTCTCCTCCTGCTCCCACCGCTTCAGCAAGGTATTTGAATCTGACCTCTGTGATCTAAAGACAGGCTAGGGGTGACATGCACATTGTTGTCCCGGTGGACTGTCCCCTGGAAGCCAGAGGAATCCTGCAGCACTATCTGCTGCTGCTCCCAGGTTTCTGCAGCTTTCCAACTGCTGGCCTTTCCCTCAGGTTTACAGCAGCTCCGAATACCTGGCAACTCACTCCAACCTCAGCCTCTCATCCTCGGAACGGAGTCACAGCGAGGAGAAAGAGGACAGGACAGAGCGATGGGACAGGAGCTCGGGAGATGAGGACAGGAGCCGCCCCGTGGTCCCAGAGACCCGGTGAGTGCTGAGAACCGGAGAGGACGCGACTTGGAGATGTTGGAGGGAATTGTAACAGTCACGAGCTCGCCAGAGCTTCACGGTGGAGCATGTCCAAGCACACGGCAGTGAATCATTACCAGCTGCCTGCCTCGCCCGCCGGGGTCCTGAGCCCTCTTTCTCTTGCCGCGCAGGCTGCGCGCGTGGACGTCCTGCAGCTCCACGCCGTACACCCAGCCCGAGCGCAGCCGCAGCCCTGCCGCCCTGACCAGCACCTACAGCCTCGAGACCATGCCCAAGTTTGCCTTCTCCTCGGAAGACGAAAGCCCCTGCCTGGCGCCTTCCAAGCCAGAGAGACCCACGTTTGTGCTGGGAGATCCCGACACGGGGGGACCCGTAAAGTCTTCGTCATTATCCGGTGCGTGGGCCGCAAACACTGTTGTGGGGGGTTATGGAGCTCTTTCCCCACGTGCACAAGCTCTTCTGCACGGTCCTGTCTGGTTGCAGGTCCAGAGGGACGTTGCTTGCCCCGTCTGTGTCCTCAGTTATTTCACTTCTTCCTTCTCCCCTCTGCACAGCTGATCTCGTCAGCCTGAACCGCATCCGCCTCCGGAGCAACAGCACTGGCACCAAGAACTCCACTCCCCGGGGCTTGGAGCCAGGCGGCAGCCGGCGTCTGAGCAGCCAGAAGGACGTGTCGGACAAGCAGAGAGTCTCACCGGGCAGCCGAGTGCCCAAGTCTGCCTCTGTCTCAGCCCTGTCCCTCATCATCACTTCAGGTTTGTGGGTCCTTGTGTTTGTTCAGCAGCTGCTGCTGCCGGGGCAGCTGCTGTGGGGCTTTTCCTGGCCCCAGAGCGGGTGCTGCAGCCGCCCGGGAGGGTTTGCTGCCCTTGCCGTGGGGCTGAGCACACGCTGCACACCGTGTAATGAAACGGGTCTCCTGGGTGCATCGTGGTGGGTCCCCTTGGATGACTCACGTCTCATCCTTGCAGACGACTTGAGCAGCGGTGCCCTCATGAGCCCCATCTCCCCCCACTCGCTCTCCTCCAACCCGTCGTCCCGGGACTCGTCCCCAAGCCGAGACTCCTCCCTCGCCATCACCAGCCTGCGGCCCCCCATCCTCATCCACAGCTCGGGCAAGAAGTACGGCTTCACGCTGCGAGCCATCCGCGTGTACATGGGCGACAGCGACGTGTACGCCGTGCACCACATGGTGTGGGTAAGCGACACGGCAGCCTCGCGCCGAGGGGCACCAGGAACGCGTGTCAGCGCCACGGCAGCGGGCAGCATGCCAATAGACATGGACTGTGTCTGAACAAAGTCCCCACACTTCAATTTCAGAGCGTGGAAGACGGGAGCCCAGCCCAGGAAGCAGGGCTGAGAGCGGGTGATCTCATCACACATGTGAACGGCGAGTCCGTGCTGGGCTTGGTCCACAGGGACGTGGTGGAGCTGCTGCTGAAGGTAGGCAGCCTGCCCGGTTGCATCCGCTGCTTTCTAAACGCGGCTGCTTCTGCGTGTGGCCCGCCGACCTGTGGATCAGGCTCGGCAAGTCTTGGAGCAGCAACAGTTCCTGGCCATGGAAAGCATGGGAAGCTCCGTTCCTAGCACGGGAGCGGAGGGCTTGGAGAGCCTGGGAGCAGAGGCTCTTCTCTGCAGACGATGCTCCCAGCGGCCGGCTCTGAGCACTGCGGAGCTGCCCGGGCACCTGAGCTAGCGGCTTCTCCAAGCATCTTCCTGCACCCGGGATGCAGCAGGAGGGGAGTCCCCTGTCCCAGTCCCAGGCTGTCCCGGGCGTTTAGCAGCCCTGGTGTGTTGGAGCCCTTGGCTTCCTGTGAATGTCCTCGGAGCTGCCCTGCAGCCTCGCTCGCTGCATCGTCACCTCTGCGGGCAGCGGGGTGGGAGGTGCAGGCACGTGTTTAGGTTAAAACGTGTGGTTTGTGACCAGCATGTTGCAATGACCCACGTTCTTCCTCTCAGAGCGGCAATAAAGTAGCGCTGCGGACCACCGCCCTGGAGAACACGTCCATAAAAATTGGCCCTGCTCGGAAAAACAGCTCCAAGACCAGGATGGCCCGAAGAAGTAAGAAGAGCAGGAAGAGGGACAACCAGGACAGGTGAGTGGAACCAAACTGAGATAAACTGGAACTTCTCCTGGGTGTCTCGGAGCTGAAATGTGGCCTGGAACTGCCTCCTCGGGTGACATTCCCATGGTGTGTTGGGCTGTGCTGGGAGTGGGGCCAGCCGGGCACTCCAGCTCTTGGACACCTTGGAGCCTGGAGATGGGAGGTCGTAGCCTGCTCAGGGCTAGTCCCAACAGACCTGCAGGTTTGTTGGCTTTAAAGAGGGGCTGAGGGTGTTTGTGGCTTTAGAGCAGCTCCTGCTGTTTCTGACACCTTTCCCACGGCCTTTGCTTCCTTCCAAGGAGGAAATCCCTCTTCAAGAAGATCTCCAAGCAGTCGACGGTCCTGCACACCAGCCGCAGCTTCTCCTCCGGCCTCCACCACTCGCTGTCATCGAGTGAGAGCCTCCCGGAGTCGCCCACGCACAGCCTGTCCCCCGGCCCCCCGACGCCGTGTCGCAGCCCCGCGCCAGACCTGCCCCCAGGTGTGTCCCTTGTGTCCCTGTCCCCACTGGGGGCCCTTGCCTGCGAGCTCCCGGGTGCAGCTATCGCAGGAGTGAGGAGTTTGGGGCACCCCAAACGCAGCACGGGCCTCACGGGGGACGCGTGCGCGGCCTCCCTCACCGTGTCCCCTCTCTCTTTGTGTGGCAGATGCCGCGTCCCCGCAGAGCACCTCTCCCTCCTCCAGCACCCCCAGCTCTCCGGCCGGCCACGTGCGCCCCAGCTCGCTGCACGGGCTGGCGCCCAAGCTCGGCGGGCAGCGCTACAAGGTGGGACGCCGCAAGTCCACGAGCAGCATCCCCCCCTCGCCCCTCGCCTGCACCCCCTGCTCTGCCCAGCGGCCGCCTTCCCCCCAGCGCTCTCCGTCGCCGCTGCCCGGGTCCCCCACAAACGTCCATTCCTTCCAGGGCAAGACTCTGTCCCCCCCCACCATGGTCAGACACGGCTCTCGGCCGCGCAGCGCCGAGTGCCCCAGGTCCCCCCTGCTAAAGCGCGTCCAGTCCGCGGAGAAGATGGCAACGTACCTGGCGGAGAAGAGATCCGTCGGCGGCCGCAAGCTGGGGCTGGAGCCGCCTCTGGCAGACAGGACAGGAGAGGCCTTGGGAGAGGGCGAGGTGCCCACGGAACACGGCTACGCCGGGATGTCCCGCATGCGGGAGTGGCCGGGGGACAGGCATGACCAAGAGGTGGTTGTCATGAGGAGGCTGAACCTCTCCGAGCGCCGGGACTCCTTCAAGAAGCAGGAGGCCGTGCAAGAAGTGAGTTTCGACGAGCCCGAGCTGCAGCCGGTAAGCAAAGAGGGCGCCGAGGCCGGGCCGGAGCAGCCGCCCGCGCCGCAGCGCCGGAGCCTCCACGCAGCCTCCTGGGCCGAGGCCGGGCCGAGCTCATCCCATCGGAGCGACCCCGCGGCAGAGCCGAAGCCCGGACCGGTGCCACAGATCGCGGTGCAGGGATCGGAGAGCGACGAGCAGGAGCTCGGCGCGGCCGAGTGGGAATGCCAGGGCTCCTACCCCATCCAGCTGCTGGCCAGGCTGCACGCGGAGCAC
>JAWLRI010000040.1:822223-844924 GCA_034781795.1 Crypturellus tataupa
TTCGATGGAGCCCGAGTGAGCGCAGATGCACGAGGCTTCCTCCCCGCGAGCGGAGCGGGCTTGGAGCCGGCCCAGCTGGAATATTCTTGGCAGCGGTTCCCTGTGCCGAGCGGGGCCTGGCGCGGCGCCGCGGACAGGCTGCTGCGTGCCGAGCGCGCTCGCGCTCCAAACGGCTCCTCCAGGACTCTGGAAAACCCTTGGGAGGGGAGCGTGTCCGCCCTGGCTCCCGGCGGACGCCGCTCCTGCCGCCTGCTTTCCGTGGGATGCGGAGTTGTGGCCTGCGGGCACCCCTGGGAATGCGGGTGCCGCGCTCCGGCATCCCTCAAACGGCCTGTCGCAGCGCGGGGTTTCCTCTTGTTGCTGGATTCCCGGGCAGGCCGTGTGGTGCTCGGCATCTCCCTGTGTTTGAGGAGCTTAAAGGCACTTAGAAGCTCTACGTAGGCTCGAAGGCTTGAAAGATGTTTTGATTTTCTCTTTTTTAATCCCCTTCATCACCATCTCTGCAAACGCTCGGGCACTGCCTGCGCTTGACGCTGCTTTAGGAAAGTTCAGAAATCTGCTTTGCGCAGAGCGTGGCCCCAAAGTGCTGCTCTGCGGGGCTTGCAAAGCGTCTTAAGAGCCTGGAGTGAGAGGCTGGTTAACATGCAGTTGTGGGTAGGCACCTCCAGAAGCTGCTTTTGTGGAGAGGGGTGAAGGTGAGCAGTGTATCCGATAAAGAGGACAGTTGAACCTGATATCCCTGCGCGTCCCGCAAGAGCGCGCGGGAGAGAGCAGCAAGGCGAGCGGCAGGGCCTGGGACTGTGCCAGGAGAGAGGCCCTCCCTGCAGAGCCTTCCCGCGAGCTCCTTGCTGCTTTTTGGGGTAAATCGAGGTGTTCTGGAGCATGGGTGTTGCTCCGGGCTGTGGTAGGAAGGGGGCTTTGGCTGAGCCCCATCGGAAGCCCCGGACTGGACAGTGACCGACCCTCTCTTGCAGGCCCTGCTGAGCAGGAGGAGCAGGAGGCGTCGCGCTCCGAGCAGCCCTTCCCGGTGGCCTGCGCTCCGACCCGCTCCTTCCTCGCCGCAGCCCCGCTCGCCAGCGTGGGATTATGTTCGTCTCCTTCTCCCTGTGCTCCATCGTTTGGCTGAACCGTGGCTTCAAGCTCAGGAAAAGGGGCTGCACTTAAGCGCACGGGGCCACCCCGCCGGGGCCGCTGGGGTCCCGCCTGGCGCAGAGACGTCGGGCGCTGATGGGCGAGAGGTGCCCGTGAGGAGCCGCCTCTGCCGCCCGCCGCAAACGCTCCCGCGCGGCAGCGAGGATGAGCAGCGCCGACGGCTTCCAGTACCGCGCGCTCTACCCCTACCGCAAGGAGCGCGACGAGGACATTGACCTGGCGCCCGGGGACATCCTGGTGGTGAGCAAGGGCGCCCTGCAAGCCCTGGGCTGCAAGGATGGCGACGAGCAGACCCCCAAGCAGATCGGCTGGATCCTGGGCGTCAACGAGCGGACCAAGCAGAAGGGAGACTTCCCCGGCACCTACGTGGAGTACGTGGGGCCCGTGAAGATCTCCGTGCCCTCGCACCGGCCCCGCGTGCAGAGGCCCCTGCCCGCGACGCCGGGCACCAGCGCGTGCCGCTTGCCGGAGGCTCCGGAGCAAGGTAAGCCGTGCCGCTGCGCGGACGGAGCCTGAGCCGGTCAGTGTCCGCTCCAGCACCGCCGGAGAGCAGGCGGGAACGGGGACGGACACCGGCTGTGGAAGGGGCTTGTGCCGGTCCTTCCTCTGTGGGATCCTGCTCCCACACTGGGAACTGCTGGCCGGGATCCCACACACTCGTCAGTCACTCTCCCTGCTCTGCTGGGAGCTTTCCCCCCGGCCTCTCCTTTATGGAATAAGCCCTGTCTTGTCCCTGCCGCCTGCCTCGCTCCCGGCGGAGCCCGCTGAGACGCACAGTGACCCCGCTCCAGGCAGGAGGGGACAAGTCAGGGTCACAAAGAGGCCTTCCGAGAGCGGGAGCTCCCGCTCATCCACCTGGCACCGAGCCTGGGAGCTGCCCCGGGCACGGCACGGGCTGCTCTGCTGGGAATTCGGTCCCGGCACCTGCTGGGAATCGGGCAGCATTCCCGCCCCAGCAGCCCGTCTCGCTGGGAGATGTGGCTTTCCCACCGGATGTGTGAAACCACTCCAGGATCTTAAGGAGCAGAGGAGATTCCGTCGCAGCCTGGGAAGCGGGAGCAATGGGGCCGTGCAGCACCCCGGAGCGGCCTCACGGGCTCCGGGAGGTTCTGTGGGAAGCGGCGCTGCCGGGTGGGAACGTGGCAGGGCCCCGCGTGCGGGTTGGCAGCCGGAGCGGCCGTCCTGAGTCATCCCGCTCCCAACCTGCCTTTCCAAGAACGCGGCTCCCATGGGAGCCCGGGGCGGGTTCTGCGGCGGCCTTGCTGACATCCCGCTGCCTCCGGGTATGGATTTGCGGCCCCGTGGGCTCTCCTGCCCTCCTGTTCCCAAGCGGGGCTCCGTGGAGGTGCCTGGGCGGCCGGAGCACTGCCCGCGGTGGGACAGGGCTGTGGTGCGGAAGGGCTGCGTGCTGGAGCTCTGGCTGCACGGGTGGACGTGCCTGGGAAAGGGACCAACACGCGGCCCGGCCGCTGGGACGGCACCGCGCGGCACCGGTACCAGGCTGGGCCGTGGGGCTGCTCGTGGGCAGACCTGTGTCTGCAGCGGGGGAGTTGTGCTTAGGCCGAGCGACTGGGATTTCTTGGTGCCAAGTTCAGAGCTTTTCCTCCATGGAGCTTTTCCACCTCTGTGCGCTCTTCCTGGGGCCCCTGGAGGGCTGTTTGACTCTTTTCCAGCTGCAGCTTTGCTTAAAATGCCAAATGTCCCGGATTTCTGCTGCTCAGCTCGCTGCTTGGACAGTGTGGGACGGTTGTGCTGCAGATGAGGTCCCCCTGGCCCCTCGCGTGAGTTCTTTGTGCCCAAGGCCATGGCCTGCACCGGGCGAGCTCCATGGGCTCACATCCCAGATTCGGGATTCACAACCTGGAGCAGCCTCTTGGCTCCGATTCAGCAGAGCAGGCCAGGCAGCCCCTCGACTTCCCAGTGCTGGGAATGAAATGGGATTGACTCCAGCGGCAGCGAGCAGGGCCTGGCGCCAGGTTCCCCCCTGCTCCGGTGTACGTGGAGGGCAGGAGAATCCAGCAAATCCCTTCCCTGCGGATGGGCGAGCGCCTGGCTCCGCTCAGCCCGGCTCCGCTCAGTCCAACTCCAGCGCTCCCAGCTCCCTGGGGCTCCCCGGGCAAAAACCCTGGGAAAAGCCGTGCGGAGCAGCCGGCTGTGCCGCGCTGAGCGGTTCACGGGCCGGGCATCTGCCGCTGGGCGCCTGCGGAGCAGGGCCGGGCGCAGCTGCGTGCGCGGGGCCGGCTCCCACGTGGAGCGTGCGATCCAGGGCAGGAATTTGCTGACGCGGCGCTCCGGCTGCACGGCAGCATTAATCACCGCGCGCGCCCGGGCTCGGCCGCGCGCACAGCGCTCGCCGTGGCTTTGCAGCGGGCCCCGGGGCGTCCCCTCCGCGCGCGCAGATGTGTCACCGTGCTCCGTGTGACGCCGGCACGGCTGCAGGGGCCGCAGCTCTCCCTGCTGTCGCTGTCACCTCTCGGCCCCGTGCTGCCTCTCAGCCCCTCTCTCCCTCCGTGTCCCCAGGAGCTCTCCTCCCGGAGCTGCAGGAGCAGTTCAGCCCTCCGGACGTCGCTCCGCCGCTGCTGGTGAAGCTGGTGGAAGCCATTGAGAGGAAAGGTAACGGAGGGGACGCTGAGCGCCGAGGGGGTGGCACCCCAAAACCTCCTGCTGGGGCGGCCGCTGGTTGCAAACGCCTGCAAAGGGGGGCCCTGCAGCTCCTCTTGGCACCGAGCTGGGGCCTGGGGCTGCAGCGAGGGTCCTGGGGCTGCTGCTGGGCTGGTGGCCCCAGCATGTCGCCACGCTGTCCCCCTGCCACGCTGTCCCACCGCCGCGCTGTCCCCCCGCTGCGTGTCGCGGTGCCGTCCCACGTGTTGCCGCACTGCCCGCGGCTCATGGCTCTGTCGCCGCTCCCACAGGGTTGGACAGCGAGATGCTCTACAGGACGTCTGGCTCCGAGCTGCGGCAGGCGCTGAAGAACGGTAGGAATCGGGACGGGAAGGGCAGAGGAGGGATGGAGGCGATGAGCGGAGGGGACAGTGCCAGCAGGAAGGGAATCCAGGCCGGGCTCATCTCTGTCCCTGCCTGGGCCCAGCTCCCGTAGCGCCGACTCTGCGGAGGGACCTTCCCGTCCCACCGTGTCCTGGAGGGGTCGGGAGCGGGGGGCTCTGCTCCAGGTGCCGCAGGGACCTCCCTCTGGGTGCTGTGTCCCAGACTGCTGCCAGCGCCGCTGGCTCTCGTGCCATGGATGAGCAGGGAGGGTTGTGCAGCCCCGGCTGCACCCGCAGCACCGTCCCCGCTGGCAGCCTCTGGAGCCACCAGCTTCTCCACTGGCCTTGGGCCTCCTCTGGCACCGCGGTGGCTTGTCCCCCTCCGGAGTGACTCTTCCCAAGCCGGAGCTAAACGCCACTGCCACCTCCGACTGTGCTACCGGCTCCGGTTTGTCTCTAGAAGCAGTGAGAACAGAGCCCTCCTGTGTGGTGCATGTGCGGGGCGGCGAGTGCTGCCGTGGTGGCGTCGGGGCTGCGCGGTGGCACCGTGCGCGGTGCTCTGCCCTCGCCCACGGGAACGCTCTGTGCCGGCAGACTGGAGCCTGGGCGACCTGGAGCCCTTGGACGTGCATTCCTTGAGCGAGGCGCTGCGGGGCTACCTGCAGGACCTGCCCGGCCCCGTGGTGCCCGTGGCCGTGCACGGAGACCTCCTCCGCATCCTGCAGGGTAGGGGCCTCTGCGGGCTGCCCGCGGGGTATCGAAACAGGCCCCGGCGCGCGGCCCCGCTGCCGGCAGCGCTCCCATGCCGGAGCGCACGGAGCGGGGCCGCCTGGCCCAACCCAACCCTCCCGCCGGGTCTCGCCTCTCCCCAGAGACCCCCCAGGCGGAGAATTGCCGGAAGCAGCTGCTGCTGGCGCTGGAGTGTCCCGCGGTGCCGCTGCAGAACACGCTCACCTTGCAGTTCCTGCTCCGCCATCTGGGCAAGGTGGCGCAGCAGGCGGAGAGCAACAGCCTCCACCCTCGCGCCCTGGGGGAGATTTTCGGCCCCCTTCTCCTCCGGCTGCCTGGCGCCAGGTACGTGAGGCCCTGGGTTCCCCGCGGGACGGCTGCTCTGCCCGGGGCTCCTGCCCTCTGCGTGGAGCTGAGCCGTGGCACACGGTTGGCATACGGAGCCAGGGCAGAGCTCGTGCTCTGGCAGCCGGGGTCTGCGCCGGGCTGAACCCGCTGCCCCCGGCTGCCCCTTGCCCGGGGAACACGGGAGCGGTGCCAGGTTTCCCCCACAACCGCTCATCTTGCTGGTGCCCGTCTCCCTGCAGCCCCGAGCTGAGCCCTGACTTCTCCGCGCTGTTTCTGGAAACACTTCTGCAAACGAAGGAGTCGGAGCCGGAGCAGCTGCCCCCAGGTACAGGACCGGCAGTGGAGAATGCCCGTTTTCCGGGGCCGGGTGTTGGTGCTCCGTGGGCGCGGGGATTTGCCAAGGGCCTTTCCAAGGCTCTGCCCTGAGCGGCTCCAAGGGGCGGCCCTCGCCGGGGAGGCGAGCAGGGCCCGGTGCCAGCCCTGCCGAATTCCTGCCTCTCTTGCAGCTCTGCCTCCGAAACCGGCCAAGCCGAAGCCCAGCGCGGCCAGCCTGGCCAACGGGAGCAGCGTGGCCTTGCAGGACGCCGAGTGGTACTGGGGTGACATTTCCCGGTAAGTGGGTCACTTGGGAGCACACGTAGCCCCGACGTGTCTGTGTGGCCCTGCGCTGCGGTGGGTGCTGCCACCTCGTGTCCCAGGGTGCCCTGTCCGTCACATAGACTGGGGTGGGGGTGTATTTTTTGGCCAGCTCTCAGGACAGGGCTGGTGGCGTGTCCCAACCATCCCGTGTCTCTCGCAGGGAAGAAGTGAACGAGAAGCTGCGGGACACGCCGGACGGCACCTTCCTGGTGCGCGATGCCTCCAGCAAGATCCAAGGGGAGTACACGCTCACGCTCAGGTAGGCCCTGCTGTCCCTGCTGGGGACACCGGAGCCCCGTGGCGTCTGGGATGGTGCTCAGGGCTCCGCGCTCCCCGCTCCGCAGGAAGGGAGGCAACAACAAGCTGATCAAGATCTTCCACCGGGAAGGGAAGTACGGCTTCTCGGAGCCCCTCACTTTCGGCTCGGTGGTGGAGCTCATCACTCACTACCGGCACGAGTCGCTCGCCCAGTACAACGCCAAGCTGGACACCAGGCTGCTCTACCCCATCTCCAAGTACCAGCAGGTGAGCGCCCTGCTGCCGGCCCAGGGGCTGGATGGAGGGGACACCTGTGCCCGGTTCTGGGACAGCCCTTCCCCTGCGCCAGGACGTGGCCTTACGGGGTGACAGCGGCTGCCGTGGGGCAGGGGCAGCTCCTCACTGAGACCCTTGCGTGTGGCAGGACCAGGTGGTGAAGGAGGACAGCGTGGAGGCCGTGGGGGAGCAGCTGAAGGTCTATCACCAGCAGTACCAGGACAAGAGCTGGGAGTACGACCTGCTCTACGAGGAATACACCCGCACGTCGCAGGTACGTGTGGAGCCTGGGCCCCATAGCCGGATATGTGAGGATGGAGCCGGGAACCCTCCTCCTTGCTTGTGGCTGGTCCTGGGGGGACCCAGCAGAGAAGCAGGAGGTGTTGGGGCTGTGGTGAGGACTGTGCAGCTTTGGGAAGGAGCCTGCCCAAACCTGCCCTTTGCTCAGCCCTCGCGCCCCTTCTCCGCAGGAGCTGCAGATGAAGAGGACGGCAATCGAGGCCTTCAACGAGACCATCAAGATCTTCGAGGAGCAGTGCCAGACGCAGGAGAAGTGCAGCAAGGAGTACATCGAGCGCTTCCGCCGCGAGGGCAACGAGAAGGAGGTGCAACGGTGAGAGCGGGGCGGCCAGGCCCCTTGGTGCAGGGATGGGTTGGCCGGGCCGGGTGCGATCCCTGTCCCCGCAGCGGCGCTCCGGGCTGGCTGCCTGACCCCTGCCCTTCTCGCAGCATCCTCATGAACTCGGAGAAGCTCAAGTCTCGCATCACGGAGATCCACGACAGCAAGATGAAGCTGGAGCAGGACCTGAAGAAACAGGCCTCGGAGAACCGCGAGATCGACAAGCGCATGAACAGCCTCAAGCCAGACCTCATGCAGCTGCGCAAGCTGCGGGACCAGTACCTGGTGTACGTAGGGGTTGCCCCACGTGGGGCCCTCCGGCTCTGCCCGGAGCGATCCGGTGGCTCCGTGTGGACCTGCGGGGCCACCCTCACCACAGTCTCTCCTTCCGCAGGTGGCTCACGCAGAAGGGAGCGCGGCAGAAGAAGATCAACGAGTGGCTGGGGATCAAGAATGAGACGGAGGAGTGAGTGTCCCTGCTCCCAGCTATGGGCCGTGGCGGGTTGGAGTGCGGGGATCCAGGTTGCTCTGGAGCCTCGGGCAGCTGCCTGCCCGGGAGCTTCCCATGCTGGAACGATGACAGCAGTGGGAGGGGGAGAAACGGGGGCCGCGTGTCCAAGCGGAGGGGCCTGACCCCGCGCGGGCTCCGTTGCAGCCAATACTCCATGATGGACGACGAGGAGGAACTGCCGCACCACGAGGAGCGGACGTGGTACGTGGGCAAGATCAACCGGCTGCAGGCGGAGGAGATGCTGTGCGGCAAGCGCGACGGCACCTTCCTCATCCGCGAGAGCAGCCAGAAGGGCTGCTACGCCTGCTCTGTGGTGTGAGTACCCCTTGACGTGCCCCCGACCTCGGGCCCTGCTGCTCGTGTCCCTGGGCTGCTCTAGGGACACCTGCTCGTGCTCCGCTGTGTGTCCCCGCGGGGACCGTGGTGCCGGGCGCCCGGCTGAGCTCCTCTCCCTGCTCTCGCTCCAGGGTGGACGGCGACACCAAGCACTGCGTCATCTACAAGACGGCGACCGGCTACGGCTTCGCCGAGCCCTACAACCTCTACGCCTCGCTCAAGGAGCTGGTCCTGCACTACAAGCACACGTCCCTGGTGCAGCACAACGACTCGCTGAATGTCACCCTGGCCCACCCGGTGCTGTCCCAGCCGCCGGCCCGATGAGCCGCCGCCACAGCTGCCCTCCGCTGCGCGCTGGGGTGCTGCTCCCCGCCTCTGGACTCTCGCACCCCGTATAGTTGAGTCTGTGCTCCCACTCCTCCAGAGCTCTGAGATGTCTGTGACGTTCCTAGTGTCCCTTGTTGGTCAGTAGCTGAAACCCGTGTTGGCTGGTGGGACAGAAGGGCTGGGCGCTCGGCTCCCTGTGGGCTCCGGCATTCCGGAGGGGGATGCAGCAGTAGTTGAGCTGCCCGGGGTGAGCGCAGCACCTTCCCCGCTGAGCAAGTGAGATCCCTTCTTGCCACTGGCTGCTCCGCAGCCTCCGCACGCTCCGGAGCGTCTCATCCCAGCCCTGCGCTCTGCTTGGCCCCGGAGCCTCCATGGAGCTGCCAGCGCCGCAGCACGAGCGTCCTCTGCTCCCGCTCCCTTCAGCGCTCCCGAGCCAGGCCCGGCACAAGGGACATCGCTCATCCCTGCAAAGCCTCGTCGATGGAGGACACCACACGGCCTGGGGCGCCGGCTCCTTCCCGAATCCGTAATCCCAGCCGGAGCCGCTGTGGGGCAGGAGGCTGCGCCTGGTGCAGTCCCCTCGCCTGCTTGTGCCCAGCTGGGAGCCGCGTGTTGGTGCCCATGGCTTTCCCGGCAGGACATGCAGGACGCACCGCTCTGTCCCACCGTCTGCAGCGAATCTGCGCCAGCGCCGCCCTGTGAAACCACCGACCGCGGTTGTTTTGTGTGCGGATGCGTCCCCAGCGCTGCCCTGCCGCCCCCGCGCTGCTCCCACCCGCTCTGGGGCTGTGATGCCGGGGGCAACCGCGGCCCCGAGCGCCAGGAGGGACCTCTCGGCTGCAGGGGCTGCTGTCCCCGCTGCCCCCGGGCCTTCGCGCACGGCACTGTCTGCGGTAACCTTGAGCTGTGTCTGCAGAGCACTTAAGTCACGAGTACAGCAGGGGACACGGGGCAAGGAGGAGCCGCCTGGAGCAGCGGAGCGCTCTGGAGCTTTCCCCGCGGGAGAGGCTGTGGTGAGATGAGGGCTGCCGCTGGCTTCACTGCCATTAACTGTCCCCAGTTCCCCCTATGTCGCTGTCCCCCTCTTGCCACAGCTGTGGGTGCTCCTGGCTTTGCCGCTGTCCCCTGTGCTGGGACAGGGGACGCGGCGGGGCCCTCATCCCAGGCCGCAGCGGAGCTGCCATTGCCGCCCGGTGCCCCTCTCCCCTCCCCAGCGCCGGTCCCTGCTCCGCCGCCCTCCCCAGCCCCGCAGGAGGGTCCCGCTCGGTGCGTTGGTGCTATCGGGGTGCGACGGGGCTGCTCTCCCTGGCCCCGGGCGGCTCCGCGCCCCGCGCCCCGGCTTGGAGCCCGCCGTGCCCCGGGCCTGGAGCGTCCGCGGCGCCCGGGACGTGACGGGGCGAGGAAGGGCCGAGCCGGGGTGTCCCCGCGACGGGCGGTTCGGTCCCACCGGAGGTGCGGGGTCACCCTCGGGGCTGCCCGCGAACGGAGCCTCCGCTGGGACGAGAGCGGCGAGAGCCTGGCAGAGCGGAGGAGCGTGCGGCTCATCCGCGTGCGAGCGCGGAGCGGGCGATGCGGGATGCGGGCAGCCGGGATGAGCACTCGGTGCTGTCCGCTGCCTCCCGTAGGAGCGCGGCTCGGTCGTGTCCCTCCTTCCCAGCCCGGACGTCGCCTCCCCGTGCAGCTTAAACCTCCCGTGTCCTCCCAAGTCAAGCAGAGGGAAATGCAAAATGTTCCCGGAGAGACGGGGTCTGGCAGCTGCAGTCAGGTCCCTCGCATCCCCTCCGCTTTCGCTCGGAGCAGGGAGCCAGGTGCAAACCTGCCCGTGCCTTTGGGAGAGGTAGAGCCCCTGGCGCCAGCGGCCTCGGTGCCGGCTGCTGCTCCCCAGTGCTGCGCGCGCTCAGGATTAGGTAAAACATTTCCTCCTTGGCCTCCTAACCCCTGAGGCTCGCGAGAGGGAGGCCCTGCTGCGGAGGCCCGTGGCTCATTGCCGGGCAGCTCGGGCTAGGGACACCTGTCCTCGCCGCTCCGAGGAGCCGCATTGTGTACTGGCCCCAAAGCCGCCGTGTTTCAACCAGCTCTACGAGCCGGGGTATTTGGGCGAGTGGGATCCCTCGGAGCCAGGCTCTGACAGCTCCAAATCCCACAGGAAAACCGGCCTGCTTGTCCCTTGGCGGGAGCACTTGGCCCTGCTCCAGCCCCAGGGGGTAGAGATGTGTCACATCCTTGGGGTCTACCCTGAGATGTCCCTTCCTGTCCAGGTCCCTGCTGACAGGAGGAGGAGATGGTGGATTTTACACCCAAGCCTGGCAGCTACATCTGTTTTCAGAGGCTCTCTCCCAATTCCCTCAAAGACGGGGGCCAGCCCTAAGCCCTCTTTTTGCCCATGGACTATGTTTTCCAAGCCCTTCCATTGATCCATCCGTGGGGACGCAGACGTGCCCAGGAGCAGCCGCCCTCTGGGCGCGCAGGCCGCAAACCTGAGCCAAACGGGGTGAGAGTTTGAGAGACGCTGCCTGTTTTGGGGAAAAAACCTTCCAAAAGAAGCCGTGTCCACGGTCACTGCTCATGCCTCCTTGCCAGCACGTAGCTCATCGTGAGCCGAGCTGGTCCTGGCAGCTCCAGGATGGGCAGCACACGGCGGGTTTGTCAGTTCATTGTAGCACTTGAGCCTGCAAAATCGGAGGGGAAAAAGAAAAAGCCAAGTGAAGTGGATTTGAGCTGCCGCCAGCGGGTTGTGGCTTCCTGCCCCACTGGGATGGGGGAGCAGATTCCCCTGGGATTTGGCTGCTGCCCCTCGTGGCGCTCAGTGCCCCTTCCCTGCTGCTTATCACAGTAGTTTTCCCCACTCGCTTTGGGGCGAGGGAGATGGATAAATCCCTGGTGGGGGCCAGAGAGGGGGCATGGGAAGCGCCGTGGTGCCCGGGGCTGTTTGAGCCTCTGTTGATTTTGAGGCCCGGCCGAGTCGCGGGGCTGCGTCGCTCCCAGTTGCAAATTCCTGCCTGGGGTGACTGCAGCCCCGGGGTCTGGACAGACGGACTCGGCATCCGTGTTGGTATTGCTCTGCCGGCGGGATAATTGGATTAAGCCGTGGGATTAGGGCCTCAGCAGTGGTATGCCAGGAGTCAGCAGGACCCGTTGAGGCAGGGAAGGGAGCTGGGGAAGGAGGAGACTCTTTGCCCCGCGGGTGCCGGCGCTCCATGCTCCGGCGGTGCCGCCGCAGGGCTCAGCGCATTGCTGGCAGGATCAGCCACGCTGTCACCACGCAGGGATTTGTGCCCGCGTGCGGCATTGCACAACGCGCCAGGTGCGCCCGGGGCCGGTGCCCAGCGAGGGAGTGGGGAGCTTGTTGTGTCCTGTTGGCCTCCCGCTCCTTTGGCGGGTGGCTGCCATACAACTCGGCCGGGATGAGCCTGGGCTTGGCAGGAGCTGGCATGGCCCCGGGCGCTGCCGTGGAGGGAGCTGGTGCTGCGCCCGCCGGGAGCACGTGGAGGAGCGCGGAGGGATGCACAGGCACCACCAGGGCCTTTCGGGGGTCCCTCTTGCTCCCTTGGCTTCATCGTGGGCTTCATGCAGCCGCCCTCATTGGTAACACACTCAAGGGCAGCGTGCTCGACAGCCCGTGGCTCTGTGTCACTAGTGGCCGTGTTGGAGGGTCAAGCACCAGCTGTGAGCAGGTACCAGGTCTGCCCAGGCAGGGCAGTGATTTCGGGGCTGGAGGGTGACCCAGAAGCGGAAGACAATACCCGCTCATTTTGAGAGCTCACAGATTTCGCTTCGGCTCCCGCTTTGGGGCAGGATGAAGTTTTGGCATCTTGAAAACACGGTGGAAAACCCAACGTCACAGCGAGTCTTTTGTACATTACCCACCTGCTTGGGACAAAATACTCTACGCAGAGGTCACGCTTCACGGGCCTGGGTCCCTCTGTGTCGGGGTGCCCAGCATGGGCTCCCGTCCAGCACATTCGTGCCCGTGGGCTGGTGTCCCTTGGTCCTGGAGGAGATGCAGGTCCCATCTGGAGCAGCTGCACTCACCGAGGTACAAGCTGTCCATGGGCAGCAGGAGCGCCCGGCCTAGCTAGAAGCAGGGCTAAACCCCACTCTGCTGAGTGCTCTGCACCTACACAGGGCTCTGTAACCCACCTTGGGGTTTCCTGTGTTTGCTGTGGGTGCCCACAGCTTCTTCTGCCCCAAACTGGGGAGATGGAAATGCCCTTTCTCCTCGAGGACCTCTGTCATGTGGCAGTAGTGGTGAGACCACCTGGACCACACGATGCACATGGTCAGAAGCGCTGGGCTGGGCATCGCTGCAGCGGTTGGAGATGAATCAACCTCATCTCCATCTCATCGTGAATCAACCTCATCTCCATCTCATCGTGGACAGCCCCGCTCCACGGACAAGCCAAGATGCTCTGCTGTGTCATCCTTCACTGCAGCATCTTGAGTTTGAGCCTTGTTGACTGGGATGTTGGCTTGGAGGAAGCCTAGATGGCCGTGCGCCAAGATCCTGTGTGGACCCGGAGCAAGAGGAAGACCAAACTGAGAGGGAGAAAAGGTTGTGGGAGGAGAGAGGGGCTGGAGAAGCCAAGTAATGTGCCGAGTGTCTCCCAAGAGATCCCCAGCAGAACCAAGGCTGCACCTAAGTCATGGAGCGCTTCTTTGGGGTTCCTCACCTGGAAACCCCAACCCTTAAGGCTTGCCTTTAAGCTCCTTCCCCTCCTGCTTTTTCCTTGAAGAAAAGAAGCCTTGGCTCCAGCCCTTCCTCATCTTGCTTCAGTAAGAGGAAGAATGTTCCTCTGTGGCCACGAAGAGGTTACGGAGGGTTCGCGGGTGGGAGTCTCCTCGCCTGTAGTCATGGCACCGCGTGGCACGTGGAGGGACGGTCCCCTCTCGCCGGGACCTCTGTTAGCAGCATGGAGGCAGCTCAGATTAACTGTGTCTGCCTGCACGGACCTTCTCCAAGGTGCTCTGCGTGGGACGAAGCAGAGTGGGAGGGTTTGCTCGGGCCACGCCGGTGACCGTTGCTCTTGCCGGGTGCCTGTTTCCTAGCCCGGAGCGCGGCCCCCACGGCTGCAAAAACATCGGGACCTGCTTGGATTTCCAGGCTGGAGGCCACATGGCCTTGTTGTGTCCCTACAGAAGGGCCTCCTGCCCCAGGAGCCCTCCACCAAAGCCAGGGAGCGCAGCGGGACCCACCAGCAAAGCAGCAGCTTCTCAAAGCATGGTAAAATCGCCCTGAAAACCCTTATTTTTCCTCCCTTCCCTCTCGTGCTGCATCCCCAAGCCTGAAAGCAGCCACGTGCGCTCAAAGCAGAGGCCGCTTCCTCCAGCTGCGCTTTGTCTCCAGGCGAACGTGTTAAAAGCCCGGCCTGATCTCAGCTGCCTTGGGGATCCTCTCCATCTGCCTTCCTCCTCCCCCAGGGTGTTGCCTGCGGAGGATGTCCCACACCTGGATGTTTTCATTACGGAACTCCGCTCGAGGGTCCCTTTATTTATTTACTGAGTTTAATGGAGCCTTGGAGACCTCCTCTTGGCCCGAAGGCCCGGAATCGCTGCTGCCTCCCCAGCTGCGGCTCGCGTCCCCCGCGGCCGTAAATCAGGAGTGCGGCGGCTGCCGCTGCTGGACACCACGAGCTGCGAGAGGCCAGACACGAGAGCTCCCTCCCTTCCCACACAGAGCAGAAGGTGGTCGTGGCCGAGGCCCTGCATCAGGAAACCTTCGAGCCCAAGAGACTCCTTTTCATCAATGCCCCTGTGTTGGGGCATGCGGGAGCTGTCCCGGCGCTGCTCGCTGGAGCCTGGTGCTTCCTGGGCAGCGTTTCTGTGATTCATGGGCTGGGCCCAAATTCCTGGGCCGTGACCAGCCGCATGCGCGCACAGAAAATTGCTTGAATCCAAAGTTTGCTCAAAAAGGCAAAACAAAACCCCAAAAATGTAACACCTGCGTTCCGGCTCGAATTGCATCTACAAACAGCGTTCAGGCCTATTTCCCCTGGAATATTTTCGCTGTGGGTTTCAATTTGGGCCGCAGTTCAGAGCATTCGTGGTTTCTCCTCATTCCTGAGATGTGAGATGATCTTTGTGAAGCACATGGCAGGGAAGGAATTAGCTGAGCAAGAGCAGGGCTGCGTTCATGGGATTTGGTGGCAGCTTTTAGCCTGGCTGGTGCTGGATTTCCACGCTTTGTGCCAGCCCTGTTGGGGACTGAGAAGCAGCTTCCTCGTGAGGCTGCTCCCTGTGAGCTGACTAGCGTTTGGGAGGCTCTTGATGGGCTGGTGGCACCATCTGCCTTTGCAGCAGGTTCCTCGACCCCAAGAAGGGTTGCTCTGAGGTTCTCCCCAAGAGCTCGGGGTCCCTTGAGCCCCTTGGCAAGAGGAGTCACATGCTCAGAGGGTCCCTTTGGCCCCTCTCAGAACTGAGGCAGGGCCGTTACGCGAGGAGGCCGCGGGGAGCTCGGGCCCCGCCACGAGTTTTCGCAGCTGCCGCCGCTTTCGCTGGCTGGGCTGTGGCGGGAGAACAGGGCCCGGCTTGTTCAGCCCCCCGCGCTCGCCAGCCCCTTCCCGGTGAGCGGGGGCGAAGGCGGCCGGGCCCTCGCGCTGCAGCGACGGGCACGGCCGCGCTTCAAAGGGCAGGAAGGGGAAGCGCTCAAATATTTGTGCAAGGAGGGGGAAGAATTTTAAAAAAAAAAACTAAAAAGTGGCCTCTCAAATTCCACCCTGCTGACCAAGAAGTGTTTACACTGCTCAGGACGGGTTGTGGCGTCCTTGCTGTCCGCTCCGGGGATTTGGGCACCTCCAACACCTCTGAACGCCTGTTGTGGCTTGAGGGGTCCAGCAGCATTCGGACTGGGATCCCGCACTGCCGCGGGGAGCAGCACTCCAAGTGAGGCTGCCCTGCTGCCCACAGCCCACCCGTCCTCCCTCGCTCTCAGCCGCTGTCACGCTCGTCTCTCCTCTCTGTCCCCCCTCGCAGGTGAACAACAACGGCATCATCTCTTTCCTGAAAGAGGTCTCCCAGTTCACGCCGGTCGCATTCCCAATTTCCAAGGACCGCCGCGTGGTAGCGGCCTTCTGGGCGGACGTGGATAACCGGCGGGCAGGCGACGTGTATTACCGGGAGAGCAAGGACCAGGCCATCCTGGAGCGAGCGACGCGTGACATTGCGCAGTATTTCCCTGAGTTCCCCGACTTCTCGGCGCAGTGGGTTTTCATTGCTACCTGGTACCGAGTGACCTTCTTCGGGGGAAGTTCCTTCTCTCCAGTGAGTGGCTGGGGCCTCGGTGCAGGCGCCGGCGGGTTGCGGGAAGCAGACACGGCACAAAATCCCGGACGGTCCCAAAGTGCCAGGGGCTGATGCTCTCTTGTCACTGGGTGAGCTCCTGCAGAGAAAGCAGCTCGAGGACATCCTCCCCCTAGGGGCTGCTGTTAGTTTAGGGGTGGATTGTTTTCAAAAGGAATTCTTGGAGACACCAGAGCTTTGGCATCTGCTACAACAGCTTTGCTCCTGTAACACCAAATTGTGCCTCCGCTATAACTTTGGAGTCGTGAGCGGGACTAACCTGAAGCCAAAGACTCCACTTGGGTTAAGCAGCCTGAGGGTTCAACCCCACACAGAGCAGGGCGGGTGGTGGCGCGCAGCCGCCATCGAATGCTCGGGCTGTTGGTCTGGCCATTGGTCACCCACCAAACGTGTGGGGTGGGCGTCAGGTTCAGGGTGGGCGTCAGGTTCAGGGTGAGTTTGCATGTGGCCAGACCCTGGCTGCATCCAGGGCACCTGTAAAATCTCCTCCACGGCCTCCGGCTCTCCCCACACTGGAGACCACTTTTCAGCAACCATTTGCCGTGTGGATACCTACAGCTCTGTTATGGCCTGGCTGAGCCAATGAAAACACTGCCCTTGTCACCGCATCTCCTAGATGCTGGGGGGGCAGGAACCAAACTGTAGAACTGCCTGTGTTGTCCAGTGTCCAGAGCGGCAATGAACCCGGCTCCTACTGTTGGCTGTCCTGGTGGTGCAACGTTCCTCCCCTCAGGCCTAGGCCCTGCTTTCTCCCCTGCTGCCACAGCTCTAGCACCAGCTTGGCAGATGCAGCCCCCTTCCCTGTGCCCTTCTGAGGCTGCGATTACTGTTTTTCCTCTTCTTGGGCAGCTGGGTTGCGTTTGCCCACACGTGGCCACGCTGAGGTCATATGTGTGGAACCCCAGCGTTGGAGAGCTTAAAAGCTGGCCGGAAAACTTCTCCTGACTCCTCATTCTTTCTGCTGCCCTTCCCTGAGATACCACTCCTGGATGTGGCTACCCTGGGCCCGAGTGCTCACTTCAATCCCCGTGGTCACTGCAAAGAGTTGGCCAACGTCCTCTGGGGCTTGTTACCAAGCTCCAGGAATCCAAGGACAAACGTATGTGTTTGAGGTTCCCTATTCAGAGCTGCAGTGCCCTGGGGAAGCTGGGGAGCCCTGTCCCTCTCCTCCTGAGGATGGTGTGATGGCCGCACAGGGCTTCCCACAGGCCCCTCCGGACCGAAGCAGCCCCGTGCTGGCTGATGTGCCCCGTGTGCGATTGCTGCCGCTCAGGCCATTCTTCCAGGGATACCCCAGGAAATGGCATTTCCCTGCGGAAGGAAGCGCTGGGGTTTCCCACTCCCACGAGTACATGAGCAGGACACAGGCAGGACAGCTCTAGCGCTGCTGCTCCGTCTGTGCTCGCAGCCTGAATCCACTAGTGTCCCCTTCCCAGGGCAACTCTCTGTGGAAATCCCTTCCTCTACTCTTTCCTCAATGCCTGAGAGAAATTAGATCAAACCTTTCCTCATAAAGAGGATCAGGGCTAAAAGAGAGCACATCTTCCAAACAAGTTCTCCCTGCTCAATGGTTTTCTTTTCCACTCCTCTTTTGGCCTGTTCCTCCTCGTGTCTCTGCCTTTCCTCCCGCTGCTCACAGTCTGCTCCTCTTGGTCTCGCAGGTGAACACTTTCCAGATAGTGCTCATCACGGACGGCAAGCTCTCCTTCACCATCTTCAACTATGAGTCCATCACGTGGACCACGGGTATGCACGCCAGCAGTGGGGGGGACTTTGCTGGGCTTGGCGGCATCGCAGCGCAGGTAAGCAGTGAACACTGGAGCCCCAGCTCCCAGCCCTGCAGCTCCTACGAGGCCGTTGCTGCTGTTTGTTTTCACTAGATTTTAAAAAAATAATATATATATTACTGGCAGCACCAAGCAGCCAAGGGATTTTTGGTGGCGACTCTGTGCCTCCCTCCCCTCGCCTTTTTTAAAGCTCTTAAATACCCGTGTGTTCTCCCAGTCCCAAAGCCGAGAGCATATAGGGGACTTTGTTATAATGAAACCACCATTCTTTTCCTTGGCTGCTGCCTCTAAGTTCCTTTTCCTTCCTAACCTCAGACTTTAAGAGCATCTCAGCAGGCTGCTGAAGCCAGCACAGCTTTCGCTTGTGTTTTTATTCCATCGTTGTGTGTGTTGTTGTGTTTAAGAAAAAAAAAAAATGTATATAGAGGGGGGAAAAAAAGGCGGTGCCCTTTCGGATGTGTGAATTTACCACCAGTTGATCTGTCCTTGGCTCCCTGCCTGCGGGATCTGCAGCGAGCAGGAAATTGCAGGTGTAGAGGAAATGGACACATTCTGAATCTCAGGATTCACCCGTGTGGATTTTATGGGGGTAAACGGAGCGGTGACCACCCGCCCCGGGGAGCCCGGCCTCGCGCCAGCCCTAGGGAAGCAGAAGGCTTGAGGAGAACGAAGGAGAAATCTGGGTGGAAACAGTCTCACGTGGCCCCTGCAGATCCCCCATCTGAACAGGCCTTGTCGCTGTGGGCTTCCCATGGCCCTGGGGTGTCGGGTCCCTGTGCAGGGCTGTAACGCTGCCTGAAGAGGAGCTGGAGCCCTCCAGCAGCCCGCCTTCCCATTCTGGGCACTGACGGCTCCTTTCCTCTCTGCCCTTGTCCTCCCAGGCAGGTTTTAACGCCGGTGATGGAAAGCGCTACTTCAACATCCCTGGATCCCGCACTGACGACATCGCTGACGTGGAGATGACGACAAATGTGGGTATCCCCGGGCGCTGGGTGTTCAGAATCGATGATGCCCAGGTGCAAGTGGGGGGCTGCAGCAATACAAGTAAGAGGACAGCAGTTAGGTTTATCTAACACCCAACCCACCCCCAAACTGTTCTCCAGCCCTGTCTTTCCCTGCCTCGACCCCCACCCCTGTCTCCCTCCTCGAGGGGAGATAGCAGCGACCCATGGGATGGAGGAGACGGCTCAAAGGGCTTGGGGTGGGACGGGAGGCAGCAATGGGGAGACCGTCCTTGGAGCCACCAGCCCCATGCACGACTGCAGGGAGCCAATGGGGCAGTGGTGGTGTGACACGACCCGACCTGTGTCCCCAGCCACTTTGTGCCCTGGGGCCACCAAGCTTGCTTGGGACCCGGCCACCTGTGCTGCGCGTGGGGAGGCCGTGCTGAGTGTGGCTCTCTGGGTGCCGGGGGTTGGTGACAAGGAGCCCTGGAGAGGGACAGGGTGACAGAGCAGTGCCCGGAGAAGCCCTGAGGAAGCAGCGGGGCTGTGGTCAAGCCCAGCCCAGCCCCAGGAGCAGGGAGAACGGCTCCTTTGGGCTGGGCCAGGCCCATCTTCATGGTGGGCCTGAGGCAACTGAATGGCCAGCGACCTCTGCAGGGTCTCAGGAGGAGCTGGGCGGGAAAGGCAGCAGTTGGGATCACAGCAGGGGCAGCAGGGCACGAGGCGGGACGCCGGGGACGAGGGTGGCTTTTCGGGGGCAGAGCCGGCGCTCGCCAGAGCCCTTAGCGGAGCTGGGGCCAGCGCTGCAACAGCCCGTGGGGCTCCAGTGGGGCCACCCTCGCCCCAATGGGTGCGTGGGGCCCAAGGAGGGAGGCTGGGTGTCCTGGCAGGGCCTGGGCTGCGCTTGGCGGCTGCCTGCCCTACACGCCCCCGCTGTGGAGCCGCTGACCTCGCGCCCCTTGTTCCCGTCCCCCCACCCCCGGCTGTGTTTCCTTACCTGCTAATCTCTGTGTGCGTTGTGTTACCTGCGGGTTTGCTTTATACAGGGCCCCCCGTCGCCCTCGGCATGGCCAGTGCACGAGGGCCGGCCATAGCGTTCCCCTGTGCTGGGGGGCAGCTCCCCACAGAGCTGCCCCGATGCCCCCCGGTGCCACAGGGATAAACGCCCTCAGCTCCCTCACAGGAGCAATTGCTGTGTCCCCCGAGCACCCTAGAGAGCCAGGAGCACGAGAGCTGCCCTAGGGCACAGAGAACACAGCGCACAAGGCCTCACGCGGGCCCGGTGCTAACGGGGGCCCTGCGTGTCTCCGCAGCCTCTGTGTGCCTCACGCTGCGGCCCTGCCTCAACGGGGGGAAGTGTATTGAGGACTGCATCACGGGGAACCCCTCCTACACATGCTCTTGCCTGGCAGGCTTTACGGGAAAGAGATGTCACATAGGTGAGTGCTCCGTTGCGGAGTCTTCTTATCCATCCTTCATCTCCTCTGGCCATTGTGTGCCCCATGGGGGCCTTCTAGCACCTCCTCCTGCAGCAGGGTCGCTTGCTGCTGAGCTGTGTTTTCCTATGGCTCTTTCTTTCTTTCTTCCTCTACTAGGAGGAAGCTCTCCCTGAGCTCCTGTTCTCCCCTTCCTGCTCTTTTCTCAGATGTGGACGAGTGTCTCTCCCACCCATGTCAAAACGGAGGCACCTGCATCAACAATGTCAACAACTTCAGCTGCTCCTGCCCTCCGGGCTTCAAAGGTGCCAGTTGTGAGACCGGTGAGTGACGGCAGAGGAGTGGAGAGACCAGGGCGGCTCTTCCCTGTGTGTGAGGAGCATCCCAAGCGGGCAGGAAGGGAGGGAGTGCTGGGCATCCCAGCCCTGGGTGCTGCAGTCCATCCCTGGAGACTGGCAGGATGCACCCAGCTGCACGGGAAGGGGGAGCAGGTAGCTTGGTGCCACCTCCTTGCACCTGGGTGCTGTGCCTCGTGCTCTAGGTGGCTCCGTTTGAGCAAAGGGGCCTGCACTAAATGATCTCCTGAGGTCCCTTCCAACCTCAACCATCTGTGACACCAGGGAGGAGCTCCAGGCCCTTGTGCCAGGCTCAGCTGCAGCTGCTCTTAGCCCCATGGGTGCCCATGGAGGGGGGTCCGCTGGCTACGGAAATCCCAGGCTCTGGGGCTGTTCTGGGGAAGCTCTGCGGTCCTGGGGCTCGCGCAGCCGGCGGGAGCGGCGCCAAGTGCTGCAGTCTTGGATTTCAGCTCGCTGCAGGCGAAGGGAGCTTTGCTGTGGCTGCGAGCGCTTCCTGCCGCTGGCAGCAGGCTCCTCGGAGAGCCTGTCCCGGCACCGCCTCGTCCTTGTGCAAACAAGGCGGCCCCGGGGCTCCGCGCGCCGCTCTGCTCCCAAGCCCTTGGAAGCGGCTGGGAGCTCGCCCAGCTTGTCCCCGGGGAGTCAGGGCTGGTGCAGAGAGCAGGAAGATGCCATCACCTCCGCGGCCCTGGCAGCAGCGCTGCGGGGACGGCCACGAGGGCCCCTTTCCAAAGCGCTTGGCGGTGCCAGCTTTCCACGAGAGCAGAGGGAAGCGCAGGTGCCACGAACCCGACGGAGGGGCCAGTGAGCTCCGGCACCCGGAGAGCAGCGAGTTCACTTATGGGGATAGGAAAGGAGAGAGAAACAGGCGGCACCAGGAATAGAGGCCACACTGTCCTGAGGACAGTTTCCCGTCCAGTTTGTGGTGCCAGCAGCCATGCCTGGCTTGTCCCAAGCGAGGGCGATGGGGAGAACGTGCCAGGCAGGCGTCGGGTTTGCTGGCGAGAGCTCCGGCTCCGCTGCCTCCTTGGGGACAGGGCGTGCTTGTGCCACTCCTGCACCTGGATTTATTCCTCCCCTCTCTTTTCTTTGGTGTCCTGCGGCAGAAGAGTCACCGTGTGAAACCAAAGTGTGCCAAAATGGTGGGAAGTGCCAGGTGGCCAACGGGACTGCGCTGTGCTCGTGTCAGCCGGGATACACGGGGCAGGACTGCGAGACAGGTAGGACCAAGCCCTGTGGGAGGATGATACTTGGTGCTGCCTTCGCTCCCCGACTTCCCCGCCCGCCTCATTCCTGTACCCCCAGCTGCAGTTTTGGGTTGGGGTCCGCACTGCTGTTCTGATGGGAACATCTGCGTTGGCCTCCTCATGAGCGTGGAGGGCTGCTCCCGTGGAGGCTGCGTTGCAAGAGAAATGGGCTGGAAACCCAGTGCCTGGCAGATGTTTTAAATTCGAGCGAGGCTTCGGGGAAGTGCACGTTAACACCCCGTCCGTCGTGCTCACCAAGCCAGCAGCACAACAGCCCTGAGCCCCGTCCGCCTGCAGGCAGCTGGCGGCCCCGACTGCCGCCTCGGGAGCGTGGGGAGCAGCGGGGAGGTCCAACACTTCCCCAGGCCCTGCAGCTCAGGGAAGGGGGGGAATCCTTTGGCCCAGGATTGAGGGCAGGGCCCCAGGAAAGCTCTCTGCTTCGGTGAAGACAGCCAAGACGGGAGCAGCAAGTGAGAGCCGGCAGCCGGCCCATGTTTGAGCGCATCTGACAGGCCCTTCCCGCTCTGCAGAGCTCAACGAGTGCGAGTCTGGCCCGTGCCTGAACGGAGGGCACTGTGTCGACCTGGTCGATAACTACACGTGTGTCTGCCTGGAGCCCTTCGTGGGACAGCGCTGCGAAATAGGTGCTTGGTCCCTCCTGCACCCAGCCTCATCCCTGGGGTCCAGACGGCCCGCTCAGCCTTGTGGCTGCTCCACTCACTGCTCCTCCATTCCAGACCCTTCCTCCTGCGAGGACCGGAGCTGCAGGAACCGGCAGACGTGCAACTACATCCGCCCTGGGCGCTACATCTGCACATGCTCCCCGGGTTATTACGGCAACAACTGCCAATACGGTGAGTGGGGGAGCAACGCGTAGGCTGCGGCCATGGACCTGCAGCCGGGACTGGCTCTGTGTGCCCTGTGAACGGCGCGTCCGAGCCCCTGGCTGAGGGTTCTGCGGCTCAGGCTCTTCCCTGCCCACAGGTGGGCCCCGGGTGCCTGGCGCCTGCCTCTCCAACCCGTGCCAGAACGAGGGCAGCTGCCTGGAGACGGAGCAGGGCTACGTCTGCGAGTGTCGAGAGGGCTACACTGGGCAGGACTGCCGCGACAGTGAGTCCCTGCGGTCTTCCCACTGCCCTCCCACGTGTCTAGGGAAGCCCTTCCAGGTGGGGTGGCCTGTTGCCTAGCGAGAGGCAGCCCCAGCAGAGCCTGTACGTGGCCCCTGGGCTGAATCATAGAATCATAGAATGCCTAAGGTTGGAAGGGACCTCTAGAGGTCGTCTAGTCCATCCCCCCTGCACATGCAGGACCACCTAGGGCACGCAACACAGGGCTGCATCCAAGCAGTCTTGAAGATATCCAGAGAAGGAGACTCCACGACGTCTCTGGGCAGCCTGTTCCAGTGCTCTGTCACCCTCACTGTCAAGAAGTTCTTCCTTAAGTTCCTGTGGAACTTTTG
>JAWLRI010000040.1:882638-903818 GCA_034781795.1 Crypturellus tataupa
TGGGGGGTTTAAATGGGGGCAAGTGCATTGAGGGGGTAATTGGGGGCTGTTGAGGGGGCAATTGGGGGCTGTTGAGGGGAGCAGCCCCTGGGGGGAGGTGATTGAGGGGGAGAAGGGTCGGAACTGCCCCAGGGGGATAAATGGGGGTTGGTTGTGGGGGGAGCTGTTTTTGGGGGGGTAAGTGAAGGGGTGGGGTGTTATGGGGCAGGCAGCGGGGGGCGGGCTGCCCTAGGGGGGTAAATGGGGGGTGGGCTGCGTCTGGGGTGAGTGGGGGGTGGTTGGGGGGCAGATACCCTGGGGGGCACAGAGGGGCTGGGGATGCTGTTCCTTGGGGGAGGCATCTGCGGTGGTTGGGGGGGGGGAGGGGCTGCTGCAGGAGCTGCCCCAGGCTGGGGGCTTTGAGCCCCCCCCATCCCACCCCACTGCCCCCCCCTGTGTTTTGGGGAGCGATCCCATGGGAAAGGCGGGACTGATCCCATGGGAAAACGGGAGCCCTGGGCGCAGCCTGGGCTCTTGTCGGGATCACAGGGGCAGGAGGGGGCCGGGGGGGCCCGAGGGGCCGCGGCGTTTCCCAAGGGTACAAAGGAGCGGCGTGATTTGTGGCGGAGGCAGCGCGGTGACAAATGGGGAGCAACTCGGGACCATTCAGCGCTCCCGGTGCGGCCGAGGCCGCGGCCGGGGGCAGGGGACGCGGCGGGGGCTCCCGCGCTGCACGGGTTCCAATGCCAGCGTCGTCGCAGAGAGCGGCTGCGCGCAGCAGGTGGCAAATTCCGCCTTTTCCAACCTGGAATACGGTGCTGAGCGGCTGCCCTCAGCAGTGACTAAACAGAAAACTTGCGTCAGTAAACACCCCGCTGCCTGCGCCGCTTCTCCCTTTTTTTCCCTCGTTTCGCAGGAAGTCCGTTTCTAAAATTCAGCAGTTATCTTGTCGTATTTACTGTTTGCTGATCTGTCGTAGGTGTCACGCTAAATTCCCCTTTTTAGAATTGTCGGTGGTGGTGCGCTCCCTCGCAGCTCCGCGCACGTGCTGGCTGAGGATCAGTATTATTCCTGTGCAGTTTCTTTTTTAGAGCAGTTTAAGGATGCCCCAGGAACGAGCCCGGCAGCTGCTTTGCTGCTCATGAGCCTTGGAGGGTCCTGTTGTGCGTGCAGAGCTCCGGGGAGCGCTCGGTTGAGTGCGATGCGACCCCACGAAGTTGCTTATTTTCTGTAAAAGACAAAAAGAAGGACAAATCCATAGAGAGGATGAGTCAGAGGAGCAACAGCCCCTTGCGTTTGCACCAGGTCACATTTGTCTTCAGGACGGTTGTGCTACATGTTTGGGCACCTGTAGAATTTCACCCTTCCTTTGCGCTTCCTTTGTGGCTGAAGCTGTTAGAAAAAGATATTCTAGATATTTTTTTTAATATGGCATTTTCTTAGGCATGAAGCATGGAGCCTTGGGATTATTTGCTTCCAGAAAGTTGCTTAGTGCATCCCTGACTTGTGCAAGCGGCTGCAAAGTCATTTGTTTATTACCCTTGTTAGCCTGCGCTGCAGTTGTCGATTATCTTAATTATATTGGAGATTTGCCCATAGAGGGTAAAAAAAAACCCACACCTGCTGTTTGATCTCGTGGAAAACTTAAGAAGATTAATTTTGCGGAGATATTGGCATGGGTTAAAGTGCGAGAATTCCTTAAAAGTGCAGTTCCTGCTGGGCAAATTCTTTATGTGGCTGTGAGCAGTGTAGCCTCAGGCTTAGCCTGCTGTTGATAGCAAATAGCATGTTTCCATTAACCTGTCATATAATATTTGTAGTCCCTCTCGGATCCTTTCACAAGTTAGACAAAATTTATGTCTCCTAATTGCATTAGGCTCGTAGTGCAACTCTGACATTTTAAATTAAAGCATATCGACGTTGCACCCGGATAAATTACCTAACCTTTGTGTGCTTGCTCAGGAAAAGATGTTATGGATTACTAGTTAACTCTAAGTTATTCATTAGGAAATTTAGACACGGTGAGTATTTTTATAAGGCTCTCTTACCTCTTCTGGCTGGTGATTTGTCAGCAATGTGCTGTTTACCTCCCCTTGGAGCAGATGCTAATAGAGATCGTGGTGAAGACCGTCCGAGTAGAGCAGAAATATTTGAGATAGACTTGTCTGAACTTGTGGAAGCAGCTGTTGTGGACTGGAACGGTCAGGAGTGGAAAATCCAATAATGATTGTTGTTCTGTGACATCAGTCAACTTGTTAATAAGTTTTTCTAACCTGGTCAGGAGGGGGAAAAAATACACTTCCCCCTGCCTGATGGGGAAAACAAGTTTGCTTTGGAGGCAAGCTGCTATTTTTCTTCACAATTAAAGGTGTATATATACTTCAGTCCTTTTGGTGAAAGGCTCTTGTTTCATACTTAGGTGTGAAGTAAATAAGAATTGAGTATTATAAGTGCCTTGTCTTTCAGAAAGTATAAAACGGGCAAGCGCAGACCACGTTGCAGTGCGCAGTCAAACCTGTGAGAATGACTTTGTCACCGTGAGTTTTTTGCTTCTGTTTCAGGGTTTGGTCCGTTTGGAGAACATGCTGTCAATGCCAGCTGGATTGCAGTTCAGGTAACAAAACTTATTTTTTGCAGTTAAAACAGAGAGACAGGCTGATAACAAACCCTTATGGATTTTGCTTTGCAAGTCTGTTATAAGCTGTCTTCTCAGTTAATCACTGAGACCAGTTCGCTCCACATATCTAGATGGAGAGATGGCTAATGTTTATTCACTTCTTAGAAAACAATCCTTTAACTAGTAGAATGTAGTGAGCCCGAGTTAATATAGCTAAAGCAAGTAAAGAATTCATAGGCTGACTCCATATGAGTCAAGTGTGAGAGGAGCTGGAATGATCCATGACTTAATATCCTGTAGAGAAGCAAAAACAAACCCATAAGGAATTTTATGTTTTTCTCTCAGCTCTAACTTGAGTCCGGGCGAGTTAGTTAACCTTTAAGCTGGACATCTGGAATGAGCTGGAATATGTGGCAGTCTCGTAGAGCCGAGGACATTGCAGTCCCGTTCGGGTCTGGATTTCAGGACCCTGACCCCGAAGCAGGACCCTGTGTCCCGTGCTCCGGGTGTCCCTGCTTGAGCGGGGGGGGTTGGACTAGATGATCTCTCAACCGTTCTGTAATTCTGTGACTAACTTGTGGACCTTGCCTGAGCTCCGCTTAGGACTGTGCTGCCACGTTATCCCACTTCTTCCTTATTTGTCCCTTCTGGATGCCGTTTATGACAATCCTTTGGGAATGCAAGGGTACCTTTTAGTACAGTTGCCCAAGGAATTACATCTATCTCCCTCCGCAACACATCTCTCTTTCCTTCAGAGCTCTGAGATTAATATCTTCTTCATAATGCTTTTAAATTAAATCACAACTATAATCAATTACAGTCGACTGATGTCCAGATGTCTAATGTGCTGGCTGGTTCAAAAAGCCTAAACCTTTGACTCCGTGAGCCTTTGGAAGCTGAGTGTATGTGAGTTAGGATTTGCTCAGCTGAAGTTTGGGGGAAAATGCAAGCTGTGCATATTACAAAAATCAGCCTGTGTTATTAAGACTTAGCAATGGGACTAATTGATTTGGTTTGTTCTTACTCGGGCCAGTTCTGTAAACAAACTGCTTGTAGAGAAGATACACAAAAGGCTACCGTGCTTCTGGGACAGAGAGAATCGTGAGTGTCTGCTGACAAGAACCAACCTAATATCTAATTTATAGAAAGAGAAATTGCGTATTGTTCCCTCAGCCCTGCTCGGGGCACTGGCTGCTCCGCTGTGCTGCTGATGGATGAAGCAATCGCCTGAGTTCTGGATTCACCGTACGGGCTTAGGGGTGTTTGTAAACAGAAAAGTGCAGTTGATGTGAGCCTTGACTCTGGTCTTCCTCCGAGTCCCGTTTAAGAGCTTGTGTTAGATTCTAGCTAAAAACATAAACTTTTGAGGCAGCGCAGAGGGATTTGCCTTCCCTTGCTGTGTCTCGGCGCGGAGGAGCCCAGACAAAAAGGAACAGCATGTCTTTGAGTACATGCGAGTGGGGCATTGTGCAAGTTTCAGACAGGGGACTGCATGGAGCGGAGGGGACACAAAGGCGTGTCTGAGTTTCTGAATCCCAGACAGTGTGATCTGCATTTTAATAGAAGAAAAATCAATTAAACAATCTTTGCAAATCCTTCCTAGCTTTAGGGCCAAGCTGGTTCTGGTTTATTACATATTTTAGTGTCCTGCATCCTCAGGATAAAATTCTCTTTTCTTTCTACTCCTTTTTTTTAATGTTATATGGCTTCCAAAATCAAACACGAATATGGTGTGTTTTTTTCCTTTGTCTGCAGTGAACTTATAGTATAGTTGCTTGGTTTTCTTGAAAAGTAAGTTATTTTTGTTGGTTGCTTGGTTTTTTTTACATGTGGTTAACATGTAGAGCTTCTTTAATATTTGCTATTGCATTCTGATAATGCTAAGATTAAATCTTCGGAGATTTTTAATGCTTTTACTTCTGTCCCATTGTTTAGACTTCACAATATTTCCCTCGAGGCCGGCTTTCCCGTTGCACTTTTTGGGCTTGGGAGAGACTTTTCCTTGCAGAAGTCCCTCGGCGCGGCTTTGTGGCCCGCGGCCGGGGCGCGCACAGGTGTGTGCCATGGAGTGTGACACTAATTGGCCCCTCCGAGTGTTCCTGGCCGAGCCGGAGGCCGAGGAGCGAGGTCAGGCTGCGTTTTGGCATTGCTAAGGACAATTGCTGTCAGGGTGTCTAGACAGACCTGATAAGGATATTAAAGGCTCACAAAGCAGCCCATTGTGGCGGGGTCAGGGAATCGGTCAAACACGTTCGTTCTTCTGGATTTGTCAGGTATACAAGCCTGCGGATAATAAGTTGTCTGGGGGCCAGAGTACATCTTTATTATTGAATGGCCGTGCGTGTTCGCCGCGTTTGGTTAAAAGAGCGCCGTGAATTTGTAAAACTGCAGCGGGGGCGTCTGCGACGGGAGCGTGGAGGCGTCGGGACGGTCTGGCCTGAGGTCTCTGGCTTGCTGTGGCAGGGAGCAGTCGGTAAAACTCTGAACTATCAAATTCCTCCTCGGCAGCTGCTTCCCGCTCCTCGGGGAAGCGATGATGAATTCCCTCCCATTAACATGCTGCCGTTTTTCTAAGGAGACTAACTAGTATTTAAATGCTCTCATTTGTAAACTACTTATTTTCTTAATGCGGTGCATAAACTAGCTAGCGGTTCAGGGGCAGGTTTGTGTGAAGATGTGATGAAACATCACTTAGCATCCATCTCTAGTAATGAATGTCTGTGTGCGCCAGACACTAATCAATACAGCGAACCTTTAATATCAGACTTGCCCTTAGAGCCGGAGCAAGTGATTTATCACTGTTGTTGCTCCTATCTGCTGGTCCGTGAACAGCTCTCTCTCATCTTTCCTGCGTGTTTTAGTTATCTTAAATCTTGTTGCAGATTGCATAGACCTGTCGATGTGTGTCTGTGCAAGTTTGAATGCTCTCTTCTCCTTTAGTCTTTAGTTTAGAAGAATTTTAAACCTAGTAAAAAATAAAATTTGGAACAGGGTAAGCTTTATGGAAAATAGCTAATCTGCACGTTGTAATACAAAATTGCAAGTATAATCTCTGTTCACAGGGAAATAAAGCCTAAGAATTGCATAAAAATTGAGCTCTTGGCTCAGAATTAGAACTTGCAATGGAGCTAATTTAATAATTCAAGAATATTTTAAAGTGTCCTTTGGCAGTTTGGTGGTTTTTAGCATTGCTGGGTTTATTTGAGACCCAGGAAGACAATTGTAGTGGCTTCTGGATGTGAGTTTCAGGCTATTTCCTGGCTGTGCATGCAGCGCCTTTGCTGTTAAAGCAGCTTCTGACATGAGCAGAATTGCATTTTTTCAACTAACTTGTATCTGGGAGGAGAAAAGCCCAGGAAAAGAAGCTTTTGCTGTGTATCAGCTCATGAAAAGCTCATGCTTGTAATTCTAACTAAAATGCAGACTTAGCAATAGAGATGCAAGAACAGAGGTGCTTCAAAGAGGAGAATATATTTGCTGCATTTACTGGAGAGGGCAAAGGTATAGGATGATTCTAGCTGGGGTTGTTGGCTTTAGTGCCATTCACTGGCATTTATCAGCCTTGAAAATCAACTGTAAAGTTTTTCAAAGTTTACTGTTGCAATTAGAAAAAAATTTAATTAGAGTTCGATGCCATTGAACCTTGTTGAGGATGACATCCAGAAGCACTTGCTATGGAAAGGTGCCTCCCCGTTCAGACTTGCACAAGGCTTCTAAACCAACACAGATTGAAGCTCATCTGAGGGCTTAGCCTAAGAACATCTTTTTTTCAGAGGTTTTAGACCATGGGGGTTTATTGTTTCCTGCAGGTTTTGAAAGTTGGGGTTTGATGGGTCCGGAAAGTTTCCCTTCTAATGAAGTCCTATTCTGGGTTAGACTGTTCAAGTCTGAAGTACCAAATGAGCAAGCGTCTAACTGAAACCGTGCTGGGCAGAAGGGAGTAGAGCAGAATGGGGACCAGAGAAGGAGAAAAGGAAAATGATCAAAATAGGCTGTTCGGCAGTGCACTCTGAGACACATTTACTGCTGCTGTTGCATTCTGTAACTAAGCAGCAAAGGATCTACAGTTTTACCCTTTCCTATAAAACATAATTATCCCACTGTTCAAGCTGGAAAATGTTCAAGACCATATGCTGGCTCTAGAGAGAACTTTTGGTGCATGTTGGAATGAAACAGCATTCTTTTCTGCCAGGTATTTTTGGGGAAAACGTCTTTTTCCCTCCTTTTTCTTGCACTGAAGAAGTGTGTGCAAAGTATTTAACGGACTCTCTGTTTTTCAGGCTTTAAGGAAGTTGGTTAAGTTTGCGGCTCGTTTAGGCGGATGGTTTCAGGGCACGACTTCAGTCAACCTTGCAGGAGAAGAAATAACTCACTGCATTAGCTGAATCACTAAAATGGGGCAAGCTAATGTTGCAAAGTTAAGTACAGGGTGTAGGACAGTGTAGGTAAAGCTAGCAAAGGAAGCCCATTTTCTATTTTGGAAGTAGCTGCTTTCTATCTCTTGATTCTGCCACAAAATAAAAACAAATATGTTGCAGAGAGTGTGCCAGTGTTGCTTCTGTTTTATTGTTTTTTTTTTTTCCTACGAGCAGTGTTTGTTCATATCTGTAGAGAATTGCAGACAGTCTGCCTTGTAGTCCTGCTAACTAGAGGTGAGAGTTGTTGTTTATTTATGTGCAGACAAACAGGAAAACTTGCTCTTCAATGCAGCAATCCTGCAAGAGAGCAAATTAGACTATGGATGTAATTCTCCCAATGCTACTTTATATATTATTTAGTTCTTTCAAAAAAAAAATTCTAAGAATATTGTAGACAGCCCTTTCTTTTCGTGTGTTTGTTGCTGATAACTGTTATGTGCAGCAAAGAAATCCACATTCAACGGACAAGTCGGAAGAAATCAAAGGGTCCTGGGAGGAAGGCTGTTAACACAGGTGCAGAAGATGCCTTTGTTGTTCCCCTTTGTTTTCTCTCTTTTTTTTTTGTGTCTCCTTCGCCTCTGAAGAGACTTGAAGACAGTGCAGGGTATGGGTATGATATAGAAAACTGTTTTGGTTCTGTATTGACCAGCTGAACCAGAATAGCAGCATTAAACCCCTTTCCTCTGTAACTGTGGAGAGATATTAGTCCAATAGCTCCCTCTTCCTGGCTCCTCAGGGAGTGGGAAGGCAAGTGCTGGTTATAAGGTTATTTAACCTGTAATATAAGCTTATACTAGTGCTCCACAGCAGACTCACTCTGTCCAAAGGTAGAAAGGCAAAAAACCCCTCTTTTTCTGCAGGAAAAAAAAAATCCTTTCAGAAGTATATCCTCTGCGGAATTTGTGTCTCCTCATCTTGAATTTTATTTCGTTATCTTCTTAGGAACTGGAGAAATTAGGACTGCGAGATGATGTGGATCTGCATGTGTATGAAATCCCGGTTGAATATCAGGCCGTGCAAAGGCTAATTCCTGCATTATGGAAAAAGCACAGCCCACAAGTGAGTGAGTAGAGTGAAGAGGGTAAAAGACAGAACAAGTGATTGAGATCTGTCCTCCTTACAGTAATGAGCATAATGTGAAATCACATTTTTTAATGTGTTTAGACTTGTAATTCCTCATTAGATTTTTTTGTTGTTGTTGTGAGGACATTTGTAGAATTTTATAGCTCAAACTAGGGTGGTGCCATTATTGGCAGCAGCTGGTGTGAAGCGGCTGCTGCAAAGGGCTGTCTGGGCAGCTCAGTCTGTGCCACTGTGGCTCTCTCACCAGTGGGTTTAGGTGTGATTCTGCCACCATCCACCCTGGCATGAGTAAAACCTAACCTGGGTATGGAGTGGAATCAACAGGATTGTTCTGTGCTGCACCCACGAGTTCATTGGCCATTTGTGCAGCAACCTCATCAGTATTTTACTGGGAATTTTACTGGGCATTTTACTGGCTGTTGATTGTTCACCGTTTTTTCTTTTCTCTCGTAGCTGGTGGTCCACGTCGGTGTTTCGGGGATGGCTACAACTGTAACCCTGGAGAAGTGCGGCCACAACGTGGGCTATAAAGGCTTAGACAACTGCCGCTTCTGCCCAGGCTCTCAGTGCTGCGTGGAAGGCGGCCCCGAGTGCATCGATTCCATTATTGACATGGACACGGTTTGCAAGAGAGTCTCGGCGCTGGAGCTGGACGTCACTGTCACTATATCTAAGGACGCGGGCAGGTATGGGATGGATAATCAATGGGGAAAATAGACTCGGGATGCAGAACATGCTCTTTTCGTGCTCATTGAGGCCCGTGTGATTCATGTGCTTTTGCAGTGGGGCCAGCGATTCCACGTGTTCTGCTGCTGCCAGGTGGGAGAGGAGAGTTTCTACTGTTTTGTAGTTTTAGATTAGATTAAAGCAATTTAACAAACTGGCAGTATGTGGTTTGTACACCGCATTTTATTGCAGGATGTTGGTGCAATGCTGGATGATAAGAATACAGTTCATCCTGTCAGGCAGCTGCACACTGTACCTGTCACTTGTTGCTACATAAATTTTATTTTTATATTTCAGATACCTATGTGACTTCACTTACTATACTTCCTTGTACCAGAGCCGTGGGAGGTCTGCGTTTGTTCATGTTCCTCCACTGGGAAAACCATATACTGCCGAACAGCTGGGTCGGGCACTACAGGCTATAATAGAAGAAATGCTGGATGTTTTGGAGCATTCTGGTGAAAAAATCAATTGTCAGCACGAACACTGAACCGGGGCAGGAGCTGTCTTAGTATTGCACTTCCAAAATTCTCCCTGCTGCAGAAGTACTGGGGAAGACGGTCTGTCTGAAACGTACAGAACAGGAATTGGAGACTTCAAAAATGAAAATTCCACTTCTAGAAATTGACTTTTTTTTTGTCAAATATGTACATTTCAGCCCAGGCAACAAAGGATTCAAAATCTCTCCTTTTAAACGCTTACAACTAACTTGTTTCTGAAGTGACTGGAGTGTATTTGCTTTGCTTTATCCAGAGCAAATCTGTCAGTCAAGTGACAGCTACTGACCAGTCAAATGCAGCACAGATGGAAATTTTCTCACGAGGATTTGGCATTCAGGTGTGGGGAACTGATAAAACCATCTTCTAATGACTAGTCTTTGCAAGGTTTGCTTTCATTTTGTTTTCGTTTTCCTCTTGGGCCCAAGTAATAGTTGTAAAGATATAACTGAGAATAGTTCAAACTGTGAGTTTAATCCTCTAAAACGGTACTTGGAGACAAGGAGTCTTCTAAATTGCTTTGCTAAAATCGAAAAATATTTTAGGCACTAATTTCTCACCTTCCTGTCATGTCCAAATATTAGTAGGGCTCTCTGTAACGTACTGACTAACCGGTAGCTGCAAATAGGAGGGATGTGTTTTGGGTTCATTTTGTACCCGATATGAACCTAACTTGCGCCAAATACGTCCAAATGTCTTTTTTATTAATGCTCTTGATGCCACCTTCCTCACTCAAATCAACCATATACCTCCTGTACAAAACACATTGTTTCGTATATGTATAAAGCAAATCGTTAGCGGTTAAATAGCTTTGCTAAAGGCCACTTTCTCTGCAGGAGATCTTTATCCTAGCCTCATGGTGCTAGCTGTTATTTTTTAGGTAAAGGTTGAGTAGTTTATAACTTCCTTAGTTATAAATTTTCATTCTCGTTAGAGGTTAGATGAAGAATAATGTTTAACTTAAATCAAGGTAGCGACTTAGAATTTATTATAGGCATAAATATGCTAACGTGTAGATTAAAAATATTCAGTCATCAAATAGTCTAAATTGTTAAAGCTGTTCCCACTTCCTGTAAACTAGACTTCTTTTGAAAACTAGGAGTTTTGCCTAGAATGAGTATTCCAGGCTATTTTAGTGCCCCCTCCCAATGGGAGGGCGTGAAACACTGCTTCTTGTGTGGATTTTCCAAGTAATTTATTTGGGAAAAGGTACATAAGGTTATGGGCAGGACACTAGGATCATCATTTGGTTCCAAATTACAAGACTACAGTGAAAGTAAGAGGATGTCATAGTGGGAACAGAAATAAAATTGGTAATTGAAGACCAGGATGTCTCATTAAGGAGTCACTTCGAAGGTCTGTACTTTGATTCTAATACTTTTACAAATATTATATAAATATATATTTAAAAACCCAACGTTTTGAAACTTCTTGTAATACCGTTTTAGTTTTTCTAATCATGGATGATTCTGCTCCAGTATCTCTCAGTGAGAGCTGCTTATTAACTTGCTGTTTTCCAGTAGAAGTTTAGTGAGGAATAAAATGCCACTTCTCCTTGCAAGTACGGAGAGAGGATGCAGCCTTTGCGAAGGGGAACTGTGTTGGAAGGTATTTGGATACACTTCTGGCTTGCCAAGCAAAATACTACTGTATTTTCTATCAAAAGGATTTGCCTTCAAAGTAAATATTCTCCTTTGCATTCAAATACAAAGTAGCACTTGTCAGATTGTCAGCAGGCAGGCAGGCTTTCTGATTAGTAATTTATTATATTTAATGTTTTGTTTAAATATTGGTGATCGACGCATTTTTGCAAATAGTTAAAGTACTTCTCGTAGGTTTATTCCTTTATTTGGTAAGACGTTTTTGTCCTTGGTGTATCTTAGCTGCTAAACTTTCTAAAAAAGAAATAATTCCTGTGTTCTGCTGAGTTGAGCAATTGATTTAGGTAATTTTCAGCAACTCTATTTAATTTACATGTGGTATTTCTAGTTGTGAGTAAAATGGGAGGGGAAGATTCACAGTGTAGTGAGACGAGAAGGCGACCGTGGACTTGAGGTGCCGTGCGGCCGCCCCAAGGGCTGGTTGGACAGAGCAAAAGCAGAGTAGAAAAGCAGAGTAAAACCCAGTTCATGTCGTGACTTGAGTACCTGGGTCACCTCCTGATGTTTGAGGCAGATCTTTGGTCAGTTCTGTGCCCCGTTACCCATAAATGTCTCTATTGGGAGCGAGTCTCTGGTGCTCCCTGCCATTCGAAGGAGAAATCCGGGTTGATTTTGGTGACTTCTGTTTGTTGAAGGACAGCAGTAGTTGACCTACACGTCAGTGTTAAATTTCTCATTTTCAGAAATACTTTGCTTCGAGCGTCACTTTAAACTGTGCGTTTCCTCATCGCCTGCTTTCGTGATGCTTCCGTGTGATCAGTTTATTAGGCAACATTATTTATTTTGTAATCTTTTTTTTTTTTTTTTTGTTCTTGTGGATTAGTCATCGGAGTTTGTGTTTGTAAAGGGTGTCTTGGTGGTAGAGAGATTTTGTATAGTGAAACTTTAAAATGGCATTAAACTAATTTTATTTAATCTCATCCTAAATTAAATACTTTTTGATTTTGTTTTTTTTCTGTTGAGATCATTGTGTCTTTCCTATAGCTGCATATTTTCTTTGGAAATACAGCATAAAAACGCTGCAGAGCTTCAGAGAGCTGATGTTTGGTGTAACGCTTGCTGTCTGCTTTCTCTTCCAGCTCATCAATAAATAGAATTTGCTAATTTGCACTGACTGGGAGACCCGTTGCCAGCTCCAAGAATTCCTGTGCTAGTGAGTAAGTGTAGGAAGTTCAGGTTTAGTGTTTACTGCTGCGCCTGCAGTGTATAAAATGCAAACACTGATAACGTCCTCGAATCCTGTGACTGCAAACTTGGATCTGATAATGCACTTCCCTGAGAACTGGGTGTGAGAATATTTTGTGCAGAAGAGGGAATTAGGGAGGCTCCGCTGTGCTGGCTCTGATGTCACTCCGTGTACTTGCCAGCAGCTTGGAGTAGGGATTGGCTAAGGAGTGGGTGAAGTTTGATGACAATTTAATTGTTGCAGCTATTAAATGCTGCGGTGGGTTTTGAGGAACGCCAGATCCTTGTAAAATCCTTCGTGAATTGGTGACTGTGATGTCAGGAGGTATTTCCTTTGAGGTAGGACATGGCAATCCGCTTTATGGAACACAGGAGAAAGATCCCGTGGGCTTGGAAGCTTCTCTGCCTTAAGACTGCCGGGGCTGGGCCTGACCTTTGTCCAGAGCTCTGCTTTTGGGCAGGATGTCAGGATTGGTAAGAGCACGTGGGACAGTTCGTGATTATTTGGAGTATTTCCCAATCGGATTTGCTTCCTCTTAACCGTGGTAATAGTGGGAAGGGATGAAGAAGTCATGAGGATGGCGAGAGGTGCTGAGCGGGGTTGTGACGTGAGGCTGCGGCCAGGAACGGTTCAGCCTAAAGGGCTTTTCAAGGAGGGAAGTGACGGAGGATGTTGAGTTTAGGACTGGGAAATGGGCTGGTTGTTCTGCCCTCACCCCGATGATGAGGGAAATTGGGAGACAAAGTGGGGACGTGGAGGGAATGCAGCTCCCTGGGCTGGGAAATTGGGAGCCGAGGTGGAAATGCGGCAGGAACGCAGCTCCCTAGGCTGGGAAATTGGGAGACAGGGTGGAAACGCAGAGGGAATGCAGCTCCCTGCCCCTCGCTGTGACTCCTTGCAGACACGGGGAGGCATTTGCTGTCCCCAGTGCCACCTCTTCAAGCACTGCAGCTTGTCACTGCTCTGCTGAAGATTTAATGTGACCTAATATGTCACCTTACCTTCATTTCCAGGTAGGAAACCCTGCTCTGTGCTCATATCTGCTTACCTAGGCAGTCTCCCTTAGATGTAGCACTCAAACTCCAGCGTTTCTCATTGCTCTGCAGCCGTGCAGGCAATATTTAACCTTTTAGTGCCTCAGTCAGCTGGAAAGAGGTGTTATTCCAGGCTGTGTCCCCCCAAGGCATGCTTGGAGTGAGAATCCAAGAGCTTCCAGGCCTGCGGGCTTGCAAATGGACAGCACAGACTCCCGGTGTTGTTATATATTTGTTAATGAAAGGTTTTTACACACTTAGTCTCCCGAAGTTGCCCTTAACACTAGAATAATCTTGATGCGTTGGCCTTGCATGCAGGCTTGCTTATGAAATGTATAGAAGGAATTGCAATAGGAAGAGCTTCCTAAAGCCAAAAAGGGTATAATTATATGTAAATGAATTGGGAATTCCCGACTAACGCAAGAGGTAGCACTAGACTAAATCGGCTGTTACGATTGCACCATGTTGTATCGTGGTTTAACTAGATGCGACCTGTGTATCTTCTTAACTTGTAGTGTGTGTCTAACTCTAACCATGCAATTTGTGGCACTAAGCGACTTCAAGAGTGAGTGCTAGTGCTTGAAAAGTGACTGGAAACCAGTATTTAGTGCTAGGAAATTCAATTGTGTATGTTTTTTAATTATGATTTTCAGAATTCATCCTGCAGTGCAGATATTAAAATTGTTGGATGGATCTGTAGGCTTAGGACATACTTTCAAAGAGTAACCTCCCTCCTATTATCTCCCTTATTTACTTTAATATGTTATCCAATAGTATTTTAATGAATTTCAGAGCTGCAAAGACTTGATTTATCTATTCCAGCAAATAAAATGTGAAAATATCACTAATTGATACTATAAGTACACATTTCAACTAGTGTAGATGAATTTGTTATTTTTGGACTAGAAACCCTAATGTTTTGCAGTACAAAATGCACTTTTTTGCTAACAAAATTGTATTCGTGTCTGATTAGCGTCTGATGTGATTAAAGGGCAGTTTTGTCTAACCCGCAAAGTAGAAACAAAGCTGAGAATATTGTTAATTCTTCACGTTATTAATTGAAGCCTGAGGTCTGCTTCTGCTCAGTCTACTTTAAGGCAAAATAGAGAACAAAATACCTCCCAATAAATAGGAATTAGATATAGGAAATGAGGCTATACACTGCCCTTAAGTAACTGTAACTTAAATACCCGTTCAGGTTTTGTATTGCACCAGCTTTTTGAATCACAAATGTTTATTTTGATTGAACAGGGAGTGCCTTGTCCCGCGCTGGGCTCACATTTGGGAAGAGGATGGTGGTGATGGGGACACATGAGCCCTTGCCCCTCCGTTGGGTGGAAAAACTGGGGTTTTATCACTGGGAGAAACTGCTGAACTTGCTCAGTGTCCCCTTATCCAAGCAATGCTCTTTAGACACTCGGTGAGTGGATTCTGGAGGGTTTTCTGTAACACATTCAGACCTGGCAGAGTAAAAGCAGAATATTTGCTACCTGCTCGTCGCTGTTGGTTAGTCTGGCCAATTCTTTATGGTTATTCTGCCCGTCCTTTAACTATATTTGTTTTGTTCGAATGTGGTTATGCATGTTATAGCCTCGCTCCACCTTTGGGGCCCTCCTTTTGTTAATTGTGCTGAATTAAACGATTCCGTTCGGGTATCTCAGGTCTTGTGCTCATCAGGACTCTTGGAGCTGCCATTTACAGTCTCTTGGGGCTTCTGTTTTTCTCGGTGTGTTCTTGCAGTGCCTTGTAAAACCAACCAACCCCGTGTGTCACAAAAGGGCTGTGTAATAAAGAACCGTTAACATACTTTCAGCTTGCTCTTGCCAGACTGGACTTTGTAACTGAAAATTTAAACTGATATTTCAAAGTAAATAAAAGAGTTTAACTCGGCCTCGTGGTGTGCTTTGCCTCCTCAAGGGTTTGCTTTTAAAGATGCCCTTTGCAGGGTTGTAATTCCCTCACACTGTGTTCCTAAATGCTGTTTCAATGGTCGTGGAGGGGGTTGATAACAGTCTGTTTGTCCCACTCTTGCACCAGCCCCTGGAAACCTCCTCCTGTTGCAGACGAGCTCCTGGGCTCCATGGATCTCCTCTCTGATCCGGCTGCTCTTTCTGCATGGAAGCAGATGCTCGATCCGGTTGGAATTCAGCTCCGTGGCGTGGATGTCCGTGCCGCTCCGTTCGGAGGTAGGATTGGGAAGTTTTGCTGTCCCTTACACACTTCCCTCCACTGCGCTGGGCTGGCTGAGCTCAGGGAGAGTTGCCTCGAGACACAACCTTCCCTTGTACCAGGGAAAGCCCAAAGACACACGGTGCTAAACCAAAATATCACTCAGGCAGTGAGGAGCTACTGGTATTAAAATATAGAAACCGAGGAAATGGATCCGGGATTTGGTGGTGGTTCTTGGAGGCGCCCGGCGGTGCCTTTGGTTCCCACTGAACCGGTGATCCCGAGAGCTTTGGTGAGCAAAAGCCCTGGCCCCTTTCTCTTTGCAAGCTGGAGGCTTACGCTGTCTTCCCTGAGCTGAATAATTCCAGCAGGAAAAGATCTAATTAATAAACTCACTGTGACAGTTTTGACACCAAAAATGTCAATTCTACTGAGCTTTTTTCTTATTTATTACCCTTATTCACAAGGAGGGGAGTTGGCAGCAGCTCTCCCCGGCTCCTGAAGAGCCGCTTTCCTCCTGAGCCTGGAGTTGTCTCTGTGTATCCCAAGCTGGAATGGGTGCATTTTTTTAAACAAATAGCAAATAACTCCTGCCCCTCTGTTGTAGGCATCCGCAGCGTCCTCCTTCGCTCCGCTTTTCCCGCAAACGTCTCGGCTCCGCAGCCGCCGCGCTATAAACGTGCGGGGAAGAGCCCGGCGCCGGGGTAATATTAGACTTCCTGCCGAGCTGCGACTCCGCGGCCGTCGGGGCGAGCAGCGAGCGGGTAACGACGCAGCGAGCGGGTAACGAGACCCCGGCGGGGCCCCGAGCTTCCCCCGCGCGCGGACACGGAGCTGTGCGACGCGACGCCTTGCAAAGGGTGTTGGAGCCCGATAAAACTTTGCGGTGAACCAGAGCGCTCGCAGCTCGTCCGCTCGCTGCCCTCGGTTTTCTTTTCAGCCTCTATTTCGTGACCGCCTCCGACGAAGCCTGTGTTTAGCCTCAGTGTTGTAGCTGGGTGCTGCAAGGCCTGTGTTGCCCGGTGAACCCTAAATCTCTGCTGTCTTTTCCAGATCCATCCGTTCTGCTGATGAAATGTCCCTGCTGGAGATGTGTTTCCTTGTGCTGTCTGAAGACCCTGTGGAACCGGAGCTGCTGCCCTAGGGGGTTGGATGCGGAGCCTCGTGGGCTCTGCTGCCTGGCGTGACCCAAAGCAGCGGCGGTCGGAGCGCTTGTGAGGACGGCTGCGTCTTTGGGCTGAGAAAGCCCCCTTGCAGACACCCCAAAACCCTTGAGAAAGCCTGGGAGCGACTTTCCCAGTGGGATTTCCTGGGTCCCGAGAGGCCGAGGACGGGCAGAAGCCGCGGGGTCTCTCGGTGACCGGCGCAGGCCGGAGCGCGCAGGGGGCCGGTGCCACCAGATGGTGCTGCCCTGCAGCCGCCACCGCTGCGGGCGGCCCAACGCGCCACGTCCAGCGGTGCCCGTCCAGCGGTGCCCGTCCCACGGGAGCTGCTCCGGGGAGGCACAAGGTGGGTAGAGCAGCCAGCGCCTGGGTGCCCCTGCGCCTTCCCGAGCCTCTGCCGCCCTTGTGCCGCCTCTGATGCCGGGATGAGGAAGGCAGCGGCTGGCGGTGCCGCAGGGAACGTGGACCGTGCCGGTCGCCCCGGTGCTTTCAGAGCCCTTGGGACCCTCAGGCGGAGGAGGTTGGACCCCAACCCCCCTCGCTGCTGCTGTGCCCTTGCAGGGGGGCAAACTGTCCCTGCCCTGCAAATCCGCGTGCCGCCGCGTGCCGATCGTGCGGGTTCGGCACAACTCGCGCCTCTTCCTCAACCGCGAGCCCCAGCGCGCGCTCCCCGAGGGGGCATCGGCCCCGCGCGCAGCAGCCCATCCCTCTCGCGCCGCTGCTGCAATCGCTCTCCGTTTCATTTGTTTTATAAGGTGATAAGCTTTTCCTACAAGGTGTCGTTTCCAGGATGAGGTCATGCCGCTCCGCGAACCAGTTGCTGACAAGGGCGTTTTGCAACTCGAAGGCTCCAGAGGGAGAAACCCAAGCGGATGATGGTCCCGCGCGAGGAAGCGGTGCGGAGCAGGTCGTGCATCCCGCCTGGATTTCTTGGCCGCGGACCCAGCAAACCAGCAGGAGATCCCTCCAGTTGCCCAGCTCCTCATACATCTTCACGCTTTTGCTTTCTTTCTTACAGCAGTTTTACCCATCTGAGAAGCTGTGGCCCTCTCTCTCTTTTCCTCCCCTTCTCCTCGAGTCCTCCAAACCCTTCATAAACGAGGTGGGATTTTTGGCCAGCCTCCATCTGGCGCCCCTCAAGCCCTCCGCATTTTTTCCCGGCTTGCAAATCAAAGCTGACCTTGCCCGGAGGTGCTGGAGAACCCACCCGCTATTTTAATGGTGCCTGCGCAGGGCTCCCCAGGCCTCCATCCCAGAAACGCAGCTGCGGCTCCGCCGCGGGAGAATGGCTGGAATTTCCTGCCTGCTCCGTGGCGGGAGCAGCCGCCGCGGTGCCGTTCCCGGCGGCGCGCGATGGCTCCGGTCGCGGAGGAGCCGAGTTCGACCGGGAAGCCGGAATCCCCCCGCGCGGAGCGGGCAGGTTCCTCGTCAGGGTCCGCTGCCTCTTGCACCGTCTTGCGCCGGTGCCGGCCGGGCTCCCAGGGAGAATTCCTGGCACGGGCGTCCTGCACGAGGAGGTGACGTCCCCCCTGCGGTGACTCCGTGTCTGGCACGGAGGGACCTCGGCCTCGTCCCGTCCTCCACGCGCTGCCGCGTGCGGCGCTCCGCGTCCCGTGCCAGCCCCGCGCAGGTGACTAATCTCCTCCTGACCGGAGCAGCGGGTGGATGAGGGGCCCGGCTCGGCACGGCTTGGTCCCACTCCAACCTGCGGACCTGGAAGCGCTCGGGAAAAGCAGTGCGGGCTGCCCAGGGAGAAACCTTCCAGCCAAATGTTCCTGGAAAGCCTGGGCTAGGGATAACTTTGGGAAATCTGCATTGGGATGTGGAATGAAGGGATGAGGGTAGGAGCTTGGGAAGGGCATTGTAGGAGCCTGCCCGGAGCGGGAGGCTCCGCATTCCCATAGGAGCCAGCAGGGAAGCAGCCTGGAATGTGGGTCCTGGGGGTGTATGAGAGGGATCGGGGCATTTCCTCAAAAAGCAGAGGTGGAAAATGAAGATTTCCACCATGGATCCTCTAAACTAGTTGTACCCCAGCACCGGGGGCTGTTTGGGCATGTTGGAGCTGCAATCCCTTTTCCAAAGGAAGGAGAAGGACAACATGGAAAGGCTCCTGTCTAAAACTGCATCTCCCAAGGAGCCTCCCTGGGGTCTTGCCAGCGCGAGTGGGCGGCCGGGGGCTGATTTCAAGGCATTGCAGCATCCTTGTGGCTGCGGAAGGGGAAATGCCATTCAGGACAGTCGTCACGTCACCCTCGTGCCCCGTCGCATCCATCCGGGGCCCGGAAGACGCGCGGGGACCTCCGTGCGCTGCCGGCATCGCGTGCCGGGAGAGCGGGATGAGCCCGGGTTCTATTTTTGGTGCCTGGATTTGGGTAATTTCCGGCACTATTTGGGCAAAGGAGTCTGAGAACGCGAGTTAATCTTTGACCGGGAGGGAGGTCAGGGCAGGAATGCCTGTCCCAAGTGGGCCAGATGCTTCATTTTTGGAGAATGCTGTAAACTCCCACCAGAGGAAGAGAAACGTAATGCCCGCTGCAAGGGGGTAAAAGCTCTTTCCCGCTCACCTGATTTCCCTTGTTTGTCTTTTATTCAGAAACGGCTAAAGGTCGAGGAAGATTCCAGCGTGCGGATTCATCGCCGTGGCACGAGGCAGCAGGAAAACGCTGCCCGCGGATTGCGGAAGGGGGTGCGACACGGAAGGCCAGTGCCGCGTCCTTCTCCACGCTTTGGGAAAGGGACATTCCCTGCCTTGTCCCCCTGTCACTTCCCCTTCCCCTTCCCCACAGGACTCAGGACACTGGGCACCCTTTGGGAAGCCGCTTGCTTGGTAATGGCAAGGACCCGGATCCGGGAAGGGGGAACTTCCCCCTTTTTGCTGGAGAGAGGAAGGGTATGGGAAGCAGCGGGTTCCGCGCAGGTTTGGCCACGGCAGCAGCTTTTGCAGCAGCTCCTGCTGCAAGACCGGCTCGCGCTTGCACCGGGTTCGCGTCGCATGGGGAAGCAGCTCGTGCCCGTGTTCCTCCTCTCGTGCCCGCGTTCCCCTTCCCGTCCCTCGTGGCACTCAGCACGCGCAGGGCTACCCGGCCTCCCGTGACCCATGTGCTGCTCCAGGCCGGGGAGGCAAAGGTCGGGATGCGCCCGGGAACGGACGCTCCAAAATGCGCAGGGAACGGCTCTGCTCCGGGAGCAAGCGCTGGAGATGTCGGGTGCAAAAACACTGTGTCCGAGTGGGGAAAGGAAGACCGAGGGAAACCCGGGATGTGTGTGAGCGAGTCCGTGGAAGCGGGATGAGGCACCTCGCAGGCTGCTGAGGATGCCAGGAGGTTTCCTAAGCGGCCGCTCATCGCTCCCAAATGCTGCTCTTAGGATGCAACGGGTTTTATTGCCCTTACTGGACCATAAATCTCCAGCTTGGGCGACTGGCGCCTTTCGGAAGGAAACATCCGGCCTCGGCAAACTGCTGCTCCGCGAGCGGCAGCGCGCGTCACTCGGGGCCGGTAACCGCGCGCGCCGGCCCGGAGCAGGGATTGCCAAACCAGAGCCCCTGGGGCCCCTTCCTGCTCCGCGGGGACACGGGAGGATGGGGACTGTGTGAGTGTCACAGGGACCCAGCAGGCACCGAGATCCCCAGGGGGGCTGGCACCTTGGGTGGTGCTGGGGGGTCCAGCCTGGGTTTGCCCCCGGCTTCTTGGAGTGGGTGCTGGCCCCACAAAGCATGGATGCAGCCTGGGAAGGGAATGGGAGAGGTGTGCCGGGGATGGATGGATGGATGCAGCCTGGGCAGGGACAGGGAATTGTGTGCTGGGAAGGGATGCGAGAATGCAGGTTGGGAGGGAGGTGTGGACGCTGTAGCATGGAAGAGAATACCCAGGAGCTCTTCCAAGTGGGTCTAGCACCTACCTGTTCCCTCTGCCTCTATCCAGCAGTTGGGATCCCTGCGGAGCCAGGGATGGTCTCTGTGGGGTGGGCTTGGAGCGGGCGGGATGCTCGGCCTCCGGGATCCCCGCGCGGAAGGGGCAGGAGGAGGCTCCAACCCGAGCGCTGCGGAGGAGGATGAACCCGCTTAACCCGGGGGAGGCTGCAGCCCCGCGGTTCCTCCTGCCCCAGCGCCTGGCTCCGCGCCAGGGAGTCCCGTGAGCCGCATCCGGCCGCTCCCGTGGCCCCGGCCGAGCTGGAGCGGTGCCACCGGCCGGGCTGTCTTCAGCCTCCCGGGAATGATGCAACTTTCCCCGCGGTTACTTCAGGAGCGGGTGTGAGCCCGGGGCGCAGGCGGTGCCGGTCACCGCCGGTGCCATGGGGCACGTTGGCACCGGAGCCGCGGGGACACAGTGCGCTTGGTGCCACCAGCTGCAAGGTGCCCCCATGTGCCCCCCGCTGTGGGAAGGGGCCAGGGGCTGCATCCCAGTGTGTCCCAGCTCCACGGCACCTTGGGGACGCCGCTGCCATGCAAAACCCCCAGCATCCCCCCCCGACTGCACCGATCCCACCGGAGCCCGGCCGGGACGTCCCCTGCGTCCCCTCCGCCTCGGCGCCCGCGCGGGTCCTGTCGGCCGTTTACTCCGCTGTCGCCCACAGCCGCTTTCCCGTGTGTCCGGGATGGGCTGGGATGGGATGGGACAGAATGGGGACGGAGCCGTGGGCGGAGGG
>JAWLRI010000040.1:925984-971567 GCA_034781795.1 Crypturellus tataupa
CCCCGCTGCCAGCGCTGGCCCCGCGCCGCCAGGCCGCCCCGGCCACGGGGGCAGGCGGAGGGGCCGGGGGCGCTCGGTTGGGAATGTCGCTCCGGCCGGGAATGTCGCTCCAGCCGGGAGTGTCGCTCCAGGGCCCGCTCGCACCTCGGCACCTGGAATCTTCCCCCCTTGCAAGAGGGCAGGGGCTTCCGAGCAGCCCCCGGCTCCTTTGCCATCTCCGTGCCCGTGGGAAGGGTACGGAGGAGCGCGGCTTTATCCCGCGCCAAGGCCGGGAGCGGAGGGAAGGGGGCGGCCAGGCACACGCTGGGAATGGCCGAGCGTCCCTGCTTCGCACATCGTGGCTCCGAGTTCCTTGTCCCGCTCCATGCCCCCTGCAGCCCCATCCCGGCTGGATGCATCAGGGATGGAGACGGAGCAGAGCCCGGGGGCTGCGGGAAGCAGCGGTGCCCGAGGCAGCTCCCGGCCTTCCCAGCGAGCCGGAGGAGGGGGGGGCCCCTGTTTTCCCGCGGGAAGCGGCCGCCGCGGGGCCGGCCCTGGCACGGCCGGAGCAGCCAGTAACTTTCCACTCGGCGGCTCCGGGGGCGGCCGGAGCGAGCGCGGAGCCCCCGGCCGGAGCCGCAGGCGGCAGGAGGTGCCCACGAGCCCCCTCCCTGCCGCTCCGGGGGACACAGTGGCCTCGCAGGAGCCGTCCCCAACCCTCAAGAACCCCCTGAAGGCGCTCGGAGATCCCGGCGGATCCGCAGGGCACGGACCCGCGCGGCCCTGGGCGCTCCGGGCGCCTTTTCCCTCCCTTCCCGCCTCTCCTACCTTCGGCCACAACAGCCCCAACGGCTCCTCCAAACTCAGGGTCTCCGAGCGGGGCGGTTATCCCGGGGCCCCCATGCGCTTTCCTGCTGCAAGAAGCACTGGAAAGAAACATGCAGCCTCATTGTCCGCTTGTTTTCCAATACAGTGAATTTATTATATGTTGCAAAATCAGCATTCAGCCTCTTTAGTGTACAAAAAAGACACTCGCTCTTAAGAAAAGATTAGGAAAGCTGAAGACGATGCTGCCTTTAAACTGTAACATTTTGGCAAAGTGAAAAGCTCTTTTGTAAACTCCAACTCCATGGCTCAATATAGTTTTATCCACAGTACAATATTACAAAGTAAAACACAGTATCAATAAGTTAAGATCATACTTAATCACCTAGAACTGGTTTCTATTAACCCAAAAAGCACAAAATTTGCCTAGCTTCATAATCTCTAAAAAGAAAAAAAAAAAAGGAAAAAAAAAAGAAAAAAAAAAAGGCAGGTTTGACTACACTTCTTTAACACAGTCCAAAAGAAAAGTGAAGCAGAAAGGTGTTGAATGCTAATTGGGTCTCACAGTTTGGATATTCATTAAATATTTTCAGTTTTATATTCAAATTTTAGAAGTTCCAGAATATACACGTAAATGTACACAATACATCTTTGTATACAACTCTGTTTGCAAAAATATCTTATAGCAGATGTATAAAGATTGAGATCCATCTCTATCCCCTCCCTCCCTCCCCAAAAATATAATAATAATAATAATTAAAAAAAAAAAAAGGCAAACCCCCCACTGGAAACGGGAAGGACCAGGAGAAGGGAAGTGTTTCCATGGAAGAATTGACCCATCGCGCTATGGAGCTGCTGCCACCCCAGTGCCCTGTCCCTGCGGGGACACGGAGCCGCGTTCGGAGCCGGATCCCAAGCCCAGCGTGATGTTCCCGCGGGATCCGTGGCCGGACAAGCGCGTGGCAGGAGGAAGGGCGCTGGGATCGAGCTCCAGCAGGAGCCCCCCAAGGCCCCTCGTGCTCTTCCCGTTGGGAAAAGCGCTTTGGAGCGGAGCGGAGCGGCTCCCCTTCCCGCGGGCTCCGGAGCTGGCGGCACCTCCTGTCCCGGGGTCCCCGCGCGCCGCCCAGCCCCGATCCCGGCAGGAGCGCGAGGAGCCGCACGGCGACATCCCGGGAAGCTCCGCGCGGCTGCGCACAACGCGGCGGGAAGGGAGGAACCGCTCCAGAGGGACCGCACGAGTGACCGTCGAGCCGGAATGGGGCATGTTTCTCTTTTGGTTTTGTTGGAACAGCAGGTGGGCCCACTTTCTCAGGTGGAAACATGAAGGATTCCTCCCAAAAGAGCCTCTCCCTCCTCAACTCTGCCATTTCCCTCCTCGAGGGGGTAAAGGTTCCTGGCGTGGGGGCCTCCGCGCCGCGATCCGGGGATGCGGGAGGAGCAGACATGGCCCAGGCTGCCGGGATGGAGCGGGTTTTGGGAGGAAAAGAGGAAGAAATCGCGGAGTTCGAGGGCACCTTTGTGCTTTTTGGCGTGTTCCTCGCCCCCTGGCCGTGCTCCGAAAGTGTTCTCATCGAGTCCGAACTGAACGGAGAAGACAGACCGCAAGGAGAAGCCGGCGGGATAGAGCCCGGCAGTGGAAGTGACCCGCGGGGAAACTCGACCTGACACTCGAGCCCGGGCGCCTGCTCCGAGAACGGCCGCGGGATGTTCCTGTCGCCGCTTCTTTGGAAATGCACAAAACAGAGCAAGAAAACATCGCCCCCCACCCCAGCCTTCCTCGGGGGTCTTTACAGGTAAGAAAATAACCTCTCTGGGTGCCTATCCAACGGGCTCTAGTAATACTGCAATTGTAAGACAGGAAAGGTTCTCAAACACTTGGCCTAAAAGGAAAAGGGAGGCACAGTTTTAGAAAAAAGATGCTTTTTTTTTTTCTTTTTATACAAAAATAGACCAGAGTCTCATCAGCAATTAATAAAATTGGCTGCCTTGGTATAAAATTATAAAAGTCAAAGACAGACAGGTCTCAGTCTTCCCAGCATCGGAACACGAAGGGGAGCGCAAAGCAGCCTGGACTGCGCATGCTGGAGAGGCCCCTGCCGCTTCCCACGGCACGGAGCGGATTCCCGGGATTCCCCCTACGGACACAAGCGCCTCGAGGGGGCCCAGAGTGGAGGAGGTGGCAAAAGCAGGAGCAACCAAGGAGGGCGCGGGGCCGCGGTGCGGGCAGCGCGGGTGCGTACGAACAGTCGCAGGTGCCAGAGGAGGAGGTAACCTAGCAGCATTCCAGTTCCTCACCATTCCAAGGACAATTTGCAACCCCGCGGGGCCGGGTCAGGGGTAATTATACTTCATGCCAAACTTGAATCCATGAAAACTACCGATTCGGAACCTTTGGGAGCTTCTTTCGCGTGAGGGTCAGTTTCCCCTTAAGTGTCAAACGCTGGCTTCAAACAAGCGGCTTTTCACTCGGCGCATCCCGACATTCCGAGGGGCTAAAGCTGGAGAGGATCGCACCAGGCGCGGGGCTGCTACCTGGCTCCGGCGCTGGCGCGACGGCTTCGGCATCGGAAGCGATCCCCAAGTTCTTCCAAGCGCAAGGAGTTAATGCTCGTCTCTGAAGGAAGCTAGCGGTAGAAAAGGGAACGTAACATCCAGGTGACTCTTTGTTTTTGCCCTACCCAGTCCAGGTCAGCGCCAGCTAAAACTGCTGTTGGTCGTACTCTGCTATGAGTTTTTTAATGTGGGCCAGTTTGTTGTGGAGGTATTCGCAGCGGTTCTTCTCTTGGCTGTAATTGGGGTTGGTCTGTAAAGGAAAAACGAAACGCGGTGACAGGAGGCAATTGTAGGAACTCGGCGACACCCCAGCTGAACCCGCAGGACGTTCTCCGACCCGGGACACAAGGACGTGCCTGGGGTCAGAGCAGCTTTTCCAGCTCCGCAGTGGAGCTGCTGTTTGAACAGGCTAAGGAGGCAGATCCCTGCTTCCCCTCGGGACGGGGACAAGTGCGGAGCGGGAGGACCCCGCACGGCCCTGCCACCCGCGGTGGCTTCCATCACGCTGCCCTTCGCCCCCCGCGTTAGCGCCGGATTGTGCAAGACTGAGAGCTGTGAAACAAAGCTGGGCTTGCGACACACGGGCAGCTCTTCGGAGAGCTCCCAAATCCCTCAAGGACAGCAGGGCTCAGGGCCCCATTCATGGGCATTAGAAACGAGCCAGCAGCGCCCGGGTGCAGGGAGCCCGTCTGTCTCCGGAGCACCACCTCATCCAGCCCCAAATCCCTCCGGACAGAAACTCGGGCTCTGCAGACACCAGGACTGCGAGTAGAGCAGTGTGGGGCCACGCACGACCCCCAGCTGCAGCCCATGGGGACAGTGTGCCCCAAAGCCCCCGTTCAGGGGTGCCAAATGGTCCCAACCATCCCCCCAGGCAGAGGATGCCCTTATCTCTCAGCCTGCCCTTCTGAAATGCAAACTGCTCTCTTGCTCGGCAAAAACTAATTTAATGTATCTATTCTCTTGCTAATGTGCCACGGACACAAACACGGTCAAGATCAGCAGGGCAGCCTCGACTCTCCCTTGCCAGGCGAGCTCTAGCTGAATAAACTTGAGATTTCCTAAGAAAGTTCTGGATTTTTTTCCCACTTGGCAAATTACCCATTTCTTCCTCCCCTACAGACACTTCCCCAAAGCCTTCCTCGCAGCTGAATGTGTTTACTTACTTTTTTAATTTTCCGATATTCCTGTAAGATTTGATCATGGATCGTCTAAAAGGGAAAGGATAACAAGTTATTTTCAGTCCAGCCAGTAGTTCTGCAACCTACTGTAGCAGCTCAGCATTTATCGAGGGCTTCGTTTCCATGTTTTGCCCAAGAACAGATTAAAACCGACTCCCTCTACCCCTTGTCGTGGGATCGATACAACAGGAGCCCCAACACGATTCCCCATCCACAAGAACTACTTGTCCCACTGCAGCGGCTCCGCGGATCGACAGGGTAACTGCCACCTTCACAGGTTAATTTTGCTTCGACTGTAAAAATAATCAAGGGAGGAACCACAAGATTTCTGAGAAAGAGAAGGATATTCAAGGGAGGAAGCAGAGCTCGCTACAATAGGTGCTCTGTAAAGAGCTGTTTATTGTACTCAACGAGATTATTTTCTCAGGATAATGAATAGTTAAAGCTCTTAAAAAAAATCAGTCTGACAAGTTGAATAATGCTACATTTTTAAGATCAAAGATTCAAGAGAAACAGATGACCCTGCACTAACTCCCCTTCCAGCCCCGATACGCTACCATATGTGTGAATATGAGTTTGCTGGCCGGGATACACTAATAGCTTCCAGCAGCTTTTGGCTAAGGAGGCCAATTGTCTCAGTGAGGCCTTTCCTTGTCAACAAGTCCCCTGATGTGTGCTCCAGCGCGAAGACCAAGGAGCACGGGGCTGTTTTAGGAACAGTCCACGGAGCCGTGAGCCGGACGCACGTCCCGCGGCCACCGTTCCCGGGCCGGGACCTTCTTGTGCTGGATATGGGGTCTGCAACGAGCCACCCCGGCAGAAAGAGCCGGTAAAACAGCACAAACTGCAGCGCTGCCGCTTGCAGAAGCGGGGTTTGAAAGACAGATATAAATTTGATACCTTGTATTCTTCGGAGCCCTGCAAAAGTTGTTTCAGCTGGGAGTCCAACTGCGTGAACCGTCCAGTTATCCTCTCTATCCGGGCGTGCAAGTCTCTGTACTCATTGTATTCCGCGTTGAAGTCATTTTTGTAACTCTGACGCTGCTCCAAAGAGGAAATGGCTGCATATTTTCTAGAGGGAAAATAATTCAGTTAATCAGTTTAGAATTAACTCTTCTCTCCAGGCAGCGAGATTACTGCAATGCCAAAAACAGGGGGACAAAATCAGGTGACTGATTTTGAAAGCTAATACAGTCAGGATTTCATTACGGTAGCAAGGAGATACGTGTCGGGATTATTGCCTTGACCTCTAGGCAAAACAAGGCAGTGTTTGCTTCCAAAATTTCCCATTTCTGCAGGGCAGGATGGAATATGCAGGTGCAGCAAAGCACGTGAGGGTGGCCGAGGCCGTTCAGATAGCACCGACTGCTACAGCTTTTCCATTCTGCTGTCCGCAGGACATGGAGTTCTGCGTCCGTGCCAGACCTTGGAACAGCAGGAATCCGATGCTTCCAGTGCTAGGGGTGTTTGGAGGAAAGGAACACAAAAACACTCGGCTATCGCTGCAAAACGCTCCCAGGATGATTACGTGGCAAGTGCAGGGTAAGGAACCCTATTGAATAGGCTGAATCGCTCTCTGCTACTTTCCAAAGATACCCAGCGTGAATCGAACATAACACCCAGAGCTCATGGTTACCAGATGTGCCTTCGAGGCCTCTGGGAAGCTATTCAGCGCTACAAAAGGCTATTAAACCTGACACTTTACAGAAAGCCCAGCAGCGAGGCCTCTGCGATGGCAAAACTCAGCTTTTCGCAGGTGACCCCTCTAATTTACCTCCTTACTGTCAGCAATAGTGATAGCTACACGCAAGAACACATATAGTACAACTTAGGTATCAATTTAATGAGAGAAAAACTGTCTTAACTGCCTTAACTTAAGCAGCTCTGGCCTTCAAGACCTCTGTGCTCTTGCTAAGGGCCAGAAGAGCAGAGCCCAGGATCCACTAGCAGAAGGGAGATGTCCTCACTGGTATGAAATGTGTCTCCACGGTCGGAAGAGCAGTGAGAACCCTCCCGTTTAAGGGGCTGAGCCCCAAAACATTGGGATTGTACCAGAAGGTGCCACAAGCGGCCTGAGTTCTCGGGAGACGGAGCAGGGATCTCTCTGCGGGACGGATCCGCGCGGCACAACTGGCGCTTGCAGAAGCACGAGCCACCCTCTCGCCTCTCAACGGTACCAGCAAGGCCAGCTCAGAGCAGCCATCTGAATGGCTCAGAGCAGCAAAACTGCAGTTCTGTAACCACAGCAAAGCCTGCACGTCCCCCGGCAGCGAGTGCTCCTGCAGCACTGAGCGCGGGCACCTCCTGCGCCCTTCCCACGCGGCCGCAGCAGACCCGGCAGCGGGGAAATCCAGGCTGCAAGGCAGCAGGGACTGCCACCCATTACAATATTCAATAATATTAAAGCAGATCATTCCCTCTTAGTCTCTATGTGCAACATGGAGATGTTTCCTACTTTCCAACCCTCCTCAGATATGAATTTTCTTAAAGCACTCAGGCAATAAGGAGGTAACCTTGAACTCCATTAGAAGGGACAGAACAGTTCAGATCCTACGTTTAGTTTCATATTTGTAAGATTAGATTCACCTTTTTGGCTTTTTTTAAGCTCATCCTGCAAAGTTTTTTTTCCAAGTAACAGGTACAAAAGAATCACTAGGACATAGTGCTCAATAGCAAAGAGCCTGATCGCAAAGTGATAAAGTAACTGATAAATATTAGCAGTATTTAAGTAACTTACAATAAATAATCTGGCATTTCTGAAGTCGAAGTTGGTACACTAGAGTTATTGCATGTTCCATTTAAACCTGAAAAATAAACACTTGTTTAGAAACATTCCTAAACCTTATAGTTACAGGCAAATAAACTGTGAGCTCATAAACCCATCTCCAAAATATGGTTTGCTGCATTCTAAAGAATTTCAGTTTTGCTTTAGATTGACCAAAACCAGAAGATACAATATTATGAGGTGGCAAACTTCAAGGCTTTGCTAATTTCTGTCTGTCAACAAAACAATATCAACATTAGCCAATGCCCTGAGCAGCAAAAATCAGCCTAATTTAACTGGTTTATGAATAGTGCCTGCAGGGAAGGAGAACACAGATATCAACACTAAACCACAAAGTGAATTTATGGGTCCAGATGAGTAGAACAAATGAAAGTGCACCTTCCTCCTGCCCTGATTCTGTAGTTTCTTACCATATAGTTTCTTAATATTTTCAAACCATGGATTCCTATAGGAGATGAGATCTGCAAGGCACAGAGCCCTCCGGCTCTGCAGAGGAATCCAAGGGCTCTGTTCTGGGACGTAAGGAAATCGAATTCAGGGGAGGTTCAGGTGAAAATATCTAGGACTTCAGATGAAGGGAATGAAGACTGCAGAAGGAAGGGGATTCCGAGTGAGGATTCAGACGCCATCCTCAACCTAAACCATATATTGAATCGCTAACTGGCAGTTACTGCCCCAGGAAACCTGCAGGGAGCATGAAACAATGAAGCACTAACAGGCACCTAAAGCAATAACCTAATTATACCTTTAAAAATATCGAATTCTCTCCAAATTTGCTCAGAAAGGCTTTCCTGAACAGAACAGCACCGTTACGAACAGCGTGAGCTCCTGTTGCAGATGTTGGGGACACTTCTCCCTGCCTCCTTACCTGGGCGCTAAGCGCAAGACGTGGACCAGGGCTAAGGAAGAGCCTCGGGGAGAGACGGAGAAGCAAGAAAAGAAGATTTATTTTGCCTGTGAGTGCCACCTACTGTCTGCCAAATGTCCCCAGAGGTCCCTTGGGGGCCTCAACGGACCTCCCGGGAGCAGCCGCGGGATCTGCCGGTGGTTGCGGATGAGCCGGGAGCGGGAGGAGGGCAACGGGCAGCGCTACCGCGCGCAGGGGGATGCGGAGCAGCGGGCGGTGGCGACGGGAATCGGCCCCGGGCAGCCCCGACCACATCCTGTTTACGCGGTCTCCCCGGCCCAGCGGGATCCGCTCCCTCGTGCAGCCGGAGCGGATCCCGCTGCTGCTCCAACAGCGGTGACTTTGCTGCTGGGTTAAGAAAGGCAGCAGAAAAGGTGATAAATCATCAGCAAACGGGCAAGGAGAGAAGGCTGAATAGTTGCTCTTAAGCAAGAGGTGTTGGCAGAGCGCGTGTAACTATCTATCTGCTACGATGAGGATGTGGGATAGAGGCGAGAGCAACTCAAAAATGTGCAAAAACCCAGGACTGACACCAAAGCAAGCTCAAAGGAGAAAAAGGATCTGATTTTTCAGAACGCTGGTCTGCAACACCTCAAGATTCCCTGTTTATAGTGATCAGAACTAAAAGCCTAGCTAAAAATGACTGGTGAGCAATTAAAATACAGGGTAGAAGTGAGGGAGAGGCAGCCCTGCCCCACGGTCTAACCCTCTCCTCCCACAAGGACTGGAGAGGTGAGCGGCCCTTGCAAGTTACTCCTTATTTTGAGCTCAATTTGGATGGTTTTCACACAGCAGCCTGAGGAGGGGGGTTAGTGCACAAGAGGAATAATGGGGCAAAGGAAAGGAAGATGGATGTGATATAGCAGGAGCTCCAGGCTGCAGCGCTGCTAGCGCCAGCGCAGGAAGTGCCACTGCTAGGGAGAATTTTAAGAAGGCCTAATGCACCCGCAGAGAACAGGAAAGCAGCAGGCCCTGGCACGGGAACGGGCCGGACTAGCCAACATATATTCTCTCCTCTAGTTTCTAAGAGTACACAGAACTGACTTGGAAATGCACCGTCTCGATGGAAAGCATTTTGCTAATCCTTGGAGAAAAAAAAAAAGAAATTCAAGCTCATGGTTGGACACGACGGGGAAGTTCTTTCAGCGCAAGAGAGCAGATTGTAGCTGGCTCCGCTGATGTTTTATCAAGACTTGTCTACCGTTTCTTTTGCACCCGATATTAAAAGCTTTTGTGAGTGAGTTTTCATTACCGAGTTAAAAATCAATCCAAGAACCGTCCCGATACCCATCGCAGGCACAAGAGCAGGAGGCAAGCAAGAAGCACCATTTTTTTCACCCCCTCAATGGATCTTGATGTCTGTTACTCATCCCCGTATATTAACAAGACTTTTAATTTAACAAGGAGAAACATGGCACGATCTCAGGTAGTTCCAAGCAGCCTAAAAGGTTAAAGAGGAAAAACCTGATATCTTCTTTTTAGAGAGGAACCATTTGCTAATTCATAGGTAGGGACAGCAATGTTATTTTGTTAAGTGGAACAACACAGGCAACCTCTGTCCTTAAAAGGGTTTTGAGCACAACTAATACACAATTGACACCGTTATTCTGAGCACACACCACCTAGGAGGATGCTTCAGAGCTTACATACCTGCCACATCCTGGGGAACGCTACTTAAGTCAGCATTTTTTATTACTTCACAGTCCTGTTTCTCCTCTTTGCACTTCTCTTCACTCTTCTTCTCCTTCCTCTCCTTCTCCTTGTCTTTGTGCTTTTTGGATTTTTTCTTGCTTTTTACGTACGAGCCGCAATTGTGTTTGCTGGTCTGGGGACAGTCTGTGGACGGGGGGGGGCCCAGCCTGTCGGCCGGCGCAGGGTTCTCGCAGTCTCTGCCGTTGTGAGCCGGGTCGTTGCTCACGTCCGAGAGGGGATCGTGCGGCCGCGGCAGCTCCAGGGCCGGCAGGCCGGAGCTGGAGCTCACGGCGTCGGCGAGCGGCGCGGCCGCGGCGCCCGCGTCCCTCCCGTTGGGCGCGCTCAGCTTCCCGTTGAACGTGGGCTGCGTGCGGTGGGCCAGGTGCGAGATCCTCGGCTTCTTGTTGGCGAGCGGATCGATGAACTCCAGCGGCTGGGAGCGTTTCTGGGAGAGGGAACAAGAAGAGCAGAACAACCACCTTAGAAGGAGGCTGGGAGCTCGGGGAGGCTCTTCGTGCTGTCGCCACTAGATGGGGGTGCGAGAGCGGCAACACAGAGAGTCCTGCTAAAAATAAAGGAACTGCCGGCAAATCCCTGCTCAGGGGCTGCTCTCGGTGCCCCGAGTGGGTGACAAGGCAGCCCAAAGCAACCCCTGAAACCCCAAGAGCTGCTGGGGAGCCCAGGGCATAGGGAAGCGCTGGGGTTGCTTACAGAAACCCACAACTGGGTATATTTTGATATATTATTATATCAATTATATCATTACAATATATATTAATATTTTGCACTATTTCTGTGCAAGCCTTGCAATTCATCCACCTCTGAGTCTTTTTTTCTCCCCAATTTAACCCTTTAAATGTAAAACCTCATGCTCCTCCTCCCTGCTGCTTGCAACTATTAGCAGAGAACAGAAATCCCCATGAAAACACCCACCGTCTCTCCTCCTTATGCCACGGCATTTGCAGAACACCCCCAAGTGCAGAAGTCTGCACGAGGTGCGGAGGAAAGACATGCTCAGGCCTCTGGAGCGCAGAGGGATTCCCAAGTTCTCCATTATTCCCAACTAATTTTCACCAATTCTGGTCAATAACTTCACCCTGGCACCACACTCCTTCCCCTTCTCAAGAAGGATAATTCCTGGAATGGGAGAAACTGTCATCTGTGTCAGCGCTTGGCCTTTAAGGAGCTTTCAATGAGGAACAGCTTTCAATGGCATTTCTCATGGACCAGCAGAACTTTAACATTCCTTAAGTGGAAAAAAAACGCAGAGTGCAGGTTTCCATTTGGGTGATCAGCCCTATCCAGGCAGCCACGGGGAAGCCTTGGAGAGGACAGCTCTTCATGCCCATTTTTTAAATGCAGGAGGTTGTCTACAGGCTAAGGTTAGCTCAGGGGAAGTTACCCTGAAAGATCCCAGCCTGCAGGCAGCAAAGGGGGAAAAAAAACCCTTAATTTAGAGCCAAAAAGCTATGGCCGTCAGGCTCGATCCAGTTTGAGGCAGCTGAAATTACCTTGGACAGCTATCAGCACGGCGGCGTGCGCCTGCCTGGCAGCAGAAAATCTGAGGAAAGATTATTTAGTGCCCAGCGGAAGACAAGCGATAGTTCTGGATATTTCCTTTGGATCTTTTATTATTTTCTTTACTGTCTCCGGCAGGGCTGCAATGCGCTTGCAAAAGGAACTTTTGTTCCGTCGTAAAAGTGCAGATGTGGCAGCCAGTGGGTCCCTCCTTGCCCCGTGTGTCTTGTTGGCCAGGCCAGGGGCACGAGGACGGGCTCCAAGCCGGCTCCGTCTCTCCAAGAGGAGGGAGCACTTGCCTGAGTGCAGGTTCTGGATCTTCCGACAAACCCCGTGGGCAGCAGCTTCTCCTCCTTGCTGCTCGCAAGCAATCCCTGCTCTGCCACAGGCTTCTTGGGAACGACTCAACCAACTGCTTTCTTGCTCATTCCTGATCTTTCTTTCCAAACAGTTTGCATTTAAAGCCATCAAATCCTTGTCCTCTCCTGAGAAAGCAACCACCAGAAGAGCATCCTTTCTCTACACAGAAACTACAGCTACGTTTTCTGTAGCATCAACAAATGCCCCCCTGCAATAAGAAGCTGTGTTTGCTGAACACGAGCAGCCACAAGAGGAGCACTGCTGGCAACATCTACACCCCTTGCTCAGTATCTGCTCCTTGACTACCCTTTTCTAGATCCCAGGGAACCAATAGCCCAGGTTTTGATGAGCTAACGCGTAATCACAGCGACCAAAACCAGCCCTCCAGCCTCTCATGTCTTTCAGAAATATGCAAAGCCAGAAGCAAGACCGTTTTTCACCTCCTGACAGCACGGGGCCTCTCCAAGCTAACTCGGAGGAAGGGGATCGGTGGTTATTCACCAGCAACACACCTACCGCACAAGAGCAGTTGGAATTAGCTACCTGGCAAACAAGTTGCACGGTTCTTGTTCTCAATGGAGAATTGCTTCCCTCTTGCTGCCAGAAAGCACATAATTTCCTTACCTGCTAATATTCTTTGCCACTAATCCTCCGCGTGTCTGTCCAGACAAGTAAGCATTACACATTCCACTGGCAGCAGGAGGATAAATACTCAACTTGTCTGGACTGACCCACAGGAGAGGGGAAGGTTTCGCAATCCTAGCGAGAAACGCCTGAACAAAAAGATACTAAGACAGAAAAACAAGGACAGACCCTGCTTAACACATGGATCTTTTGTGGTTTATCATCGTTGAACAGCTCCTGCCACCAGAGAGCAACAGCATCATCTCTCCAGTGCTGGGAGTGAGAAAAGTTGCTTCCAAGAGAAAGTGCTCTACTAGCTCTCTGGGGGACAGGTTGCACTGACAAGAAGAAAAAGCCAAAAATAAAAATATTTCCAGCTTTTTTTTGCATAATTTTTTGCAAATAAAATGTTTATCTATGAGTTTCTTCCACATCTGAAAGATCTTCAACAGATGTCTAAGATTTTATGAGAGGCCTCCTGAAACGCAGGAGTCTTGGGAAGGTGGCAGCTGGCCGTGTCACCAGTAAGAGGACACATCTCCAAGATATCCAGTGACCAGAAACGGTGCTTTTCACAGCCTCACGCACTGGCATCTCAAATCAAAGAGCAGAAGAACCTGCCCCTGATCCGTCACAGCAATTAGACTGCAAAAGGTCAAGGTTTTTAATAACTCAGCTGTGTTTGGGAGCTACTTATTACTGCTGCTTTCCAGTCAATTATTGGTAGCGAGGAAAACGCAAGCTCACGTTTGCCCATAGGGATTATAGGTACTTTTTAAAATTCATCCCTTAAAATTAAACCTGAGAGCACATTGTGGGAGAGCCTCCCCGCAGCTGAACTGAATCCAAGGAGAAACAGATCCGCAGGAGCCCTAGAAACAGGCCCTAACTTGGGGGAAGGAGCAAACCAGCAGATACTCATCAACCTGCCAGGCCCAAAGGGCAGGTGGCTGCAACGTGCAGCCGGACTGAGACACTGCTCCGAGGGGACACCCACCTGCGGGGGGGAGCTGGAGTTCACGGGCTCCTTCGGCGGGCTCAGGGAAGGCGCCTCTGCGTGGAAACCGCTGCTGTTCTGCGGCTGACACAGCTTCCTGCGGAGCACAAGAGAGTTTAGGGTTACTTAAACCTCATACCTGATGGGTACCCCGTACCTGACGGGTCTTGGAATAGCAAGAGCTGCTATTCCAAACACAGCTGCAGGAGCAAGGCTGCATCGAAACCAATTTCACTCCCATCACGCCAGGGTGTTAATTCCCGTTCCCGCTGGGTATTCTCACTCCCCAGCGGGGCACTCCGGATCTCGGAGTGAAGTTTGGGTGAGCCCTGGCTTTGCCCTATGACTCGGAGCCAGGGAGCCCGTGTACAAACCCGCTGTACCGGCCAAATAACATCTCCTTCCTCCTTCAAAAGGCTGGGATCAGCTTCCCAGCACATGCCTTTATTTCCAGACATTGGGAAGATGATTTTGGAGAGATCTTTGCAAGATTTTCTTCTAACTTGAACCTCTGGCTGTAGCGCAGCAAAGTTTGGATGCCATGGCCTGACTGTCCTTCGGGGTTAAGTTATTGCTTGTGTTCATTTTATTTAGAGGAATCCTGATAGCGACGGATTGACTCGGGAACAGGAAGGGAATATTCCATAAGCATCATAGCAAGTTGCTCTACTACCACATCTCCTAAGTGCTGAGCAATCCTACCACCTCTCCTCACGTGTTAGTTATAGAATAAAGAAAAAAAATGCAGTAAATGGAAGTTTGCTATTGTCAGCTCAGCAGCTCTTGGAACAGCAGAAAAGCTTCGGAGCGGTGGTGAAAGGAGGGAGAAAAAGCAACCGAGTTAGATCAAGGCAACGTTAGTGCATAGAAACGGCTTGAAGATGTGTTAATTATTGCAACCGTTCAACCATCAAGTGGTAACTGGAGCTGGAAAGGGAAGGGGCGCTCAGGATCCGTGCGGATCCGGGCGATGACGGCAGCGAGTGCCCAAAGCTCCGCGGCTGCCGCCCGGGCCCTGTTTGTGAGTGGTTTTCTGCTGCCTTCAGCCCTACATGTTTTTTCCATTCCGTAGCCTCATTACCTGCATTGGCTGAGTGGGTCTTTGTTTGTACAGTTGAACACATCCTTTCCAAGGTCTATTTTTAGAGCGGCAGCATAACTGAATGCCACAATTCTAGAAAAAGCAGTAAACATCGCTTTCTGCAGGGAGAAGGGAACTTCTGGGGAAGCCAGAAAGACTACATGGCCCTTTACTTCGCCGTTTAATTACAATTCAAGATCAAGGCCATAAAAATTAGTTACCCCACTTTGATTTTCCTTTTAACGAAGACTCATCTTGGAGCCAGCTGTGCTTTCAAATCCCCCAAATGGATCGCACTCTACTTCATATTAACCAAAAGCCCAATAAAACAAGCCTAAAAAACCCAAGTCAGGTAACACCACTACCTGCACCACAAAATCTAGGCAATGCAAACACACTGAAAATCCAGATAGGGAACTACAGGGATCCACAGCAGAATTCCCCTTTGGAAACCTGGGAAATGTTCTCTCCTTTTGCTGCCAGCCAAGAACTTCCAGTCTTGGAGGAATCACTTAAGTAAAAATATCTCTAAAGGGAAAAATGTTTAACAAGCAGCAAGACAAAGCTACCACCTGAACCACCTCTGTTAAAAGCTATTTTCAAGAAGGAACATGTGAACAAATAGGACGCACATTTAAGAGTATTCTTGGATGCAGATGACACTTTATGGGCAGGACAACCATCACTGTGTTTCAGGGAACTTATTTTTACACAACTAAACTGTGCTGTGCTTTTTCAATCACATTTGTGCATCCCTTTCCACATCCCAACTTCAGTCTTGCAGGGAATCTGTGATACCTAACAGAACTTGCAACATAGAGGAGATGAACAGAAAAAATAAAAGATGTCTAAATAACGGAATTTACCGAAATCAGGTGGCAAAGTCTCCAAAAAGAGAGCTCAAAAAGAACAGCAGAATGCACATGAGCCGAGCAAGACAACACGGGCAGCAAGGGGACACGACTGCAGGGTCATTTTTCTCTTGCTGCCTTTACCAGACCGAGGTGGTCTGTGCAGGAAGCCGTGTGCGCGGAGATACGGAAGAAGGGAAAGAGAGTTTCAATGGAGAGTGGAACTGGATACATTCGCCTTAATCCATTCCTCTCCCAGGATTCTAAACCACTGCTGGCTTTTAATAGCAACACATCCACATTCTTGTGTAGCTTTTGGTGTAACATATTAAATCTGTCGCAACCTAATTTAAGGACGTATAGAGACCGAAGGCTGCATCCTCTTTGATATTTCCAAATTCCATCGCTTTCTGCACTTGCCTGGATGACAGCCAGACTTTATGGTAAAATAATTCCAGTTTACTAAAGCCCAACTGACTTCTGCTGCTCTGATGTAGAGCAGCTGACCTGGCCTGACATTCTCAAGCTCTAAATGATACTGCAGAGACGGAATAATCACCGAACAAGGATCCTCTTCAGCAACTGCTGATCTCCTTCAGAGTAGCCAGGCCAGTCCTTCTGCACTTCCTTGTATACAGTGTCTTTCAGGGTGAAAGTGCTGTCCTTGGCGCTCAGATTTGCCACCTGCAACAAAAATAATTTGCAAAAACAGTTAGGATGCAACTTGGGCACTTTCTCTTACGATTATCTAAGACACTGGCAAAGTTTCAGCAGACTTAGTTGTAGTTAGTGGTGTCAGTGAACAAGTAAATATTAAATGATTTGCTTCCAAAACATTTATAAAACTGAGTCTTTGCCTTGCTTGTCAATAGAAGTAGTTTGATATTAATTTGCAAAGCAGATGCAAATTTCCTGGGAAGCAAGTCACGTATGTAAAGAGATTATTCAGCATGGATACATAGCCTGGAATGGCACAATATGAGTTTATGGAAATACATGGCAAGTAACCCTATGGGGAGCAGCAGTCCACTTAGCCAGGCTGCCCAAGAGCTAAAATGATGCAATTTATCAGCCAACAGGGGAACTTAATTGGTGACAGCTTGGTTAACCACTGCCAGATGAGAGCTTCTCATTAACAAATAAAACAAAATAGGAAAGATACTTTCTAGAGAAGCAGCGAAGAGAATATCTTGTAAATATAACATACTTAGGGTCTTGCAGAGCAAAATTTGTGCTCACCATTTGGTAATCCAGGGCTTTGCAATTAAATGCTAGCACCTATCTCATGTGCTGCGGTCAGCACATGCACGGGCAGCTTTTCTATGCTTTATCCAACTCTATCGTGTGGAGTTTTTCCCCCATAAAACTCGGGATGGAGCCTACGTGGAAACACTGCTGGAACCAGCAGAATTGGATGGGAATGGAAACAGCTTGTTAGGAGTTATCCCTTTAATCAGTATTTCCACAGCCTGACTGAAATTTTAACCTCTTGCTGAAGGTTGCTCGTATGAAAAATATAATGTTAATACGAAACAGAAAGCTCTGCTGAATGCAGTAACTAAACTGCCACAAATTCTGTGCAGCCTCAGTCAACCTTTGCTTGGAAATTGCAGAGAACTTGGAGTCTGGAAGGAACCACAGGATTTGGCAAAACCAAGCATCAAATCTGCGTTATAGAGGGGGAAACTGAGGCACAAGTGTCAATGTGACACTCACAGCTGTGCTGACCCACTGGAAAAGTCAAGAGTGGAGTCTCAGATTCAGTTTCAGCCCCTCGGTTTGACCATTATATTAATATTACACTTGAAACTGGGAGATGCTTTTATTCAGTCAGTGGAGATGCTGCTTAAGGATTAATGCTCTCCCATTCAGGAGATGGCTGCGTTTATGAACTGGTGTTATCCACACAGCTGGAAGATATCCTCAGAAAAGCAAATGAAGCAGGGAAAATAATCTCGAATTAACTGAAGATGCTGTTAATTCCTCTGCTTTTGCTTTACAGAGCATTTCACCCAATACTGTAAATCTACAAATGTGAAAGCAAAAAAGCTCGAGCAGTAATTACAGCAAAGCACTCCCAATAAGCAAAAAAAAAAATAAATAAAAAAAGCACAAGTTATCAGTTTACATGACGAACACTTTGTTTTTCCTTTCGGTTCTGTCAGCTTTCCAAAATCCTGAGCCAAAACACAAGAAGAATTTGAGCTGTGTTTTACATTTCGCTATCCCGGCGCACATGCCCCGGAGACGAAAGCAAAGGCAGGTTCTGGTTCCAAACCCGGGCGCTGCTCTCCCCGCGCCGGAGCTGCAGCCACGGCCTCTTCTTTGGGGGCAGAGCTGCCGCTCGGCAAAACCACCCGTCTGCTCCGTGCACCGGGGCCCAGAGCTGCCGCCGCCGCCGCCGCGTTCTGCTGTGTGGGACTCTGCAAGCTCCACCCCGGGCCTCCAGAAATAGAAACCTTGCAAAACGAGGCAAAAAGGCCAGCAGGAACAGAGAGTCCTGCGAGAGATGCGGGAGCACGAGGAAACCCACACCTAGACATATTTAGACATGGAGCTTTAATGCAGCCTGTAATTTTTAGCTTATCTGTGTCTGGTTGTGGATGGGAGCCCTGGTAGTGCTGAAAGGAGATAAGTTTACAGGCGAGATATTTACAGCCAAATCAGCATTTACCCCAATCCGGCTGACGCTGGAGACGCTACTGACCACAGCGCCAGGCTGCTGCGGGTTGCAACAAGCACCAATAAAAGACGATTACCCAAAACAGCATTTCCAGGATTTGACATATTTATAGCATTCAAAAAGTGCTCAGAATAATTCTAGCAGTGCTGAAAAAATAAGGGAATGGAGCTAGAGGATTGATATCCAAGCAGAGAGTGAGCAAAGCCAGCAATAATTCAGTTTTCAGTATGATCTGGCCTGTGCCCTTGTCCAAACTAAATCCTCATTCTTCTCAGCCATGGAAAGGAGTAAAAAAAAAAAAAAGAATTCTAATACAGAAAGAGGACAACTGCAGCATTTAAATAAACATCCACAATGGGTTTTTCACTCTGAAAGCAATAAAGGTGTTTGCTGCAATGCCTGAAATGGCACCTTCAACATGTCTCCAAGGGTAAAGTCCTGACTCAGCCAGGGAGAGCTCTGGTTCCTGACACACAAATTGTGTGTTTAGAGCCATGATCCTCACACCTACCAGCAACACTGCTAAAGCCGGCATGTTCATGTCCACGTTAATGAAAATGCATTATATTTACATATATTTATAATATTTCAAACAGCTCTATGGAATAGCCAAAAGCATTCCCCTTATGTGACTGATCTGATGAACTCAAACTAGTTGCATGCACCTAAGATGAGGTGTGTATACAACACTGAGAACCTTCCCCTGTCTCTTAAAAATTAGTACCAGAGATTGTAGATTTGTTCAGCATGCCCTTTAAAGAGAAAAAAAAAGGAAAAAAGGCTGCAGTTTTGACATACACAGGTCACTAATAAGCAATTCACTACTATTCCGAGAAGACACTTCCTTTTACCTAAACCATTGCCTCCATCAGGGTACAAACCTGCTGCAGAAGGTTGTCCAGCAAATCCTTGTCCTGCTGAACAAGTCCATCCTTCTGCAATCTGAGAATAAGTTCGGGTTTCTTATAAGGCTTTAGTGCCAGTAAGTGCACAACCCTGTCTTTGAAGGGTCTCTGGGAGATCGCACTGTTGCCTCTCTTTATTGCACTGGCGAGGTTGACGGGCGTGGGGCGCTTCCTGGACGGAACGGCGTCGGAAGCTCCCGGCGCAGGTTTCCGCACCTGGACTTTTTTGCCTGAAAGGAGATGAGAAGAGTGAAGTGCAGCAGCCGCCTCGCAAGGGCCAGGGGTTGGCGGCACGTGGGACAGGTCACCGCGGAGCATCCGGAGCGCTCCGAGGAAAAGGACAAACGCAACCTGCACCCCCATGTGTTCCGGAGCACGGCCGGAGCGAGGAACCACCCGGGAATTTTATGATTTGGGACAAGGTTGTAGCTAGTAAACAGCAACACCAAGCACTGCGAACCTGAGCATCGCTGGCTCCAAGCCTACATAAAGCGCCCTTTGTTTGCCCGCTTTCTATTCATCGCAAGTGCACGTATCCCCGTGGTTAATCTAGCTATTTTTTCCCCCTCCCAACGAGAGGAAAATTCTGCATTATTATGCAGAAGAGTCGAAATATGGAGTGGAAGGAGCCGGACGAGTCAATGAGCTGCTCCCTGCTGCTGAGCTCAGCGAAACGGCGGCTCCCGCAGATGTTTCTGCTTTTGGAACAATAGCAACTTTATGGGGCTGGTCAGCTCCCTTCCCCCCGCCAGCCCGCACAGGACGGCACCGGGGCCTGGCCCGTACGTTAATCTATTCATTAGTGTGCTAACGAACTAACCCCTTCTGCGCTGCAGCGACCATCCTCCCATTAGAGCTGCATGCACTTGAGAAGGCACCAAGTGTCTTGAAAATTCACATCAAGCCCTACGAGCTGCTGCAACTCTATCCCAAAGGCCATTCGCCTTTGAGTATTCCAGAACTCATTCCTCCTCCTAGTACTATTAAAAAGGAAAAAATGAGCAGAGTCCTCAAAGTGCCACTTTGCCACCTACTACAGCCCAGAAAACGCCAGGTCCCTACCAGCAAGTGCCAAGAGAAAAACAGCAGGTCAAAAATGCTTGAGGTGCCAAGGGGCAGGTGCACGGAGATGCAATCAGCAGTCCCCTCGGTTCATCTCGGTGACCTTCCCTAGGACAGCAAAAGCACTGCAAGATTTTTGTCTCAGTGCAAGGGTTTTTTGGAGTTTTGTTTCAGCGTGGCAGCTCTCCACGGCCAGGAAGCAGCGTTTGCAACTGAGTCATCTAACGATGCCGGCGACGGGCTGCAATGTTTGTTTTACTGAAATGTGGGTTGCATAACCAGAGCCCCTAGGTTCCTATTACACATCAGCTTGATGCAAGGAAGTCTGACCCTTCATCAGCAGGGCCGAGTGATGACGAGAGGGAGAAAAACAACAGTTCCCACATGAAACATCCCAGAATTCAGAGATCGCCTGGACTCCGTTTCCAGAAACAGGATACGAAAGGATTCGTAAGCTTTTCTAGAACTGCCTTAGCTCCTGCCAGGTCATGAACAGCGAAAACACATTGTGACATTTCCACCTCGGGCTGCAGCCAAAGTGTGCAGGGCAGGAACGGAGCGAACCAAGGGCTTTTTCCAGGGCTGCACCTCCATTTCGGAGTGGTAAACATTTAAGCGAGGGTATTTTAAGACCAAAGTTTTGTTGTATCTTTCTGGGAAGCAATTTGCTCTGATAATCTTTTTTTTTTCCCTCTCTCTCCCTCTCAGAAGCCCGACAACTTCAGCCACTTACTGTAATGTTCTCAAATATGAGCTAAACAAAATAATCTTCTAGTCTACAGGAAATCAATGCATTTCCTTCCTGATTACTATCTTATTTCTTAGCTTTGAGCACTTGGCTGATAAAATAATGAGTCAGGGGCAGCTCTACGTTTTGCAATTCACCCTGCTCATCACAGACATCCTCCAAGCAGCAACTGGCTACGGGATCACATGGGCTGCAAAAAAGCAGCTGGCTCAAAGGAAAACCCCAAATGCTGCTTTCGGGTGAATATTCACGCCCGGGGCTGTGACTGGAGCGAGGCAAGAAGAGAGCTGAGCCCAATGCTGGGTCTGTACAGGCTCCTGGTGGAGTCCACTGCTCCTTATCACCTTCTTGGTTCCTCCTCGATATCCCGGAGGCTGCAGGCAGCTGATTACCAGGGCCTGCTCCGACCTACTTCGAGATACTGAGTGTAGCCATCCAGAGGGTGGCTGCGGGTGTGGGACAACGCTGGTCCCTCAGCAGGACCCGCGCGGTGGCCCCAGAGGACAAGAAATGCCCCGATAAGGAGCAGCCCTTGCACGACAGAGCCAAGCCGCGAGCCAAGGAGATGTCCCAGCGCAGGGAAACCAGCGCCACGACCTCCAGCACCCCGAGGAGCTGCCGGATCCCTGCTCCACGCTGCAGCAGCTCCTCCTGGTTAGGGAGGCAGTGGCAGAAGCCCCTCCAAAACGAAGCTGCCGCTTACCCACGTATCTGCCCCCCGGTTTGATGACGATGGCGCTCCGGCTGCGCGTCTCCTCCTCCGCCTGGGCCATGCTCTGCCTCGCCTTCTGGTAGGAGTCGTCCGTGGCGCACACGGTGATTTTATCCTGTATGCTCCCGAGGCAGTCCAGGTGGATGTTGCCATTGCTGCGTAAAAGAAAAGCATGGAGGAGAGAGCCCCATTGCTGCAAGCAGGGACAGGGCCACTGCAGGCCAATAACTGAGACTGTCTCCTCTAAACGTGAAAGACAGAAAGAAGCTGGGACAGGTGAACAGATTCTTCTGCAAACACCAAGTGTGCGGAGCGATTAGAAATAAAAGAACGAACGAACGTGCAGTAAAGTTTGCTCGAGTTGGTGAGTGAAGATTCTATAGAAGTTGCAAAAATAAAATAAAATAAAATAAAATAAAATAAAAATAAAATAAAAATAAAATAAAAATAAAATAAAAATAAAATAAAAATAAAATAAAAATAAAATAAAAATAAAAATAAAAGGCTGCATTTTGATTGTCACTCACCTGGACACGTACTGCTGGATGCAGTCGAAGCTCCCTTGGGGGCTGTCCTTGCCAATGTTGGAGAGATAGAAGGTGAACGTCCGCACCTCGGCGGGGCGGTCGGGCCTCGGGATCGCGATGTGCTGCGGGGAGAGAGGGAAATCAGCGCTGAGCCGAGCCCTGCGGCAGCTCCTGCCGTGTCGGAGCCCCCACAAACCCAGTGCAGGGATCGCTGCGTGGGAGATGCAAAGGGTGAGCCCGCAGGACGCTATTCTATAGCAACGTATATACATACACCCTATAGCGATGAAAAGGGCAGCCCCAAGGCTGTTCGAGGACAGGGGCAGGAGCTGGTGGCCGCTGCCTTTCAATGTGGGGACCACCATAATCTCCTTGGGGACCACGACAATCTCGTTGCAGGAACCTGACCCGGCTCTGCACCGATTCAGGCTCGGAACGGACCTGCTCCCGCTGGTCACGGTCAATTGGGAGCACTCGAGCCTCGTTTCTTTAAAGCTAGTGACCCAGCACTAAAGGGAGCACAACCCGGGTCACCAGGTAGCACGCTTATTCTTTCTGTAAGAGATTATAATTCCATGAAATTTATGGCTCTCAGCAGCGTGTGACGGGGCTGCTAAATTCAATATTGAATCCGGCATGAAGTGCGTTCCCGCTCGGCACACACCGAGGCTCCGAGCTCGGCCACCGCCTCGGGATTTGATGCTGGCGACGGCTCCAGACAAGGGAACGGAGGTTGTAACCTCTTTTAGGCTGCTGGGAATGCGCTCGCTGCTTCCATGAGGCTTTTGGGTGCGTTTCCTTGGCCTTTGGGTGGTTTTCCTTGGTTTTCCGCTATGGGCAGTGCTGGAAACGCAGCGAGAAGGGATGTCCCCCGGGGCGGCACGGGGGGAATCGAGTGCTGGGCTCTGCTGGGCGCCAGGAGCCCCAAAGCGGAGCCGTGCGCCATGCGGAAGGACGAGTTATCCCAGTCGGGTCCCAGTGTCCGGATCCAAAAACACCCGGTGCTGACTTGGCCCCTGTGAGTCCTTTTGGCTGGGCGGCCTCGGGCTCTGATCTGCCCGTGCATCCGCTCCCACCCGGACCAGGAACCTTCGGATCCTCCTCTCCATAGCCCAGATTGAGCACCAAACAGCAGATCCCGGGTATTTTATGACATTTTATGGTATTTTATGGGTTGCGCTGGCCATTAGCACAGAGCGAATGGGGCGAGAAGCGAAGCAGGGCGCCTTTCCCCAGCACTGCTCACACCAGAATTGTGCCGCATGCAACAGGTTTCTGCAAAAGAACCCTCTAAAACGTAACCAGAGCATAAACTCGCACGCTAAAATAACGTCCTGCGCGATGCTGATTCGCTGCAGTTAAAACTGGCTGCTACAAGAGCCCTGAACCTTGGCATTTTTGCATGATTTCTGGACCCAATGGGGCAGCTTCTTCAAAGGACACAAAATGAGAAGCGACAGTCACATTAATGCTAAACTTGGCTCGTTTCAGTACTGAAAAGTGTAGCGTATGCAAAATGGCCGTTATCTAGGAATTATTTTTAGCCGAAACAGAAGGTTTCTTAAGCCACCGGATCAACACGGTGACTGCGCGGAGGGAGCCGGGTGCTGAGCACCGCTCCGCTGCTCTGGACGCTCAAAAATAGCTCAGCACAGATGTGACTGTGCTTTTTCTTTCAAGTAATATTCATCTGTGTACAGCTCACGTTGAAGGGTAATTTCACCTTCTATTAATACCAACACTTCATGCCAAGAAACAAGGGGAAAATACATTTTTTTCCAATCACGTTTTGGTATTTCCCCCCCCCCAACAGTTGCATTTAAGAAATCGGCACCCGCCGTCTCTGGAGCCTCTTTCCTCCCCCAATCTCGGGTCTTTTTTTCAAGTCAGCACCTGCAAATTCAGCCCATCTCCAACTCAGTAGATGCTTTTAACCAAAATAGAAGCATCTTTAGTCTTTCTTGTAAAGTTCTGCACCGCATCAACTGCCACCATTTATAACAGCTTGCTACCGGAGCTCTGCAATTCTAATTTACATGCATCTCGCTAAGCAAAACCCTCGCGGCTCCATATAAATTTACAAAACCAGAGGAAAAAAAAAAATACGGCTGGGGATGAATAAGTGCGACAAACGTGTTGCTCTTAAGGCAAATCCCAAGGGCTGCAGCTTTGTATTGCCAGGTGCCTCGTGGAGCAAGGGACACCAACCACCCTGCCCAGGTTTGTTCCTACCCCATTCCCTGCCCTGTTTAATTAAAGATGGGATTGTTTTCTGGAAATAAAAGAGCTGAGAGTCTCCTTGGTAGAGTTCATTGTACCAGAGCACTGGGAACAGCTCAGGAAAACAGGGACACAGCGGATAAACCCTCCGTAGACACCGAGATTCAGTAAATAAGGAGGCTCCCGAAGGAGAGGTGGAAGCCAGAGGGATATTTATTTCCTGGGACTAGGGGTATTTATTTACCCAGGAAGAAAGGTCTCCCTCTTAAAACCCAGTATCACTGGACACTCCTTCATGTCACAGGCTGACATTTGTGCCAGGTCCTCAAAATTTATACAGAAATTGTCTCTTTAGCAACATTTATTAGGAAGTGAAATATGAAGGCAAAGAGGGAAAAAATAACTGAGTGGGTTGAAAAAAGAGTATTGCAAAAATAAGCAGCTAAACAAAAAAGTTTTACCGGGATCATCTGAATTTGGGAGCTTGCTCAGTTACTGCCTTTAGCTTTATCTTTTCAGTCCAAATTGCAGAACGCGCTCCAAAAAGTATTCACAGCCCTGCTGTTAATGCCTCAAAGCAAGGCTCAATCTTGACATATATGAGTACTACGCTTAAAAACAGATGGTTCCGCAGCTGCCAGCTTCTTGTCATAGCCCGTAAAAATAATACGAAAGGGACAAAGAGCTCTTTCTATCTGCCCCAATTGAGCCGCTTTGCCGCTTTCTTGAAAGCTCTACCTTTGGCCTTTGCTCGACAGTGCAATTAATTAAACAGCTGCAAACGAGGCCCGGGGAGGTCAGCCCCGCAGCCGCTGTCCCCGCGCTGTCCCCGTGCTGCTCACGCCGCGTTTCGCTCTTTAAATGGCAACCTGGGCGCAGCGCTGGGCTCGGGGCCTTTCCAGCCGGCGCGGCATCGATTGCAGCCAGCTGACGGCTCCGGCCGCGGAAACCTGGTTGGGGCAAGTCGAGGCCTCAGATATAATGCAGCGCCCTGGTGTAAAGTGAGCTTTTTGTAAGAGATTGAGCTGGTTTGAAGTGGGTTTTGCTTGAGCTCCATGGGGCAGTGCAGGGAGCGCAGCGGCCGCGGTGCTTTGGGCCGCTCTGGTTCGTTTTACACCGGGTTTTCTTGGGGAAGGGGGGGAAAGCAGAAGAGGAGGCACTGTGAGAGCCTCAGCACTTACAGGAAAAGCTGGATTGGAGCTTTGCAAAGGGGAAGGAGAGCACGTGCAAACGCAGTAGCTTATCTAGGCACATCAAATCAGGCGTCTGCACAAGCTCTGTTCACCATTTGCTTAAAATTTGGTGAAACTTTAGTTGCAGATTTTTAATCTAAGCTTTCTGGAAAGTCTAATTCTAAACATAGGGAAAAAATGCTCCTTTATGGAGCATGGCAGAAAGGGTTGTGCTTTTCTTCCGAACTTCGATAACCAGCTCCTTCCCGCTCCTTTTTGTTACAGGAGGATGGAGCTAGTGAGACTGACAGCACAAGGCAAGAACACACGTGCTAGATTTAAATATGGTCTTAATTCAGCATTTCTGAGAGCTTTATTGTGCTCCAGAAAATAAAAATGAAAAAAAATCTACAACTCAGTCCATATTCTTGGTGGAGTTTTAAATGGTTTTTTGCTTCCTTCCCTCCTATCCCTATCCCAGCACACGACGTTTCGGATGACTCAATTCTTGCGCATCAACACGCAGCACATTTCGAGGGAAGCGAACATGAAATTATATTCCCCTTTCTTATGCAGAGCAGCCAAGTTAATGCACACCCTTTTTTTGTATTTAAAAGATATATAAATGGCATTTTTAAAGTTCCCTAAAGTGTTGCGTTACTTTAATAGGAAAACTAGCAATTAAATCTCTGCATTGTCAGAAGCCAGAATGACAGAGAGTCTCAAACTTCTATAAATACCTCGGGGGAGTTCAGTCACTGGAACAGAAGCTAAAGAAATAAGACTCTTAAATAAAAAAAAAGATTTTTGATGCTCAAAGAAGCTGCACAGCTACTTAAAAGTGCATATTAAATACAGCTTCAGTACACTCATAACACCCTCCAAACACTACTTGCAAGTAATTTGCAGCTCAAATTCCTAGGCCAGGTTTACCAGGCTTGGCAAGGTGTTTTCACAGGAGACAGGCAGGGTTTCCACGATTCCTGTGCTCAGAACACTGCTACCTCATTACGCTTTCAGTTTCCTGGTCCTACACAACAATTTGACCTTATAAAATAAGGTTTCACCACCAGAAACACTTGCATCACGTCGCACAGCCAGGGATTTAGCAACGTCAGAAAATTCAGGGGAGGAAAAGAAGTTCTTGCAGAGAAATAATCCACGTAATCAATGAGCAAATGCTCTTGTCTGGACCATGTAGGAATTTCCCATTTGGAATCACAGCATCGCTCTGAGCTCCGCGGGACGCACGTTCGGACAAGGATTTCACTCAGGCAAGGGGAAGAGCGACGCAGTAAAGAGCTTCCCAAGGCAGCTCAAACACAGACTTACCCCTTGGCTTCCTTGGAACTGGATTACTGGTTTTGATGTCACAGCATCCTACAAAAACAAGACAGAGAGATTACCTTGGAGAAATTAAAAATTCCAACATTCACTGTCAAAAAAAAAAACATTCCGCTTGATTTTTCACCGATGCTTTTCCCTTTTTAAGGGAAAGGGTTCTAAGACACATGCAGAATTCCAAGTTGGAAAACAGAGACCCGAAATAATCATTTGTACCTAACAAGGGATAAAATTGTTGTTTTACCTCTGGCTTAAATAATCACCTTCAAAAATAAGAAAACTATCCACCTCGCTACAGGGGGAAGGCAAAAAGCCCTGGTCCCGTTTCAGTGTGGATTCCTTGCCAAGTCCTAAGCCCCATTTCCAGCACACGTTTCAATCCATGTCCAGCTCTCACGTAACGCAGGGGTTAAAATAGTTGATGTTTCAAGGAAAATTTTATTACAATTCTACATCTGAGCAGGCACTACGCAAATTATCTTCTTTTTCCAAGAGAAACGTAGCAGGAGCAAAGCACAACTCCATTGCAACACACTGCTTTCACGCTGCCCACTTGGGAGTCGGGCTCTTCCTTTACACTAATTTGCTTACGTTTGGGGAAGTCACACTACTGGCAAGTTTAAATTACCGCCTGCTCAGGGCAGGAACTCGCCTCAATTCAATTATTCGGTCGTTTTGCCAAGACACTAAAGCCCGGTCTTTAGCGCTGCTTTGCTGGGATTCTGCAGCGATCACCGAGGCTTTCAAATTCCAACACGCGGTCGAGGTTTCCACTCTAGGGACGGAGAATTCGTGAAATCAAATCACACTAAGATAGAGGGTTTGGGGGGTTTAATTTTGTAAGTACGGTGATGGTGTTGGTTTTATTTCCTAAGCCGCGTCAAGCGTTCCAAGAATCACTAAGAGACACGGTATTCCCGCAGTGTGGAAAACCAGGGTTTCCACAGGTGGAAAACCAGGCTCCGCGCAGGTAACGCTCTGCGCCCTCCAAAAGTCACAAGGATTTATGAAGAGTTTGATGCGTCATTTAGAGTCGGACACATTGTCACGTAAACCAGAGATGTTTTCACAGGTAAAAGAGGTTTTCACAGGTAAGAAGAGTTTCAGGAGCAGGTTCAGACCCCACGCGCCCCAGCCGCGTTGGGGTGACTCCTGCGCTCATGAAGAACCGCGCCGGTTTGCACAGAAAAGTTTGTTAATTTGCAGAAACGGGCATTTCCAGCCAGCAGCAGAAGCCTCAACAGCTGGAAAGCCCATAAGCTCCCTAGCTGCTGCTGCAAGACCCTTCCAAAGGCTCTCAGGCCAAGAGGGAAGATTCTAAGGAATGACAAGGCGGTCGGAGCAAAAAACGACGTCACCAGCAAGAAAAAATCCTTTAGCCCAAACGAATAACCTCGTAACTTTGGTGCCTGTTAAGAACCAACCTAATAGAATTTAAAAGGCCTGCATCGCACCCAAAGTCATTAGTTCTACAAATTTAACGAGCAAGGAAGAATCTGCTCGGAGTTGACAGCACTTGCCGAGTTGTGCAGTGAATTTTGCAGGCATGAAATAACCTTTATGAAGAAACAATAAACAACTTCTTGCTCTTCGTACAGAGATCACTGAATTCCTTGAGTGCCACGACACCGCATACCACAGCACGCTGTTCATCGGCGGCCCGGCCAGCTTTTTGTTCCCGGTGTCAGCATGTGCTGTGCAACGCGGCCACGGGCCCGCAGGAACGCGCTGGGGAGAACAAGAATCCGGAGACACGTACAAAAACTCGCAATAAAGAAATCGCAGTAAATATCTCGCATTGCTAATTACAACGGCATGAAATTCTCCCTGTAAATCTGGAGAATTACCTAAGCGGAATAAAAAGATAATATGAAGTATGTAAGTGGAATAATGAAGCAGGGATGATATAAAGAGACTGCTACACAGATCAGGACAAGCTCTAACTGCAGAGCTTACAAATTCCCTAATCTCCTGTTTGCATGGTTTGAAATTGGAAGTGCAATCTCTAGCATCGAGATGAGGCTCTGTGCAAGTTAAATGGCCAGTTTAGCGTGGCTTTACCTCGCTGCGCTCCTGGAAAACTCCATTTCCACTTCTCTTTCCATGCAGAAAGGCTGCCGCTTCTCATGCTCGTGCAGGAGCATCCGCATTAAGGCTCCATCCCACCCGGAGCGCCCGGGGATCCCGGTGCTCCCGCATGGAGACTGAGAGGATTGCGAGCAGGTTCCTTGCACCTCTTCCAGGGAAGAGCCACGCACCCCCCAGGATAATCAGGGATTTGAATTTAATACTTTCATTAGATAAAATTAAATTCCTGGGTGGACACCTTCACTCTGAACAAAAGCAAACAGAGGAACTAAGCTGCACTGAATTAAAGCCGTATGGCAATTTATATTCTGAGCTTATTTGGATTAACTTTCTTGAATGCTCGACCAGGCGCAAACCCCAGCTGGCAAGAGTTCTTATCACTTCCAAAAAAAGTCACCATCCTCTAAGAGTCAGCCAAGTCCCCTTCCCCAGGAAAACCACCCACTTTTAGTGGCCAGCACCAAGCTCTTTCCCCCGTTTTTCCATTCCTAAATAAATTACATTATATAAGTTACGATTTAATTTATATTATATATGGTTGTATTTTAGAAAGCCAGCTGCTCTGCCCTATTGCAGTGCCACTGCAAGCACCAGCTACCTTTCCCAGAGCCCAGCAAGCCGGGGGCTGCAGCCGAGTTTGGCAAATCCAAAATCCTGACGGGATTTTGTTCCTGGGTTCAGATGTGACAGGACCAAAGAGCAGCAAATCAGCCTGCAACTCGTGCAAGAGCACGGCCTGACCGTCTTACCGGGGAAGAGAGCTGAAATTTGTTAGTCTAAAGACCTAATGGAGCCAAGAATAACAACAGGGAGATGAGTAGGATGAAGACATAAATCACGCCACGATTCCTTCTTTAAAGCAAGGACGCAGCAGCTCGAGCGCTGTGGACCAGCCACCTTGCAGTTTAACAGGTTCCCCAGCTAAAAGAGACTTAAACTCCTCTCCCACCTTTTGCATAAGTCTACAGCTTCTCATTTTCAGAGGGAAAAGCTCTGCTTCCCAGTGTAACACAACACTGAGCAATGAAGGAACACCAGAATGCACAAATCTGTGTGCTGCAAAACGGCCATAAAAGCCACAAAAGGCAACGCAAAACTATCCAAATACTTTCCTAGAAAGATCACAGAAAGCTGGTGCGAGGTTCTAGAAACATCCCGCAGGAGACCTGGCTGTGACATTCCCGCTTGGGAGCGGGAATGAAGCGCGTCTGGAGGGAGCACTCGGCCGAGCGGGCAGCTCCACCAGGACAGGAAGGTTCTGACATCCGAAACGCTCTGGTCAAGCGACCAGCTGGAAACCAACCCGCTCCTTCGGGGAAATGCAAATAGTTAAACGCAGCGTTTGGAGAAGTTATGCATTTACTGGAATCTGTACTGGTGGCAGTGTTATATGGAAAATATTTGCCTATACTCGGGATCGGGGTATTTGTCTATTTTCTTGGATGCTGCGAGTCGCAACTGCAGAGCAAATGGAGCAAAGGAAAGAGCTTGTCCTTAGCTACGCTGGAACAAGGGAATTATTTCCAGAATGCAAAGCTGCTCGCAAACATTTAAAATTAGTAGCATGAATTCCACTATAAAGAGCAGCTCTAAAAGCACCCTAACCCCGAGGCCAGCGATGGCCATTTCCAGCTCTCCTGCCTAGCAAGTCTGAAACCAGCTGCAAAGAAAGAAACCAAATCACTGCAACACCGGCATTTCACAGTATTACCCCCAACTTGGTGAGGCTGCTCTTTAATTCTTGGTTATTCCTAGTTTATAACTCTTTCATCCGTGCAGTAGGTGCAAATAAACTCCCTCCCCGACTTCCCTTTGCTTCTCAGCGAAGCTGCAGAGTGATGAAAGAAAGGAAGAAAGGAAAATAATCCAGAATGTCCCGTTGGGGCAGGCTGATGGCTCATGCAGATTGCCCTGCACACCCAGACAGAGCGTCGCAGAAACCCGGGTTCTGTTCTAAACACATCGCACAGACTCTGCAAAGCAGGAGACCAAAACAAAACAAATATATCCAGCGTCTCGCTGCGACAGACTCTCCAGAGAGCTGTGCAGCGGCGTCCCAAAGTTCATTAGAAGTAGCAAAATATATAAATCCCCGGGGAAATACCTCCGAATATACCCTCGGCGGCTTTAAACGAGGGCGCTGCAGGGGGACGTCAAGTTTACTAGGAGTCAATTAGCAAAGTTGGCCTCCCGAGAGGCTGCGACCACGGCCTCTGCAACGCTCGTGTTTACCTGCCAGCCGCACGGCGTTAAAAGCTTTTGGACATCTTTGTTATGAAACATCTATTACTGACAGAATTAAACCCCTGTCTGTCTGCAATTCGCTCCGCACGGGCAATTTAAGGCCCCCAACAGGCCTGCTGGAAGCTGGGGATGGAGTCAGGTTTGCAGAGACGCCGTAACGTCAGGAACGCGGGCAGAGCTGAGCCCTGCAAAACCAAGAGTACTGGATATCACACAGCTGCATAATACATAAGAAATATATAGTAAATTCATTGCTTATAATTGCCTTATTTTAAATTGGTTGTTACAGCACAAACGTCACTTCTGCAGTAATCTGAATGCTGAGGCTCAAAAGCAGGAGCCCTATAGAAAAATGAAGTTTTCTATTAAAATGTTAGCACAGAGCTTAAAAGCTGCAACTCTCCTGAGACCGCAGAGAATTCGGGATAACTTCAGTTCACGGCCGCGTCGCAGGAAAGAGGGGCAAGAACACAGAAAACTGCTACTTTTGAGCAAGGGCAGAGGAAACCACGGGATGATGCGAAAAATCCAGCGCCCGACGGAGGGCTTCGTACATGCAACATACAGCAGGAGCCCGGGCGCTACCCGGCCACCAGCCCGAATCAGCAAATGAAGCAATTAAACGCCACCATCATCAGGACACGAGCGCAGGGCCCGCGCCTCCACGCTGATCGCTGCTGATCCGGGTTCAAGGGCTCTCACCGAGCACAGTGCGACGGACCCGGGGATATGGTACCAGCCGCTGGATTCGCTTGGAAACTTAAAGTGAAAGGGTTGCGGCACAGGGAGGAGGTGGGAAGGCTCCAGGGTTTGAAGACAGGGAAGTGTTCCCTAAAGAGGAACTAGGGGAGAGGAGAGACTAAGAAACGCTGCAAGCGGAGCCAGCCATCCCAGGGTGAAGACTCTCCTAGGATCCTGGCATCTCCCAGCAAACCTTCCCAGGGATGCTGCAAGGGAATCCCCGCTTCCCAGGGCAGCACCGTGCTGTGTTGTTGCTCGTCTCCCACGTGCAGAGATAAGAGGAGATGTCTCCGACGCCAAACACGGCACCGGGATCGTCCCTAACACCCGCCAGCAAACACGGGGACAGGGCAGGAAGGCTTCGGCTCACCAGGAGGAGTCCCGGGACCGGCCGCGCTGCTCCTGCTCGGCACGCCGAGGCGCTTGGCCTGCGCCAGGCACAGTAGTTTTCCACTAGGAGGAAGGCCACAAACGCACACGGTTTGGCTGTGCTTCCAGAAATAAAATCAAAAAGAGGATCAATTCCTTAGAAAAGCAGGGATTAAGTTAACATCTTTGGGGTTAGCGCGCGCTAGGTGCTCAGTACCTAATGCATCTTCCAGAACACAACTATCCTGATGCTGGAAAAGACCCGACCGGGCTCCGGGAAGCCCTCTGGGATGAGCAGGTTACAGGATCCGTCACATCCCTTGCCAGAAGCGGCAGCCACCAGCTGACTTCTCGCAACCTGCTTCCCAAATTCCTCCTGCAATTCCAAGGCAGGGAGCTACCGAGAGCAGGGACAAGGATACGGGAGGGCTCTGCAGTAGTTACGAGCACAAACCCCGGAGATGACTCCGAGCTGCTTCTCCACGGCTCTTCCAGCTCAACAAGCAGCTACAGCGGCCAGGGCAGGTTCGCTGGGGACCCCTGTCCTCCTGCAAGAGGCCACTTGGTCACTGGCACCCAGGCTGCCAGAAGAGCTTAAAGGAAGATTATCTGCATTTAACCACAACAACTCTCTCCAACCTCAGTATTAACCAAACTGGGCTCCTCTGCGAGCTTTGCGAACAGCCAAATCCACGCGTTTTAACTCCCTCTGTATCAAATTCCCCCAAATATTTCTTTTTATTACTATTTTCCAGAGAGATTTTTTCCTCTGTAACAATAAAAGGCCAAACGGGGAAGGCATAAAACAAGTTGAGACAGTATTTCCTAAAGCCCTTCAACAAGATAATGCTGTGCTGGCAAGTTCGTGCTAAAAATGAAAGCCCCAAAACTAGAAATAGTTCTAGTGCTTTGGTACTCTCAGAGAATCGAGCAGAGCTCAAGTCATTCGATGTTAAATTTATGCATCTCAGACTCTAACCTTGATTTATTTATTTTAATAGCAACCGGAGTCCTTTGCTTAGAAAGCAAGAGGTTTTAAAACGAGCAATTGAGTCAGAATTTAAGTCATCTCCTGAATCTGCCCCTTTGTTATCCCATAGGAGTGAGTGTCTTCAGCATGGTTAGACATGCCACAAGATACATCAGCACATGGCAAATTAGAGGAGGGACAAGGTAAATGCTGGTATTTTTTAAGCAGAGGCAAAGGAAAGCAAAACCTCATAGATTTGGGTTGGAGACAGGGCGCAAATCTCACCAGGAAACAAACAATTCCACGCCAAAAAATCCCAGAGTGACTGCATACATCTGAAATCCTACTTAAGTTTGATAATTATTAAAATATCCTCCACGTAGCACGGCTGGAGTGTCTGCAGGCTCCTGCATCACGGGAGAGTTTGCGGTCCTGGCCAGGAGCCCATGCGGACACTCCTGCTCCGCATGCAGTGCTGCATGTTGCTGCTGCAGGATTTATTGCAGCTATCAGACGAGTTGGTTAAATCGGGAAAGGGCTGAAAAAAAAACAGGAGGAAACTGAATCATGCAAAATTCCCAACTCTGTTAAAGGTGAACGGCAGTTCTGCTCTTCCCTAAAGGCTTTACTTAAACAGTTCTACGAGCCAAGAATCATTAAGGGGTTTTAGATTCTCTCAGGTTACTATTTTAAAAGTCCTTCCTCCAGCACAAGGTATCTTCACTGACGGATTCTGCGCTTCCTTCGGGAGCAGCGGAGCCTTTTCTGCCGATTTGCGGGGTGTTGAGGTGTGTTTGTATCTCAAAGGAAACGCAGCAGCGTGGGAACATCCCGAGGGAAGCAATGCTGACCGTGGAAAGTCACTTGGCTCGCCACCATCCAGCTCAGAAATGGCAGTTTTCACCACTAACCTTTCCAAAACAACACCCAGGGTGCTCCTCTTGGGCTATTTGGACAACTAAGTTAAGTCTTTGCATTGCACAGACTAACTACTAAACATGTCAGGTTGTTTATTTGGGTTTGAGCCTTTGCACTGCACAAAAGGCTGGAAGGAATCATCACAATCCTGCCTCCTCCACTGCCGAAACGGCTTCCCCAGCTCCACCGTCACCAGGAAAACGAGCACAGCTGCCAACACCAAGCTCTGCCTCCCGAGGCTCGAGGCCACGGGGTTGGAAACGACAGAAAGTGACTTGAGAACAAGGTTTAGGATCAGAACTGTCCCTCTTTCGCCAGGAGCTCTCCGGGGGTGACCTCCTGTCAAACACGGTACCTTTGGACCCCAGCTCCTCCAGTTGGAAACGCAGCTACAAATATTTCACGTAGTGTTTGCATTCGGGTCCGTGAGCAGGAGCTGGGTGATGCTGGTACCTCCAGCCCCTGGTTTTCAGCCCTACAATCCTTACACCCTGGAAGAGGTTCAGAGAGCAGCAAAACTTGTAAGAAAAATAAGTACGTGTGGAACACATTTTTATACTACCTTACCATTCTGGAAACCTCTGAGTCTACAGCTACGGGAGAGCTCAAAAAATACGTTTTTTGAGCTATGCTGAAATTAAGAATACACTTAAATAACAAGAATGCCCAAGTATTGCCAAAGTGCTACCTACTCACCGAAGGCTGGCGACAAGACAGAGGATGCTCTTTAAGTCAAAGCTGGTGGATTTCACCAAAAATCAAGGTGCTTGGCTCAAAATATCTCTCAATAGCAGTTTTATAAAAACACTGAATGGGTGCAGTTACAAAAATCAGTATTTTGACGGCTTTCCACCCTCCCTGCTTTAGTGAGTTCCAGCTACGCTGATGATTTTGGAGCTGTTTTTCTTTTCCCTGTTGGGCTGAAAGGCAGCGGGCCAAGCTGGGTAACTACGGCCGCGCGCAGACTGCAAGCGGGTGAGTAGAGGAGGAAAGAAGAAAAGAAAGAAGAAAATCTGCCCATTTGGCACCTTACGGATTACTCATAACAAGCAGGTAATTCACCTCTTCAGCCTGAACCAAGGTAACGCTGCTTTTATGGCTAAGAGGTTATTTTTGAGTTTTACCAGCTCTGCTGTGTCAAGCTGCTTGTGCAAAGCAGGATGAGCCATTTAACACGTAAAACTAAAGCGACTCAACGCACAGGAACACTGAGTTGCGACTTATAAAACAGGCAAAGTGAAACATCAGCAGCTGCCGGTGGTTTCTGACCTAGTTTTAACTGGAAAGCAGTCAAAGGGCTGCAGAGACTGGGGCTGAAGGTGCTGAAATTCCAGTCCTGGAGCCTTTGTGCCCGGCGAGCAGGATTACGGCAAGAGCCCTCGGACACTCCAACTGCAGCATCACAGACCCCGAGTGGCAGAAGGAGCAAGAATTCCACAATCACAGAATTCCAGCTGCAAATTCCGGGGAGGAAGGGAAGGCTTTGACCAAGGCAGCGACAAGGAGGCACTAACCGCATCTCGGGTGACCTGGGGTGGCTTTGGGGCAGCAGAGGGGCCTCCATTAGGAAGGCTGAAGCTTCACGTATGAAACACGGCAGGGAAGTATTTTAAAGCACAGCGGGTTTTTCTTTTTTTTCCCCAAAAACGCTATTTCAGCTGCTTTTCTCCTGAGAACGTGAATGTGCTGTCAGACACCTGTGCTTGGTTTGCATAAGAAGAGGAAAACCAAAACCCCTAACGCAACCGAACTGCGAGCGCTGCGGCACCGAGGGCCTCCGAGAGACACGGGGGGTTCGGGGCAGGAACGGACCCAACGGCACCATCCCAACGGGCCGCTCGGGGCCTCTTTCCTCCTCGTCCCTATTCCACCCGAGCCAGACCCACCTCTGCCGGGCAGCTGGTTTTAAGCCTCATTAAGAAGCCCTATGTTGCTGGCCCGACTCGTCACATTTTTAAGTGACCTTTGTACCAAGCAGAGCGTTACCAAGCTGCCGAGAACGGAGAGCGAGCTCGGTATCCACGATTAGAAGAGGTATGTGCTGCTTGTTTGCATTTATTTTAGTTAAAAAAAAAAAAAAATCCACCTGTCGGTAAAGCAAGCCATAAAAAAGAGTAATTCTCTCTGAAGGGCAGTTGTGACGGCATCGGCCCCGTTGGCCCTTCGCGCTGCGCTTATCGCGCAAGGTAAACAGCAGCGACTATCAGTTAATGAACAACACAACCCTCAGGCTGCGTTTGCAATGTTTTCTCCGCCGAGGTCTTTTAATGAAAACGCAGCCACTGCAACCCACCAGATTTGCTTACGAAAGGATGACTTGGTTTAAGACGTGTGGGGATGCTGGTTCGCTGGGCGTGAGCTCCTAGCAGGGCTCGAGCTGGATTCCCATGATGATCCTGGGCTTCCGCATGGTTTTCCTGCTTTTCTTGCAGGAAGAACTGCAGAAAGGCACAGGAGAGACCAACCCTCCCAGAAAACAAGTCCGGGCCTGTCCTGTCGCGGTCCCAACCATTCCCTATCGGCACCTAAAGGAAGTGTAATCACTAGCCAGCCCCAATCGCACTGGAACCAACGTGTGGATGATGCTCGAGTGGCTGCGGGCAGCTCTGCCGTAAACCCGAGGCAGCAGAGCCAAACCCCACGGGGATCCCAAGGGAGCCCCCAGAGACCCTGCTGTCAGCGCCACGAGAGCATCCGGACAAAATCCCTGCAAAATCCACCAGGATTTTGGTAAAACCACAGTTTTCCACCATGTCCTGACCCCAGTGCATTAAGGACCGTCCTCCGCCCCGCGGTGCCCGGTGCCTCCTCTTCTCCAAGTGCCCCGTGAATGGAGCCGCCCGGAGAAGCCACGGCCGAGCTTGGTTTCCTTCAGGAAGCCTTTGGGGGAAGGCACAGAACCCGCTCTGTTTGCACCACAGTTTTATTTGCGCTGCTAGGCTGGTTGGTAACAAACCTGCCCCAAAAATAAAGTGACAAACAGTGAAAGAAAGGACACACTCTGCTAAACCAGCAAAACCCACCCCTAAAAAACACCAAGCGTGATGATTCTCTGCTCCCTTGGAGGACACCTGCGCAAGTTAAACTTACAACAAATTTCAAAAAGGAACGTGAAAAGGTTTAAGATGAGAACAGTGAAAACACCCCACCTCCGCTGCCCGACTAGAGACCAAGCTGCAGAGCCGGGCCTATGCCCCAAACCCGCGGAGACTTTGCATATTAAGACAGAGAATCTCGTGCACAGAGATTCCAGGCAGTTAATGCAATCCACACGTGCAAAAGCAGCAGTGAAACCATTGAACTGTCCCTGAATTGTCCGAGCAGAATTTGGGGTCTAAATATACCAGCCCACAGAAGCTCCAGCTAGCTCAAACCCTTTGCTTTTGGAACTGACCCCATCCGAGGTGACAATAATGTTTCCTCTGGATGTCAGTGTCCTTAAATTTAGTCTTAGTGACAAGAAAAGGGCCTTTATGTTGCGTTCGACTGTTTTAATTGTATGAGAAAGCAAAAACTTGGAGCAAGATCTCGGCAGCACCTGCATTAGAGGCATCTCCAGTGCAAAGGACTGCAGAATCAGTGGGAAGGTCATGGAAACCTGCCTGGTACTACAATACCAGCCCTCGTAGGCAATAAATCTCTTCCTTCTTGCTTTAAGAAACAGAAAAACAGAACGTTCTAGACTTTGATGCAGTAATCACCACTGCACCATTTTAATGCATGAGGAACAAAGTCCTTGATATTTCCGCAAGGGATCCAGCATCACGCCTCTAGAAACGTGTTTGAGACTGTTTGAATCTCCGCTCTGCTCCACAGTGCACGTTTCCAGTGGGTTCAAGTTCATCCGTTTGCTTCCGTAAATGTTCCTGGAGCATCATGTGCTTCAGCCGTTATAGCCCCCGTACAGGAATCTCCCTACCAGGAGCCCAAGCAGGGACAGCACAGAAGCCCTCCGATAACCCTGGCTGTTCCCGGGGAAGGAAGCGGAGCCCACGGAGCGGTGTCACAGGGGCCACCGCAAGACGGTGCCCGTAAGGCCCCTCCGCGGGCGCAGACGCTATTTACGGGCACGCAGGAGGCTCTCGGTCACCATTCGGGTTTCGCCTCCTCTCGCAGCTGAGCAGCCCTGGAGCTCAGGCAGGTGCTCGCAGATTTTTTTAATGACTATTTTAACAAAAGAGGAACCCGCGTTTCCGAGAAGAGCAGAGTCTGGCACGGTCCGGCCCGTCTCCGGCAGCCCCCGCGGATGGCGCTGCCGAAGGAAATTAGGAAACGCCGGGAATCGTGTTCCCGAGGCAGCCGCAGGGAGCTGCTTCCCGCTCCCAGGCGGCGGCAGCTTCGCTCCGACTCTCGAGGCTGTGGATTCACTCGAGAAGAGCACGTTAGAGCCCCGCAAAACGGGAAGCGAATCCGACATCGCAACCTGAGCGGGGCCGGGAGCGACGCCGAGGCCGGGCAGCCCCTCGGAGCGAGGCTGCTCCCTTCCCAAGCCTTTTCCGAGTGCGGGAAGGCGAGCCTGGACGAGACAACCACCTTATATGGCTCCTAGGACACAGCTTCCGCTTCCCTGCCGCTCCGCCGGGCCGGGATCCGCAGAGCACCCCCTGAATCCATAGGGAATGGAAGGAGCGACAGCAGCCGCTGCGAGGATGGGAATCCTGGGAGGGTAAAGCCAAGGCTTGGGCAGCAGGAGGGACGGAGCCCAGGCGGACACGGCCGACACGGTGGTACCGGAGCCCCGTCCGCTGCTCCGGGCGCCCCGTGGGAGCGCTCGGCCGCGTTTCAGGCACCCTCAGTCCCTTTGAGCACCACAGCAGCGGGTTTTACGAGATAATTACGAGTTGGGAGCATTATTTCATTTCACCAATTCAGCTGTAACACACTTACTACAAGCCAAGGGTTTGGTTTCCAGAATGAACGAGCGTTTTTTGATAGTAAAGCAGCATTATGCTGATTTCTGTAGTATTTTTCATTTCCAAAAGGCCTATTTTTCCCCCATTTTCTCTCCTCCAGCTCCCACATTGTGATCACCCCGCTTTGTACAGCACATTCTCCCTGCGCGAGCACCAGGGAGGGATTTACTTCCACATAAATGTGGATTTGTCCTCACTTTTGCCTACTAGACACCGAGCAGCAGAATGCTGCTCATCCACACGCAGAGTCCCTCAGAAGGGAGAAAAATGGTAGCAAAAAAAAGCCTAAAAAACCAATTCCACCAGTTCCCATGTTCCCTTCTTTCGGGGGACTGGGAAAGACAGAACACATCCCATTTCATTTTCTCATAGAACCTGGGAGCCAAAAACAACTGAAATCAGCGCCGGAGCTGGAAAGGTACAACAAAACTCACACAAACATGAAGTCTAGACACTGAAATGTGGAAATATGATTCAAATAACCACAACTGGCACATAATGTATTGATTGCAGCCCATCACAGAACAGGCCCTCCACGAGCAAGAGTACAGAAAAAAAATATATCTTCCACTTCAGTTTTAGAAAATATGTATCTTTGGGGCACAAAAATATTGAAATTCTTCCATCCTGCTGGGCTTTCTCTAGACTTTTACATAACACACTATTCTCGCTACATAATGACAATTAGCTGGAACTATTCTTACGGCGGGGAGCTTGTAGGCACAAAACCCCTTGGACACTGGGTGACTTCTCCCCTACCAAAGGGCAACGCATCGAGTGCACTACACAGGGCTGGAAAAGCAAGATGGGTTTGAGAGGATGCCCGTCCTGAGATCCAAATGCTGCTGGAATGCTCCAAAATGTTGGATTCAGCCTTTCCCTAAGGCAGGGAAAGGGGAGAAATAGAGGGTTAAGAGCAGGCAGGAGGACCCGGCTGGGTGGAGGTGGGCAGCCAAGCCACGCTCGCAAGCACTGACCTCTTTTCGAGTTAAACAAATGTTGGTTTCTTTAAATTAAAAAGGCACTAGTCCAATGTAAAGAAAGGAGAGACCAAGTGCACGGAACAGTGTTTTTCTAGACTGCCTCTTTGCTGGAGCAGTGCAAGAAAGGCTGGGATTTGGGAAGCTTGCAGGGATGCGCTCCAGCAGCCTGCAAAGCAGCCGCGGGAGGGTTACCATCCTGCTGGTATCACGGCTCTTTTTTAGAAAAAGAAGTCAAAAAGCAACACTAGGTTACCATGGTGTGCAAAAAATTGCCTTATGTGCACAGGATGTTTCCAAGCAACACATGGGCTACTATAGGAAACTCTTATCAGCAAATCCAAGCTCTTTTCCTGGATAATGCATGTAGGTCAAGCTAAGGAATGGTGGATGAAGACAACTAGTTCTGGCAATAGCTCTTCCACATCCATTCTGTGGATAAAATATTAGCAAAGTACAAGTTATCTGGCTTTTTTTATTAGCATTAAAGTCATTTACAATGCTGGTTCCTCCAGAAACAACATTAACCTTAATTATTCAGAGGTAACTCGAGCTCATCCTTCCTCAAGTCATGCCTGACGCTGAGCTGAGCACCACTCTACCTCTCCTCTCGCTCCACTAAGGGAGAATAAAGCCAATATATTAATTATTGCATCAAAAATCAGAAAATTCAGGACAGGATTTCAGACACACGACATCTCTTTGGAGTCTACCTAAAGCCGTGCGGCCACTCCATCCATTCAAACGCATTCTCCTGCACATTAGCAGCAAAACCACCAAGTCAGCCAGAACGTATTCTTCTCCCATGGATTAGCTGGCACAAACTAGTGCAAGGGTGACGCATATCGTCTCTCTCTTCCCATTTTTCAGCATACACAAACGCCAGGGATTTGGAGACGCTTCACAAGTTCACGCTTAGAATTTACAGACCGGAGTGAGTCTAATACCAAGCAGGGCACGGGCGAACTGTTCAGGAGACAACACGTTCAAATGCCCTCAAATGCCTTTTAAATCCCTTTCCCCTTGCTCACGGGTACCAGGGAGGGTGCTGCTATCCCAACAGAGCCTGCCCTGCGCAAGCAGACGCTTCCAGCAGTCACCACGGGTCTCTGAGGGCAGAAACCAACTGAACAGGTTCAGGAGAGAACAGTGACGATGCTGGAGCATGAGACATCCCGCCACCCCGCGCGGGCTGCTGGACACGCCACCCAAGGCACGATTCGTCAGCGCACATTAGTCACCTAAGAGGCCACGGCAAGACCGTCTTTAAGGGCCTAATCTGAATGTCGCGTTTGGTCGGATGGGCTTCACCCAGAAGCAGAAACTTCACAATTACCTCTCCTTGCTCCCTTTGCTGCTGTTTAAATGCAGCAGGAAACTGCAGGATGAACTGGCACAGGGGCTGAGTCTTGCAAGGTGATGAATGTAACTGCCAAGGTCCAGCTGCTAAATCTATTGACGCAAGTGCCAAAACTCCACTTTTATTCCCTAAAAACAACCCCAAAAAATCTAGCCTCTTAAGATGGGAAAAGCCTATGGGGTTAATGAGCTTCAAGTCTGCTTCCCACCAGTGTTAGGAAAAAAAAAAGTTATTAATGCACTAATGCAACTCTTCAAATTAACAGCGCCCATGTAAGACATATGATCTGTTGATTAAAAGCAGATAGTGTGTTTGAGGGGGGGAAGCACCGTCAGACACAAGGATTTTGTCACAAACTTTCTATTTTCCCTTGGCACGTCACCAATTAGACCTACTTCTTTAGTCTGCTACCACCACTACAAAAAAAAAAAGCACGATGGGTTTATAATTTGCCACTGAATCCCATAGCAACTGTACGTCACTTTAGATGTAAATTACAGACAATTCTTCCCCGTGCAATTTGAAAACTATAGAGACGAATCTATAATTTGAGCAGATCTAAATGCTATATGGTCGAAAATGGTATACGGTGGAGGGGAAAAAACCTCCCTAAATAATTGAAAGGAAACTGCCACAGGCCAAAACATTCCTGCGCGCAATGCTGAACGTCTCTTTGTCCCCTGCCTTTCGAAGGGAGGCGCCGCATCCAGGTCAGGAACATTTAGCAGGAGTTTAGCAGTCGGGATGCTCCGCATATCCTGCCCCAGTTCTGCTGGAGTGGCGGGATGTGCTGTGCGAGGAGCTGCTTTCGCAGCGGCCTCCTCCCGCTGATTCACTTGCTAATGTCACAGTCTCATGTTACTGATGTCATAACAGCTTCAGTTTTGACAGACTCCAGCATCAGGGAATTAATAGGGCAGGAAAAAACAGGTTACAGGAAAGGAGCAGTGATGCAAAAGGCTACCGGGTAATTTAATGGATTTCCATTCCAAAGGCACGTTGTGCTCCTGACACCTAGGAGCAGCCCTCACGCCCAGGGAGCTTTACCCTAAAGATCCCGTATTGACAGCAGGAGCCTTAGCTTGGCATCTCCTATGTTGAGCACGATAAGACCACAGCATCTCTAATGATTTGCTCTAAAATAAAAACCCAGTTTTTCTTTTTTGCTGTTGTAAGATGGCTCTATGGGATCTGGTTGAATCGCAACCTTTAAGAAAATGTTACTTCTGTCATTATTGGCTTAAAAGGAGCCCTGGGAAGGCAGGATGTTCCGAGCACGGGGAAGCCACATTTGCCAGAGCAGGTTCCAAAATTCAGTGTGGACAGCAGAGCACGGGGCCGTGTGCTGTGGTTATCGCCACTCAGACCCCAATAAATACTCGTTCATTTGCCAGGGCTCACCAGTGAAGGGGCCAGCGGCTTCGGTTCAAAATGCCACACGTGTCCTGCGAGCCAGCGGCTCATGGGGCACTTTTCTGTCACGCTTGGGTCAACACGTAAGCCACAAGACACGCAGAACGGGGTGCAATAATCGCGTCACTTACTGTCAGGTTATCCAGCACACTCTCTCACAAATGCTGCTCCTTAACCACAGAAAGAATAGTTTCAAAGCATTCGGAAGGCTGGAAATTCCCCGATAAAGGCTCCAGGAACAAACAGCTGGAGCGCGGTTTGCTCCGCGAGCGCCGAGGCCACGTACCAAGTGCCAAGAGGCATCCAGGTCTGCCGTGGAACGCCTGGAATCGCGCGTTCCCACTTCTGCTTGTCCAGAACCCCCCAAAATGCTGCTGAAAATGTGGGTATGAAAAGCAAAAGACGAATGGCACGTACTGAGATGTACCTAGGTGGAGCAGATGACGGTAGATACAGCATCCTGTCAAAACGGCACGAGCAGCATCCAGGATAAAGACCGAAAAAGGAAAATAGAGGCAGATGCGTCCTCTCTTGGGAGAGCGAGACGGCTGGGGATAGACCTGCGGAGACGAGGGACAACCTGCACCTACCCCCGGAGGAAATGCCAAATAAAGCCAAACAAACGGAGAACTACAGTCCTTGGAGAACCAGGAGTTGTTTTAGGCTAAAACACCAAAATGGCTCCGTTTCATCACCAGGCAAATTTGCTTAGGACACATTTTCCAGCACCCGGCCTGCGGCTGCAGCACTCAGCAGGCAGCGCTCGGCATTTCACAACTGCAGGGAAGCCGTTTCGGGGCGGCAGGTTACACAAGGGGCAGATGCGCAACCTTTTGGGGGGTTCCACGCAATGCCAATATGATTTTTCCCCCCACAAGGACAGCAGTACTTTTTTCCAGGTGAATATCTGGAGAAAATTCCTTATGGACCAACAGGCACACACAGCTCTGCGACCTGGACCTCTGCCACTCTCTGTGTACGACACGGAAACAAACTCCTCAAACACGGAGCTGGACATCGTGACGTGAACGAGCAGCGGTCTCCTCACTGGGACAAGGACAATTTACGAGGGACTCGAGCAGCAGAGCCTCAAGAAGCCAAATATAATTTCTCCCTAATCCTGCAGCGCAACCCACGTGTGCTGCAGCCCACACTGGGAACGCGAGCGCGGTGGCACAAGGGACACAAGAAACAAATGGCAGTTAGCCCGGCTGGGGGATCGTTCTTGGATTATGTAACCCCAATACATTATTATTAGCCCAGGAACAAGCTCGAGCGAGCGGCCGGAGCCAGGAGGCCGGCGGCGCGCAGGCCGCTCGCAGCAGGCGCACGGACGCGCTCTCCCAGCGCACAAACAGGTCAGACTGCACGCGCGGCGGGCACAAGGTAACGCCAACAACAGGATTGGATTCCAGGCTATTATCCATATTACACAACCCTGTCGTCAGTTATACCGCATCTAAAACCCAACCGAGCAGCAGTCTTCGCAAATTTTTTTTTTCCCCATTTCCCTCCTGCAGACCCAAATTAAAATCACAGGCCGGTCTCCACGAACACGCTCCGACGGTGCGTTCGGAGGCGCTTCTCGGCATCTCCTTAGCCGAGCGCTTCAGTGGAAGCCAAGAAGTTCAACAAGCTGGAGAAACTGTTTATAGAGCAAATGCAGAATGAGCATATGTGTTTAATAGCCCACTAATTGTTGCGTTATTCACTGTACAAACAAGCGAGCGCTTCTGCTCTTATCCTTTCCTGCCCATTGAATCACCAGTAGCCTTTGACTATTTCTCTTTTGGGTGGTGGTGAAGGAAGCAAAGTTCATTAGTGGCCCTTGGCCACCAAACAATCCAGAAACCAGACTTCATTTAGAAGATAAACACCACTATTCGTGTGCGACAGGGACTCGGAATAGCTTCCCAAAATATTTAATACAGCTGCCTGTAGTCTTCCTACTCTCCCTTCCCCAAAAGAAAAGGTTTTCCTATTACATGGGCTGCGCTTCTTCAGGCTTATTTCTCCTTTTGAGGAGAAAAAGCTGACAACCAACTCCCCATCCAATCCACTTATTGCTACTTACTTCCCATCGCGCTGATAAACACTCATTAAAATATAAGTTGATAAACCCTGGAACAGTAATTACCTTCGTCCTCATGCAGGGATTGCCCAACTCAGTGCTGTGATGTAACCAACACCCTAAATTAAAAATAGTGTTGTGACAACATATGGTTTATCCTACAGAAGCTGGGGGGCAGGACGCTGCTAATGACAAACGGGTTCGGTTCCCGGCTCCCGGGCAAGGTGAGGAGACGGATACGGAGCCACTCGGTGTGAGATCGGAGACGGAGGGGAAGAAAAAGCCTACTAGTAGCGATAATACTAATAAAAGGAGAGCTTTTCGGTTCCCTTCAGTTCCAGCGCAGGGACAGCGGCCGAGAACTCCCATTATTCAGTATTTACGTGACTAATAAGCTCTCTGGACGCGTTTCAAGGAAATATCTCAGCAGAGGCGATCTGGAAATTTCAAAACGCGGCCCCGACGCAGGGCCGGGGCGGGGGACAGCCCGGGGGGGCGGTGGGCACCGGGACCCCCCCTGGAGACCCCGACACCCCCCGGTCACTAACGGGGAGAGGGGGACAACCCCCGCGGCCACCTCGACCGCCTCGGGCACCTCCGGGCGGGGGGAAGGGGCACGTCTGCCCCGGTCACCTATGGGGGGGGGACCGAGAGCTCCCCCCTCCCCCATCAATTTCCCGGTGCCCCCCCCATGCCCGTGCGGCTGCCGGTGGCGGGGGGGGAACCGGGACCACCCGGCAGCTCCCGGGTGCGGGAGGGACGAGCCGCCCCCCCCCCACCACCGGCGTGA
>JAWLRI010000040.1:1005760-1073801 GCA_034781795.1 Crypturellus tataupa
AAAAATGATGAATACTAATGATAACAGTGTTGCAATGATTCCTAATGTATTCAGAATGTTATTAAATAACTTGATTTTAAAAAAATCATAAGTAGGTAATAGTATTTTTGTATGCCTAAAAGATATTAAAGAAATACATCAAAATCGGGGCTAGGCTCTGCGATCACGGAGGTGAATGCTTTCAACTGGGATGTTCAAGTTGATCGTATTGTGAGTCTCTCCAAAATGGAAATAGGAGTTTTGACTTTTAGCATTATACAATGTGTTTTTTTTATTATTATTATTGCTCTGGAATGCAGGGTTTGCACCCTGTGTTTGCACATTTTCAGCCTAAGAAATAGGTCGCGTAGGTTTCCACCATAATCTTTCCCCAAATAGGCTGGTGAAGCAGGACACAGCCCCAACCTTGGTCCTTTGGGCCCTGATGCTGCCTCCTCTGTCACCCTTGCGAGGCCGGTGGCTTCGGCGCTGGGACGGGACGTTGCTGCCGCCGCTGTCCCAGGGGCTGTTTGTTCTTTGGATCCCCGCGGGCTTAAGGCGAGTAAGTGAACTGAGTGTCCTGCAATAACGGCACCCTGTCATTAATTCTTTGAAAGAATTATTGTAAATGAGACAGTGAAATGTAAAGATGAACTGCCCACCAGGGCACAAAGAGGCTCTGTTCTCCTGCAGCCCTCTACTTTCCTTCCCTTGTTGAGCTGTCCAAGGTAAACAGCACAAGGCGACTTTTGATATGCTGTGCTAGAGAATGTGCGGGCTTTATTTAGCAGCGTGATATTTCTTCTTGTAAACCGACTCAGGTGTGGATTTTTTATTATTTATTTTGAGGAGACAATGGCTTTTTTTCATTATTCCACCACAGCCTTGCATTGTAACTGCTTCTGCTAGGAGAGAGAGGCTCTTCCTGGCCAGTGGCAGCTTCTTCTGGGAGCTGACAGATCTATGGTTTTTGAGGAGAAAAACTGTATTGAAATATATCCAACTTGCACAATTTGCTATTTGTAATTCCTAGGAATAAGGTGGAATTTGGTTCAGTTTGCTGCATTTTGAAGATTCTTCAGCAGGGGAATGTGTTTACAGTAGTGCATGTGTAAACATTAAACATTTTGTAAGAGAATCCCTTCTCAAAGTTACATATGGTCAGCTCTTCCGACTGCTGGAGAGGGCTTTTTGAAGTGAATTAGTGAGTTGGAAAGCCATTTTTGTGGGAATTAGCTTTGCTTATAGCGGAAAAGATTAAGGTTTGGGAACCAATTTTGTTTTTCATCATTGCATTTGCAAATTAAACTGTATTTCTGATGACTTTGATTGCAAAATATGCAAGTTACAACCCTCCCACAGAAGTTACAATGCTGACAAATCGCGGAGCAGGAATTTGGTCTGTATGGAGGTGCGTTCCGTATTGGCATCAACACACAGACACAAGAACTCTCTGCATGAGCACAGGGTTGTGGCAGTACAAGCCCATGCAGCGGGAGCCTTGGAGGATTTTGCAGGAATGCACCGCATTGGAGACTGATTGTAGAGCTAACGCAGCCTAGATGCGAGCGAGATCAATGGAAATTTAAGCAAAATGTCTTAACGGCTAAATATTTGCCTTGGCTTACTGTTACTTATCTCTAATTGCAAAGCAGTGTTTCCTGGGGCTGAATTACAGCCGTTTTTGTCAGTCTCGCTGGCAGTATCGACCAGCCTGTCTATAATGCTATGGTCCGTGTGGGTATCAATATTTCTGTTCCTAATGCACATTCTGAAACTCAAGTATACTTCAGGGCACTTCGTCACGAATGTGATACTGTCCCTTAAAAAACAGAGGTATTTTGTGTTTAAAATCACATTTCTGCTTGTGATGGCTGGGATTTTACCCCACTGCTTTTGTACACGTGCGGAGTGATTCTTGGTTTGCAGTCAAGGGTGTTTGGTAATTGTTGGGGTTTGGAATAACTGGGGGAAGACTCAAATTGTTGAGACCTGGAGGGTTTTTTTTTGGTGAACATAAAGATTAGCCATGACAGCAACTAGCTGTGACCGAGTGCTGCTTCCCTTGTTTTCTCTTGCTAAAGTATTTGCATTTCAGTAAACAAATGCTGTCCCAAAGGCTTTTGGTGTAAACTTGAGGTGGTAGCTAAACTGTATCTGTTAAGTGATTAGCGAAGATCGGTGTATCTGACAGGGTGTGGGAGTTAATATTTAAAATGCTGCTTTGATTTGTTCTAAATGGTTTGCAGAGCGTAGTTAGTATGGTGCAAATGATCCCTGGGAAGGAGATTTTTGTCGAGATCTCCAGTGGCGGTTTTGGAGCCAAATGAGCATTGCAAAAGAGCATGCTTGTCAACCAAAGATATTTTTGTATGATCTCACTGTTACTTTATAAATTACAAACTTGTAACCGGGTGTTGATAACCTTGTTTTGTAAAAAACTCCCAGGAACTAATTTTTTTTGCAGGTACCGAGCAATCCTACGCAATAAACACCACCACCCACTAAGAAAAGTGGGTTTTAAGTAATGAAATAGAGGACTAGAGTCCATTTTGGTGGTTGTTGTTGTTTACAAATGAATATATTTCTACAGCACTTGATGCTCCTGGTAGAGAAGCTTGTACTTTACAGCAAATGTTCTCAAAATTTGTATCTTACTTTCTTGGCTTTTAGCCTATCACTTTCATGGTGACTGGGAAAACACCTGTGATTTCCCTGCCGTTAATTACCAGTGTCGCGTTACCAGGTTTTTGTTTTTACTCTCCATATATTCAATGGACAGTGATTGTCCTTGTTGAAATGTTTCCATCCTAATTCCTGGAAATCACAAAGTAATGTCAAATGCAAAGCTCCCTCCCTGTTCCCTGCCCGGACTCGCCTCTGGATCATCCCTCCAGAGCAAGGGAAGAGTCAAAACATCTTCAGCGTTGCCCAAGTTTTCACGAGCTTACCCAGACTCACGTGTCTTACTGACCTTCTGTTGCAATTAGATTTTTTTCGCTTTGCACAGAAGTGATGACACCGCACGAGCTTTCTGCATTCTAAGAATTTTGTCTCTAATGACAGATTTTTTTAATATTCCTACGCTGTTTTCTGATGCCGCATCCTAGAACTGTAATATTAAGGCTTAAGGTTGAGCAACTGAGCAGTGCGAGGGACGGCTGCAGGGAAGCCTTGCTGCAGAGGCCGTGTTGCTCCGGGGAATGGAGCGGTACCCTCCTGTCCCTGCTAAGTGGCTTTTGGCTGTGCAGGATCCAGGGTGATGCTCGGCGATGCCTCAATCCCGTTTTCTCCGTCTCTGCGGTGACGAAATCCCGTTTTCTCCGTAGCAGCAGGTGTTCGGCTGGACGGGAGGGCTTGCGGCCCCTGCAAACGCAGGGATGGTGTCCCTGGCCGCTGCCAGGCTTCAGAGACTCCGTGTGCTCCGTTTGTCTTCATTTATGAAACTCGTAGGGTTACATAACCGAATTTTCATTTTTTGGCTAAAAATAAAAAATGGAACATAAAAGCTATTTTTATCTTGCTTAATGAGGGCATCTCTGCTTTTATTTCATCTTTTCTGAAGCGCTTTGGTAGGAGATGCGGGCATGGTCTAGGAGTGATTTTGTTTTTTTGGCTGGACACTTCATTCCATATATACTCTGAAATATTGCCCATGATGCAGCAAATGGATGTGTTGGCCTCCCCAGAATAAGCATTTTCTTTAAAAATTCATTGTTAACTAATAAAGATCAGTAAGATACTTAGGGCTGTGAAAGTGTGGTGCTAGATTTAAATATTTCAGGGAAGCAAAAAATTCTTTTTTGATCCCAAATAATCAGCAAACTTCAAGTATTCATTCTCTGTGTTATATTTAATTATCAGTAACGTGCATGTTTTATTTTGAAACCCTTTCCGAAGGGTGGCACTTGCAGAACTGACATGGGCTCTGGTTTGTTTTTAGAAAACAGTGCAAATCAGGTTTGGTTCATATTGTAGCTTAGCTTGGCTCTACGCCCAGTGATAGAGCAGAACTCCGAAGAATAGTCACTATTTTAAGTCTCTAGTTGTGCTGTATCCTGTTTTTACTTGCTACTCAGTTGTGACTGGTAAATTTTAAACTGTAAACTTTTGTTCACCAGAAATAGCAGAGTGTTTTAAGCACGGAATACGAGCCTGTGTCTTACGTTGTATTTTATAGTTGTATTTTATTTACAAATGCTGCAAGGTGTGATCTCGGTGCTCCCTGGCCCTCCTAACCCAACGCTGCAATGAATTGGGAAGGGCAGTGAATTCTGGAAGACTTCCCAGGTCTGATAACCCTGTCCTGCTCCCGCTTCTGTAGCTGAGATTGCAGGAATCTGGTTTCAGCGCATGGAGGAGATGCTGATGGTTCTGGGGAATTTGTAGCTGCCTCCTAACGGGACACAGCAATCCAGTTAAGTGATTTGAAGTCTGAAATAATCTCTTCAACAGGAAGGTGAAGAAAACATCATGAACTCATGAGTAATGATTGACGCTCTGGAAAGCAGAGTGCGGCGATCACTGCTTGGCAGGGACTCAAATGATTCCTGTTTAAGTGTTGCCGATCAATACGGATCTTGGGTCTGTGAATGAGATTTATTTACTGGACTGTAGCGACTTGAACAAAGCAGGATTTCAGTTAGCAGTTGCAAGAAATTTTGTTCAAGCTGCAGTTGTGCCCTTTTGCAGCTAGGCTCCGTGCAACCGGCCGGGCGACGGCCGGGCCTGGTGCTTTCAGGGTTGCTTTTTCTCCTGGTCTCTGCTCTTTGCAGTGTCAATCAGACAAGAGCCCAAGATGACTTTCCTAAGGGAAAACCCTTAGGATGGTGTAACTAATACAGAGACCTTGGAACAGTCACTCCTCCCGCTTGCGCTTAATCGGGTTTATAAAATCGTAAGTCTAGGTGGGTTGTTGTCCCTCTTGCATCCTCGCTGGAAGTGCTGCAGCATGGCCAAAACAAAGTTGTTGCTCTTTTGTGCCTGCTAAATTTGAGGTTTCTTTCCCAAAAGCACCAAGTCTTTTTTTTTTTTTCCTTTGATTTTTATTCCTACTGAATATGCTTGGACTGAATTATAGGGTTCATTTTTCCCGTACATCCCGACGTGCCCATGTGTTAATGGAACGAATACTTGAAAGCGACTTCGGTGACAGTCATAGTGATGGAAGAGTAAACAGTGATGCAGCAGTTCTAAAAGCAGGAGGTCAAAGCCGGTTCATCCCATATGTCTGGATTTTTTGTGGTGATTTTCACTTAGTTTGTAGTAGACATTTGGCTTCCTGTTTTGGCTTGGTAGTATTTTTCTCCGTAATATCTATTGCGCGAGGACACTAATAGCCCTGGGAGGCCAGGGATGATTGGCAGAGGCAACGAGGGAAACTTTTGCTCTGCTTGTCCGCACTTGCTTCTAGGCAGCGTTAAAATCGTCACTTTTATGAAAATGCAAACATACTAAAACTCAAAAAAAAATTGCGAAACATTTTGTTATAAAGCTGGTGGTGGAATATTTTAAATCCCCGGTGGCCCAGAGAGAGCAGCTGCTATCACTGCAGATTATACCTTTCCTCCAAACTTCAGGCTTCATTTCCTTTACCAGTCTTCCTGGAGCAACAGCTGTGCAGTTGGACCCGGTGCTGCTGTTGGAGCAGGACTTGAAACTGCAGGAAATAAGTTACTTTAAAAAGCTGCCTTGATGGACTTTCTTCCTGATTGTGACAGCACGAAGGAGCGAGAAATGCAGGGGATTTGCTTTTCCTTTGGTAAATTGGACTGTGCAGCCCCGCTGTGGGAGCCGCAGGGCTGCGCTGGGGCTGGTTCTGTGCGTGGTTTGCGCGCCCGCTTCTCACTGCCGCGCGTGTTTGAGTGTTCAGGAATCCTCAGCCGGTGTCACTGGCTCTGCAGGAGGAGTGTTTGCAGGTGTCCTGGGCTCTTTTGAGCAGCACAGGTTTTTCCCATTTGTATCTACAGCAGGAATTAGCTTTAAGAGGCTGAGAGCACACTGTATACTTTTGTGTGTGTGTGTGTATATATGCGGATATATAGTCTGGTTCTGTGGGAAAGCCATTTTCTAGACAATCAGTGCCTTAAATCAAAGAACATGGTCTCTTCTAATATTGCATATTGCAACACGGCGTTAGATGCTCTGAAATACAGTCTAAACAGAATGTTTTATATAATACGGTTTATTTTTCATGTCCATCAGGACACATTTTGGATGGAAGAGAAGCTCCTCTCATATACACACACTATTATTGCTGCTGAAAAATGTTTTCAGTTAGTCATGGAGTATCAGAAGGAGCTTTGGTAGCAAAAGCAAGATAGAAACAGTGAGTAAACGGCACCAAGATCTCTTGCTAGTTCAGCTGTTTCAACCACTTGGATTCAGAGACCGGAAGAAGGGCAAGGTTAGGAAAGCAAGTGCAGGGTTTTAAAAGTTATAATACGAATTTCAGGATTTTACCAAGGCTAAAATGTTTTGAAAGGCTTTTATGAGGGATGGGAAGGAGAAGACAAATATGTTTTTGATCAGAGCACTTAGTTAATTGTTGGGTAGTTTTCAGCAACATAGACACAAAAGTAAAGAACTGGAATTTAATAGATTACTAATTAGGTGATTTTTAGCTACTGACTGTATTGCCACTGAGTCTAAATAACTGTAAATCATTAAATTGATGTTAACTTATCTTTCTTTCTAAGACTGTATTTGCTTTTCTTATCAACATGAGGATTGTGAATGGGAAGAAATCTCCCTTTGAAGAAAATACTTCCATTGGGATTTTGAGGAGCTGACTTGCCTTGTGGGTTTGTTTAATTTAGTGTTTAATTTCATGCTGGAGAAAGAAGTCGGATCAGTTGCGGAGTCTCCCTGCCTTCTGTTTGCTCACGGAGCGGCAGAGCCTGCACGCTGGACCTGGAAAACTTCCCTATGGAAAAGTTCAGGGCTCTGGACAGGAGGGTACTCGGTCTCTGTCTATTCGTGTCATTTTGGTTAACTCGTCTCGGCAGAAGAGCCAATTCCAGTGATTTTTCATTGAGGTGGACCAAGAGACGGGCTGTGAGTTCATTCCTAGCAAATAGCAGTGACATGTAAATGGGATGCGGAATCAATCCCAGTCAATTTAAAAACTCCCAAGCCACCATAAGTTATTTTCTGTGGCAGTTCCTGCCTTTCGACGGTTGCTTTAGGAGAAAACATTCCTGAGAACTTCCAGTGTATCCAACTGGGAAGCTTTGCACTGATGGGAACAACAGGATTTACCCGTTATTCAGTCCTCAGACTTGCAGTTAGTCCTTTAAACATAAATTAATTCCAATTTAAAACCTTAATATTACGTTTCTAATCTTAATCTGCACTCAGTTTCCTGCGTACTAGCCTCAACACTCAAAGGGGAGCTTTTTAAAGTGGAAAAATTGAATTTAGAAGAAAGCTGGGTATGGAAACTGCAAAGCAGCAAAAGAGCAGTTATCGTGAGATCTTGCTTCCTGTATTCATCAGATAACTTAGGTTTTTTTTAATCAAAAGGATACTCCACCCTTTTATTGCGCTTGCAGGAATTAAGTCTTCATGTGTAAAAGGAGCATTTTTGAAGAAGCAGTTAATTTCTGTGTAAAATACACATTTTGACAATAACTGAGCTCTGTCCACAAGTTTCTAATTTGCCTAGATTTTTTCTGGCGAAGAATTTAGAGGTTCAAGTGTTGAATTTTAATAAATGCTTCCTTTGATTCCCATGGGCATGTTCTGGACACTCTAGGAAGTGTGCAGGAAAACTGGATATACTTTTAGGAATAGGTTTCTCTCTCCTTTTTTATTATACAATTGAATCCCTCCCTGCAAACACAGCTGTATAGCCTGAAACTTTAACCCAATTTAAGTGGAAACAGTGAGGCAGTTTGTGTAAGTGGGTTCCCATTAGAAAAGAGTATTGAGAAGAATATGGCATTGTTAGTGATGACAGCAAGTCAGTAATTGGGATAAATCGCAAATTCTTGGTTCCCTGCTAAAGTTGTGCATGTCCAGAGCAGCTCTAGTGACCTGAACAAGATCACGTAAATTTGCTGCTGTGTTAGGTAAGAGTATAATGGCTTGCAAATGCTTGCAAATACATATATTTTTTTTTAAGTTAAAAAATTCTTTTAAGTAGTGTAAGAGAAATGCTGGTGGAAGGGAAATTACTGATTCATTTCAGATCTGTTTGAGAAACATTCCTGCTCAACGGGCATGCCAAGGAGAAAGAAATGATTTAACAAGCAAAGCTTTTTCCTTACCAAAAGCTTTTTCGGGAAAGAACTGGAATATTTAGCAATATTTTCAACTGTCAAGCAGCCATTATCTTGGACACGTAATATAGAAGCGGAAAAGCTGTAACGTCGATTCATTAAGTTCTTGTGGCTCAAGAAATTAATGCATCTGGTGAGCACTAAGTAATCCATTATCTTCCTGCACTATCTGAATTCACCCCAAGAGCTAGCTGCCGCTAATTGAATCTGGAGCGGGAGTTGTCGTGTGAAATGTTTAAGATTAGGCTCAATTTCTCTATTAAGAAGAGGTTGGTTGGTTGGTTTCTGAGATAAAACCCGACGAAAAACTCCTCTTCAAATTTAACCCCTGCAAACTATCCCAAAGCAAGACAAAAATGGCTTCTTTAAGTGAAGGTGATTGGATAGTTTGGTGTAGGGAATTGAATTGTCTTTGTTTTTTATATATAGTGTTTCTTTGTTCCTGCATTTCACCACCATGTAATGCACCTCTGCATTACAATATACCTCGTATATACCAGGAAACCCCAAATCCTTCTTAAAAACCCTAAAGCAAACGCTCCCCCTCGCCCCTCCGTTTACCAGCACCTGTTGAAGCAGTTACTGCAGTGTTTGGCACCCGGCCCAAACAGGCCTTTTTCTTCCTTTTTTTTCCCATTAAGAGCAAAACCCCGTGGAGGGGCCGGCGGCAGCACAGCTAGGTCTGGGGTGCTGCTTTTAGTGCTCTGCACCCAGGATTTAGGGGGGTGACTCATTAGGTGACAGCGGTGCCGAGCGGGTCTCCAAATTCAGGTATCGCTGAGCAGCTGGATCCTAATTGCATGTCAGAAGATTGCAGAAAACCAGGCTCCTTTCTTGCTTTTATATGGGCTCTTTTTGAACCTCTTGACACTGCACACTATGAATATTTCATGCATCTTCGGGCTGAGAGGATTTATATGTCCTTTTAATAATAAAAGGCAAACCATCAGGCACTTAGTACTTGATATTCTGTATGCAGTTGTTTTGAGACTGGCTGTTCGCAGCGAGGTTTCATCTCTAAGAGCTGCCTGGTAACTTCTGGATCCCTTCAGTCCCCCGGATAAAGCAGTAGGTGTTGGGAAACTCCGTGTTTGGAAAACTTGTGGATTCTAGGGGAAGTCTTGTCATTAAAGGATATTTGAGTTGCTTTCCTGGTGATAATTCTGAAGTCCTAAGAATGCACACACTTCTTTCTGTGGGGTGGTCTCACATATTTATATGTATTTTTCTTTCTTGCTCTATTTAGGAGGGTCCTAAAATACACACTAAAAGGGTGAGGCAGAATAAAAGCAGCTGGTCCCTTTTTCTCTGTGCGTCGTGGTGTTCTCGCTGTGTGATGTGGTGAATATCTCCACTCTCAACTCGACTCAGCATCCTGCCCGCTGTATTACTAGGGTAGCGAAGGACTCTGCTTAGGTAACGTTTTTCAAGGTTGAAAGTGGCAGCGGTTTCCTCTGCTCTAAGCATCTTCCCTTAACCTCCGTCTCGGTGGTTAAACTGAAAGGGTAGAGCCACCCGTTTCCATCCTGCTGTTTCCCCTTGCTTTAAGAAATCCCAAGGAGAGCAAATCCCGCAAACATCCAGTTTCATGGATGCCACATTTTCTATTATTCTTTTCCAAACTTTATTCTTCAAAATTCTGGCATTCCGCAGCAAAGGCTTTAAGATCTATTTGAATGAAACTACAACAGATTTGTTGATGTACACATTGCCGTACCTTAGCAACCAACCTGCAGCTAGTCCAAGATCTGAACATTTAGTCTTTAAACAATCCTTTGCTACCAATCTAGGAATGTTCTTGCATTTCAGAGTGCAAAAACAGCCAGTTGACATCTAGCGAGGAACAACATACATTATAAAATACCTACTCCTCCACAGTGGGTGGAGAGGGGACTTATGTAAGTGCATTTCTTTGCTGGTGTAATTGTAGTGCCTTGAATCCCAGGAAGATGCAGCTCCAGAGCGAGGCTCTTGCATACGAGTGCTTCCAGGCTCTGCTATTTCAGCGTGAAACAGGACTTTGGGAGCCATGTGCCATTAAACATGGCTGTGCTGAGGAGGAGCCTTACAGGTTCTAAACAGAAGTAATTTTAAAAAGTGATACTACTAAATCAGAAAAAAAACAAAAGTCGCTAACTTTAAAAAGAGAAGATTTGCACCCGCTCTCTGAAGTTAGATCCGTGTGTGTAGAAGGCATCCGTTCCAGTGCTGCCTGACCCGATGTAGAGTTTAGTTACAGGGGAAGGAAGAGTTGCTCTTACATTTCCCCTCTCTTTTCTTTTAGTTACAGCTGCAGAAAACCCAATATTTGCAACTGGGACAGACTCGTGGCCAGTACTATGGAGGGTCGCTGCCAAATGTGAATCAGATTGGAAACAGTGCCATGGATCTGCCCTTCCAGGTGAGTTTGATTATATACATTTTCTTTCCTTTTATTAATTAATGCAGTGCCTGTGTGTTACTTTTTCCTCACAGGAGGAGGTGAAATAGGTGCTGGTTCAGCACACAGACCGCAGCCGGTTGCCCTCGGTGCCCTCGAAGCTGCTGCTCCTTGCACCGGAGCGCAGTTCTGCAGGGCACGCGGGCGTCTGCCTGCCGTGTCCAGGGCTCGCTGGGCTGTGCTCCATTGTGGTGCTTTTGAGTCAAGCAGTGAAATCCCTTTCGAGTTTATAGTGGACCCTTCTGCAGAGACCCTGTAGATCTGGAGCAAAAGTGGAATTAAATAACAGGAGGTGCGGTAGAAAGGGCTGGTAGATGGGAGTCTTGAAGAGGAGAACCCAAGGCTCCATGCGTGGGTTTAGGAGGAGAAAGGAAAGGGGAATGGAGTACAAATCAGTGCAAGATACTTTATTGGGTCTGTCTGAAAGGAAAATATGGGTGTGTGGTTATTATTCTGCTCCATGAGCAGAAAATGGGTGTCTCAGATGCCTGTGTTGCTGTGGGTGAGCACGTTTGGACGGACCGTGTCCAGGACAGGGTTAGGTGGTTGATGCTTTTGGCACTGCTCATTTCTATAGTTAGGTGATTAAGCGTATTCAAAGCAATTAAAATTTATGTGTCATTTTTTCTTGTTTTACAATAATAACAATTAGAATTTGTCCCACAAGGGTGTAGTAAGAATGAAATTCGGTAGTTTGTGGTTTTTCCGATAAAGGCTTCATAAATACAGAGCAACTATTGATGACAGCCTCTAGCTGCGCATTTTGCAATACGCAGAGGTGAATTTGCAGCACTTCTTAAGAGCTTGTATTTTGGGCAGGAGGACAAGCAAATTGCTGCTTTAATGTGGTTGATTTTAGGGAGTGCAGCGCAGAGTTTTATGATATTATGAAGTCTTTAACTTTAGTCCATGAACTGCAGGTCTTTTCAGGATCCACAGATTTTTGTCATTAGTTTCCTGTTGAAGAGGTTAGTGATTACTGTTCCTTATAGGCAGTAGTATTTAAGTACTTCTGTTACTAGATAGAATCTTTTTAGTTCTGAAACTAATTTGGCGCTTAAAAGTAAGTACTCAAAACTTCATGGATGAACAGAGGAGGATATGGAAAAAAACCTGATCCTTAAACTCTAGCTCTTTATGCATTCTTCTAAAAAGCAAAGTTTAAAAAAAAGGATACTATTACTAATGGTGACAAGCATTAGTAGAGCTAATAAATGATGACAAACAACAAAATCAAACTATGTACTTGTTTCTACCAGACCTGAATGGTTTCCCGTTTTCTCAGTTACAAGCTGAAGTAGGATGCACTTCCCAAAAGCTGTTTGCACAATGTGTTGATGAGGTGATGCCCGTACAGGGCCCCTAGTTGGCAGGTTGGTGATCTGAGAATCTTGATTCTTGCATTTACAGCACAACGGAGCTTTGGCAGAAGCCTTTGGAGCAGTTCCTGTCTCTTTGGTAAACAAACATTTAGGTTTGTGCAAATACGTATTTAGGACTGGCGTTCTCTTTGCCCAGGTGGATACGTATTTTAGCACGTTACACTTGTTTTGGTATGCACAGTATTTATCTGATTCACCGTTACGGCTCCAAAGGAGTTATGGTCTGTCATATAAATACAGGTTTTGCCATGCATCCCAGTCTGAAACATGCATAATAACTCCTGTACAGCCTCCCTGGACTTGCTGTGGTCTGCCATGTGATTAGCTATGGCTTAGGGGGGGTTAATCTGATGCAGGTGGTGATTTATTTGGCACTGGCTTGGCCTGGGATTTAAGCAGTCCCTGAGCATGTGCACTTAGCCTGCATGCTGAACCCCTGGCAAAGGAAGGGCGATGGCCAAAGCGCTGCTTGGCACCAAGGGGCGCTGAAATGGGAGCTACGGGCAGGTGCCGCTCCTTCCCTTTCCCCCTCATCTCCCCTGCTTGTTTTTATTCCTAAATCAGCCTTCACAAACCATAAAGGGACACTGCTGCTTAAAGCATGGAGCTTTTTCCTTCCTGTCTGTAAGCATTTAGCGTTTTTTCAGTGTCTTGTGGAGCTTTTGGTGGGGTTGTGGTCTCGAATCCTTGAGTTGTTTCAGGGCAGTGAAGCAGTTGTTCTTCATGGCCCAAGTAAAACTGCCACTTGCATCCATTCCCTCTCACTGCAGCCTTGCAGGGTAGTTAAGGGTCACGGACCCTCCTGGGATGGGATTTTAATGAAGGGGACGGCCTGGGGTTTGGGCTCCATCAAGTTTCATGTAATAACTGCTGAGAGAAGCCAGAACTTTTGGAGGCAGTACCCATTTTCTCAGGTATTTTGTCTTCTTTTGTGATTTCCCTAAGTAAATTAGGGATTCACTTGGGATCTTGGTCCTGGAAAGGCAGAGAACTGCCTTACCCCCAAATTCCCTGCCAGCAAGTTTAATTGATCATAAAGTGGAACGCACTAGTGCCTGGGGCATGGGCCATGTTTACCTTTTCTGCTCCTACATCCAAATCAGATTTTTGCTCTGATTTTTTTTTTTTAAATGGAAGTTATGCCATGAAATTACTTGGAAACTTGAGAAAGAACAATCTTTGCATTCAGCTTTATGCCTGTATGCTCATTTGCATCGTTTTGCATTTAAATTGCAGGTGAGGTCTGCGTTCTGTGCACTTTGGAGTGGCTTTGCCTTTTTTAGTAACGTTGTGGTTGGGACCACTCACATAGGAAACTGCTTCTCCTGTTGATCTCCGAGCACACATGCATTAATTTGGAAATCTTGCTGCCATTTGGGATAGAATTGGTCTTATAAGAGGACAGAGAAGAGTTTGAGCTGTTTTTTGGTGTTTTGGGAACTAGAAATATTTTTAATTTCTGTGTAGCACAGAAGGTTAGAAGGTTAGTTAGAACTAGATCATTGTTTAGTATTTGCAGCAGAGGTTAGACCAGCAAGTCTTAATTTAAACCACTTGAATTTAAGATGCTATAATTTAAGGTTCCTCTGTCGCCATACAAGTCATGCTTGTTCAGGGAAGGAAGCAGAATAGCATCTTTTTAGCAAGGAGAGTAGAGCCAAAAGTTCCTGTGTTCCTTTCCTGGCTATGTGTTGGCTTAAGCAGCATCCTGCTCTATATGCAGTGTTGCTCCTTAAGCAAGAAAATAATCAATATGGCCCCTTTGCACCATTCGGTTTGCTCAGGTTGCGTATGCATAGAGGGAGATGCTAATATTTGCTGAACAGAAGAGAGTTTAAAATATTAGAAAGATGCTTTAAAAAAGTTATTACAGGAAGAACATTTCACTCTAAAAGATTCTTAAGGAATGGTCACTTTAAAGAACCTAAGTGGACATTTTTTAAAAGATTGATATGGAAGCCAGATGGTTTCATGGCTTGGCAGACAGGACAGTGCATTTGCCACATGCATCACCTGAATGGAAGAGCAAATTTTGGGTTTCCAAACAGATGGTGTTGAGGGACTCAGCAAAGCTGTTCACATTGGCAGGGAATGGGAGAGCATTTAGCTTTCTTTCCCTGGATGCCCATGTACTGTTTTTGAAGCGTGCGGAGAGGCTGGTCATTTTTTTTCCAGCTACGCACTGCGTTGGACCTTTGAAAATATAGAATTTTTCCAGCTTCGAGTGGAAATTTACCTTCCTTATCTTCCCTGTGTTGTCCTCACGTTCTCTGAGGTCAGTTGCTGACAAGTAAACACTGTCAGGATAAGATTCGGAGAGTGGAAATCACCCATCTAGGCTCACTGTGCAAACACTGGTTGCAAAAATACTGAATGCTGTAACTTTTTCTAGACCGAGGAAGGAAACGGCTTTGCTTTCTTTTTCTTTTTCTTTTTTTTTGGTTTGTTTTTGTTTTGTTGTATTCTGTCAGTGTCCCCTGCTCTGTCCTGGAGAGAGTGGAGTGTTCCCTAAAACCCCAGCGGGATGTTAGGCTCCCCGTGCATCGTCCTCCTGCACCTGCTGTCCTGGTGGCTGCGGCTGCGTTCCTGCTGGGTGCATGCTGCATGCTGCACCGAGGGCAACAGCATGTGGTGGGCAGCAGCGTTGTCACCTCCTGGTGCATGCTGCATGCTGCACCAAGGGGATGTGCACAGCAGCTGGTGGCAGCAGCATTGTCACCTCCTGGTGCATGCTGCATGCCGCACCAAGGGGATGTGCACAGCAGCTGGCAGCAGCTCCTTGTCACCGGCGGCCCCAGGGCTTGGGGACACGCAGGCTGGACAGCAGTGCTGCCCTGCAAGAGGGCAGGCCCAGCCGAGTCCACCTCTCCCTGCTCCCTAATCTGTCTGCAAGAGATAGCCTTGGTAATTCCTTTCCACGGCTATAGGGAAAATGTTAGTGACGGAAAAATACACATGGTGCAGTTTGTCCATGTCTCCTTTTTTGAGTTATATTTCTTAAAATAACACAACTGTGCATACAGTACTGATAACTTTTGGGCAGAGAGCTCCCGTGTATATTTTGCTGCTTAGAACTTTATGCATCTCTCTCAGACTCCTTTTCAGTCGTCTGGGTTGGATACGAGCAGAACAACTCGGCACCACGGTCTGGTGGACAGAGTATATCGTGACCGAAACCGCCTCGGATCTCCGCACCGCCGCCCTCTCTCCGTGGATAAACATGGAAGACAAATATCCTTTGGTTTAGGAGGTGGCACGAGATACCTTCCTCTTCGGCACCATTACAATGTTCAGGTTCTGCAGGTTGCTCCCTCACCCGTCAGAGACTCTTCTCCTCTCTGTGCAGTTCGTGTCATCTACTTTACTGAACTGTGATCCATCTATAAATATCTGCTGTTCTGTAAAGTCAGCGTTTGCCTTTCTCTGTGTTGCTTTCTTCAGCTCTAAATGGGGATAATGATAGACACGAAGCTGAAAGGGATGGAAATCCTTTGATGAAACATGTAAGACAGTATTGGTGAAAACTGAATTTCCCTTCAGAACTGAGTAAATCCAAAGCGAAATTCTCTGCAGCTCAGTGTGCATTTTTATTGCACTTGATTCATGAGTTAGCATCTGCCAGGCACTATTCTTCCTGTCATTTGTGAAAATGAATTAGTTTCTTACTGCTGACTGGCTTAAATTGTGCTGCCCTAAGGCTGGGTTGGTGGGGCTAAAGGGATTGGGAGAGTGGAGAGAGCAGCTGCTTGGGAGGCCAGAGGTGGGTGCTAAGGAGCAGGACAGGAGGAGACCGTCCCGTTGCTCCACGTGTGTTACAGGGTCTCATCAGGGACTGCTTTCCTTCAGAATCAGCAAAACCAACCTGGGAAGTGGCCAAGAAGCAGGACTGAGAAGTTGAGGAGTCACTAAGGTGGCTTCTTTTGATTTAGGAGGCAGAAATTTTCTCTGTATTGTCAGGTTTGATGTTTTAAATAGCATTTTTTCATTCTACATCAGCTGTAAGGCATGGATATCTTGTTTTGAATGTCCTGGTAAAATCAGTGTGTTCTCCAAGGGGAACCTGCTTTGCCTTTCTCTTTTAAGCCTAGTGCCTCTGGCAGGGTAATTGGAATTATTTCCGAGGAGATTTCAGGTAGGCTGGCAGTGAGAAGGTTCTTCCCCTTAACTGCTGGAGTCACGTCGATAGTTGTCCGTACGGGACCGTGTACCTGTCGCCGCCGTCCGATACGAGCTGGAGAAGGTTAGTAGCGTAATTGCATGTGCCTTAGTATTTGGTCTGCATTCTCTGATGCTGTGTTAGCATCTTCATGTGCAAAAATGGATTTTAAAGTTCCCCATAGCAGCTGATCATCTGAACTGCTAAGATTTATTGAATTTAGACCTTGATCTTTGCTTTTTTTTAAATTTTATTATGCTTATTCTTTAGATGACTGGCTTTTAGGCTTAAGCTGTGTCAGCTAGTACGATCTTTTTACCAGCCTAAAGGCACACCATCCCCCTGAGCTGCTCAGCTCGAAAGGACTTGGATATTTCTCACTATACAGAAGCGGAGTTGCCAAAGTGATGGCCAGCGATCACAGGCTGAAGGACAGTTCATCGTGGAGACCCTGTGGTTCCTCACTACACAACATATGTGCATCCCTGAAACAGTCATTTTCCCTCCCTTTAAAACAGAGATGCTTTCTCATAGGCTGCTAAAACTGATAAAAACTCCATAGCTGAAACAATTACTCTTCAAACATGAGATAACTTGTTCTCAGAGTTGATTGTTTCATAAGGAAACTGTGCTCTGTAAAGGAATTACGGTGTAGACCATAGACAGGTTTTGTTTTTAATTGTTTAATGCAGAGCAAATGCAATTTTTCTTGAGTTGATTACCTTTTTCTGAGATTAACCATTCTTTTATTTAGAGAAACTGACAATAAAAATATGTTTTTGCATTTCTCTCAGGACAAATTCTGATTCTGCCCTGCACCAGAGTACTATGACTCCAACTCAACAAGAAGCGTTTTCCGGAGGGTCGCAAGACATGCAGCAGAAAAGAGGTAAATGGACAAAAACAGTGAAAATATTTGTAACATACATCGAATTCTATTTAATTTATAAGTCTGTATATTGATGGTTGTTTCTTTCTATGTGCACATGTATGCATAAAATTTTCTACATGAAGTTACATGGGATTTGGGACAAAGGACCTAATTTCCTCCTGAGGGTGCTGCAATCCAGAAAAGTTCATAAAAAGCAAAGGCAGAGCATGTCCTGGATCCCATATCCTGCCATTCTAAGGCCTTGTCCAGAGGGAAAAGTAATCTGGGCTTGATGGGATCCTGGTGGGTTTTTCAGGGCTTCCAGCGTGTAGGGATTTCTACACGGTCATTCCAGGTGGGTCTATGAGCAGCTGTTGGCAGTAACAGCTGGATATGGTGGGCAACAGTGAGATTTTTCTTTTCCTGTATATAGTTCATATAGTTGTAGCTATTAATTAATGTTCCAGACCCTTACTGGGGAAAATTGTTATAATAGATGTTTCTTTCAGATGTTGGTAGTAATTTGTCAGTTTTATTGTAGTGACTTAGGACAAGTTTCACATTGGCAACTCCATTAAATATCAGATAAATTCTGAAAATCGAATTTACATTGAAATATTTAGGACTGCTGAATTTTGTTTCTAGTAACCTAGCCTGACAGGTACCTGACTTTCCATCTCAGACCAACGTAAATGTGTCCCCAAATTTCCTTTGAGATTCTTCATATTTACCTGTGATTCTGCCTGTAAATTACCCCTCCTGAGCTCGCCTCTTGCGCAAACATTGTGTCAAGCAACAGAAATAACTGGGCATAATTAAGATACAATACCATATGGTAACAGGATTTCATCTTTTTTGGGGATTCAGGTCAAGTTTTTGGAAACGGAGCCATAAGGAACTAGCAATTTTGGTGCCCTCTGCTGGCCCTTCTTTCTGATGTCAACTTGAGGAATGTTTTAAAAGCTCCTAAATCTGTGTTGAGAAATTTAATCCTTAAACATTTACCCAGTGATAGAGGAGCGACAGTCGGATACATGTGTCCTGTGTTGCAACTGTGGTGTTAGGTGTTCCAGATAGCACTTCTGGAACAGTATAACATTGAATAGAAATCATCTTAAGTAGGATTTTATAACTATGGATTTGATGAGGGAATTACTTAAGGTATTTGTAATGCTTCTGTACCTATATGGGAGATTTCTGTGTGGAAAGCTTAGTATTATGACATGATTTCTTTTGTGCTTATTTTTTTTTAGTTTTATTACTGACCGTCCCTGGCATGGAGGAAACCACCTCTGAGGCAGACAAAACCCTCTCTAAGCAAGGATGGGACACTAAAAAGGTAGAAATTTCATATTTCAAAATGTAGAGATTTTATTTGTCTAAACGCATTCGGATAAACAAATGTTCTAAATATTGCTAACCAAAACAAACTACTTGCCAGGATTAGAGATTAAATTCTATATTTAGCTGCAAATCACTTGCACACAAATTGCCTTTCTGATCTAATGTGTGCATGCCTCAAGCAGCAATGATGATACATCTTGTCTGAAGAGCTCCATAGAATCCTTCTGTACAAGTGTATTAAACAAATTTACTGATTAAAATTTATCCTAAATATTAATTTCTAACAATATCCTTGCCTTTAAAACATATTTTCTGTATTTTAGACAGGGTCTTCAAGACCTAAATCATGTGAAGTTCCAGGAATCAAGTAAGCTTGCAGCTTTTTTCCCCCTTGTGATCTTTAAAAAGTATGTTGTAGCTTGGAAATCCTCTCACTTTTGAGTTTTCTCCCTTTTTAGCATCTTTCCATCAGCCGACCAAGAAAACACTACAGCGCTGATCCCTGCTACGCATAACACGGGCGGCTCCCTGCCAGACCTGACAAACATCCATTTCCCTTCCCCTCTCCCAACACCTTTGGATCCTGAGGAATCCACATTCCCAGCCCTGAGTAGCTCCAATAGTACCGGAAATCTTGCTGCCAACCTGACTCATTTGGGCATCAGCACTGCCAATCAGGGTAAGACTGGAAGGGAGAGCTTTGCAGGTTGTGCATCATATGTCACTTGTCACTTTTCTGAGATAACCAAGCAGCATTTTGTCTTGCTGTTTCATCTACTGTACCTCACTGCTGACTGACCCGTGGGCTCACCGAGTATTGTCTTTTGGGCGTTCAAAATGATAGAAAGCTTTTACAAGGCATCAAACTTTAGCAGAAAGCATAAATGCTCTTGGATCTTTTTGCAGGAACTATGTGCATTGCACAGACATGCCCTCAGCAGCCCCAAGAAAGGTGGGGAAAAAGCACCTGTTAGGTTTTAAAGAAGTGCCAGAAACGTAGAGTACATGTTTGTGCATTTGAGTGTGTTGGTTCACTGACATGTTCCATGAGACGGTGTTGATTTTGAAAACATTCTACGGGAAACCAGGCAGCCTTCATAATCTGCTCAATTTTAGCCAGTTTGCCTGCTGGCTCCTTGGCAGCCTGGACTTCCTGGCTCCCTGGCAGCCTGCCTGGAAGCCTTGAACAGCTGCCAAGCGCCTAGGAGCTCCCAGGCTCTTGTGAATTCCTCCGTTCTGGCAGCCCTAGGAGAACAGCTCACTTGCTGGATTGTCCTGAAACCACTTTCCAGGGTGTCTCAGTTCTCCAGGGTGAAGGAGAAAATAGGAAACATTTTATGGCAGCTTTCAAAACTTCAATACTTTTGTGCTGAATTTAAACAAAATGACAATGCTCTAATTGTCAACCCCAAGAAATTCTGCTGTGAAGGACTATCTTCTGCTGATGAACTCCTGTTGGATATGTCATCTCCATCCTATCAGAAATTTCCCTTGCTCTGAGTAGGGTCCCGACTGTCTCTTTCTTTGGCATTTTTTACTTATTTTCTGGGTGATGCTTATTTTCCTGTTTTGCTTAAGAATAGAAGCTTTGCAGCTCCTAAAGGCATCACAACGCTTAACTGCCAGGTAGCTCAAGGAGATGTTTTTTCAGGTGTTGTCAACTCTGCATCTGTGTTTATCTATTCTGGGCCATATGATAGTGGAAATGAGCTGAGACACGTTTTAGAACGGCTCCAAGAATTGCTGTTTAGTTGAGCTGTCATAAATACAGATTTTAAATTCTTATACGAGCTTTGCTGCCTCAATTCCCTTGTTAATCTTAAACATAGTTTGTGCTGGGTCACAGCTCTTTAGAGTGTGAAGAATATTTCCTGCCTTGCTGTGCATTAGTATGCTCTCCAAAAGAGAGTATTTCCTGTGTAACCAATTTTCCTCACATTAAATAGATTTTTTTTAATGTTACAGGTGCCCCTTGCTTACTCTTGTTACATGCTCTGTTTTCTTCTTCCTGAAGATTGAGCTCTTAGAAGGAAAACAGAGCTGGGTTCCCCAGGTTCCTTGGCAATGTGCAACCCAAAGGCTGTACGAGCCTCGTTAGCACACTGAGTGTTCACATTAAGTGTTTGTAGGCTCCAGCCGCTCATTTTTCACCGTTTATGTCAGTACCTCCAGACAGGTCTCAATAATGCCTTGCTCTACTCCCATCTAAGCTGGTTTATTCCTTCCCAGCAGGAATGACAACAACGCCAGCCCCGTCGCAGCAGCACCGTCCGCCGACCGTCAGCCCCCTCTCGTTGAGCGCAGACTCGAGGCGACCGCAGTCGCAGCAGATGTCTCCTACGCTTTCCCCTTTGTCACCAATTACTCAGGTAGGAAATTGTTTGGAGAATGAAAATTTTAGACCACAGCTGATTTAGTTTCACTCTGCCTAGGGAGAAGCTAGCTGTAACTCCATCTTTCTTGATGTATAGCTTAATTCTTTAAAGATACTCACTAATTGTGTGTCTTTATTTCCTTTTGTCCTTTTATAAAAGGAAAATGGATTGTAGAGGATGTGGATTTTGCTCTCACTGTTGCAGGACCTTGGCAAAGGCCACTAAGACACTCCTAGGGACACAGCCCCAAAGTTAGTCATGGAATTTGGAAGACATTTCGCTAGCTCAAGTGAGAAGCTCAGCGGAGTGTTGAACTTATTCCTGTGTTTGATTTCATGGCTGACTGGGCTGTCAGCTCCTGATCCAGACATTCAGCTGGGCTTTTGGACAGAGTATGTGTTTATAGTACGTTGGAAGTGATACGAAGTCCCTTGAAACAAGTTTTTGGCTGTTTAAACATATTTTGTAAATGCACGTTGTTTATTTACTTGAAAAAAATGTTTGTTTTAAACACAGGACTTGGTAACTTTTAGAATTGCTTAGTCCTGTTCAACTGACTTCAGAGTTTTAGATGACTGAAAATTAAGTGGAGTTGCCTGCCAGCACACATTGTCCCTTTTCTCTCTTCAAGGCTGTGGCTATGGATGCGTTGTCCCTGGAACAGCAGCTTCCCCCGTATCCATTTTTCACCCAGACAACCTCCCAGCAGCAGCAGCAGCCCCAGGTGGCAAGTACCCTGCCTCAGAATACCCCTCTGCTGCAGAGCTCAGGGCTGCAGCGGGGCGCCCAGCTGCCCCCGCTCTCCGTCACGGTCCCGTCCACCATCCCGCAGTCGCCTCCGGGGAGCCAGAGCCAGCCGGCCATGGGCATAGACGTCAACTCGGTAGGTTGGGGCATCGCGCGGGGCTTGGCTCGACAATGTGACACTGTGCAGCGCCCTCCTCACCCCTCCAGGAGACTTAAAACAGGGTTCATTGAATCAACCTTTGTGTTTAAAGATAAAACCTGGTTTTATTGTGCTCTTAGGGTGGCCATAGTTTAAAATTGTGCCCCTTCTGACCCCACGTGTGTGATTAAACTGGGATATCAGCATTTTTTTTCTCCTTTTTCATACCTTGCTGCTACACAGATGCATTTTCAAGGCATTCAGTGTGTAAGGCACTTCCTCACTGCATGTGAGGCATGGCGTGCTACAGACTCAGGATAAGGAGTTAACAGGACTTGGGTGAACCTAACAAGCATTTTCAAAAAGCTGGAGGAAATCAGGCACAAGATAGAGTTTCTATATTTAGAACACTTCCGTTTTAAGGAATTTTGTAGCATGCGTTATCCTCAAAAATTAGATTTGTGGTGCCTGCTTTCAGATTCCCCCTGAGGAATGGAGTGTAATACATATTGTCATGATTTACGGACAGATTTTTTTTCTGCTCGCTTGTTTTCCTGTGGTCTGTTGTGAATTGTTCTGCCTTTTTCCACGTATGAAAACCCCAAATGCGGAGCAGAAGAGGATAACAGGCAGGCCTGGGAGGAAGTTCATGGCTCATTCTCTGGGCATTCTGCTCAGCATTAAAGGATCTTGGATGTCTGACCTGTTGTGTCGTCCTGGCAGGGCTGTAGTGACAGCAAGTGGTTTGGTAGTGAGAAGAATTCATTCTCTATTGATCTGGCCTTGAATCATGAATTTCATTTGGGGTTGAGATTTTAAGCTTATGCTTCCTGAAAGCAGCTGCTTTCCCTCCATAGAAGGGAAAGGGGAAGGACAAATCCAGCAGTGGAAAAGATGCTTGACCCATTCAAATGTGTCTGAATATTTTGATTCTACCAGTTAGCAATACAGACTATTCTGATTTTCATTCTTTGCTTTCTGTGTTGCTTTTCTCATCCTAAACTTCTTTGTGACCTTAACTTTTCAGGGTCCTCTGCTTACTTTTTAAAGCAACTGAAATGGTGTCTCAGTAAACTTAAATCACATTTTTCAAAAAGCCACTTGAGCTGTGGTAACGTCTCACAACTTTCACACAGCTGTTTTTCTTTAAAGCAATATTGAAGTGCATTTTCCTCTACTTTCGAAGTCTGTTTAAAGGGTAGTAATACATATAAGAAATATTTTCTTGATATCCGCAGAATTCTGTGTCAGAAAGCCCTGGATTACAGGTTTTCCTCAATCATCTGTTAATTTCTAAAGGCAATATAGCAGACAAAGAGCTCTACTTCCTATTTATGTTAATTAGGGTGACATTCTATTCAGATGCCAGTAAGATTATTCATGTGCTCAGATCCGGGCTTCTTTGCCAAAAAACAAAGGAAAATCTTTGAAAATCTAGTCTCAGGAAGACTGAGAACAGTGTTAATGTAGCTAAAATAAACCTACAGGACAGCGTGGATTCTCAGACCGTGTCTGTTTCATGTACTGGGCTAAAATGCCAGATAATTCCCCTTAGCCTGGGTGTGAAATATAACAAAGATTTCCTAGGCAAGCTGTATAGAAGTGGAGAATGTGGCTATGGCAATTGAATTTAAAGTAAATTAGTTTTATTCCCAGATTTGGAGACTACTTTTCCATTAAATTGTTGGCCGACCAGATTTTTTTTTCTAATTGAACACAACTGAAAACAGAGGGGAAAAAGAGATTTCCAGAGTTTTCCTTGTATGCCAGCAGTGCCATGATCCTGGATGCGCTTTCAGACACGAGCCCGTGCCCCAGTGCGACCGTAACCCTTTCCTTCCCGCGGCACCGTTCACAGCACCGGTGTCCTCGACCTCCCAAGACTTGCTGAAGATGACGGTTTCTGCCAGCTTCCTCCAGCTGTCCCCCAGAACCGTGTAACTTTCCGGCAATGCCATGGTCTTTAATTCTGTGTTGTTCTGTAGGCTTCACTCCAGCAGTACCGCAGTAATGCTGGCTCCCCAGCCAACCAGTCTCCCACCTCTCCTGTCTCCAATCAAGGCTTCTCTCCTGGCAGCTCCCCTCAAGTAAGGGACTCTCTGCTTCCCCAGGCCTCGCTTCTCGTGTGTGTTTTTAGTCGAGTCTCTCCATTACTGACCCATAGTCGTCTCGCTGTAACCGTGTGTGCCTCATGCATCACCGATGTCTCGTCTCGTTTGCAGTTCCATTCAGCACCAGAGTTTTTCAGTAGCTGGTGAATTGCCTTCCTTATTGATCAAAGCTATTACTGAAACGCTACTAAAATCCAGTTATTTTGGGGGGTAGTAGCGTGGACAAAAGCTCCAGGGAGATCCCTCTGAAGCCCAGCATCACTTAGGGGTGGACACATGGGGTTGGGAGGGTAGGGGCAGAGAGGTGGAAACTTGCTGAGTGCCCCCAGCAGCAGGAAGTTTCCTGCTGCACTGACTGCCCCTCACAGGACCCAGTGCCTTCAAACGGGGCCTTTTTCACATGGGAAAATGTTCTTAAAATTAGCAATGTTCTTAAAATTAAAAACTGTATCCTGTGGCTTGAAAGCAGTGGGTTAACAAACATGCTTTCTTGCATGCTAGCTGTTTTTTCTTCCTGTGCATATATAAATTGCTAATTTTGCATCGTATATACGAGTTGCACTTGATATGTATGTAAAGCTGTGAAGAGGAATTCTTATCTGCTAGTTGCAAGACAGTTAAGAAACAGCAGATTTTGGGGGTACCACTGAAGTAAGGGAGCTTAATGCATTTTCAGGACAAAAATCTAATGCTGCTGGAAGGCAGCCGAAAGGCTGCCCTTTTCCCAAATTTTCCACCTGTAGCAACAAGGTGCAGGGAATTCATACGGAGCATCACAACAGAGTCTGAAAATACATTTTCTGTTTCATCATTTAATGTTGAAGGCTGTAAGGAGGATCCTATCTAAATAAGTGCTGCCCCTTCACGGTTCCAAAGCAGAAGCTTCGTCTCTCCTTGCCATTAGCCAGAGACAGGCTGGTAAGCTCAGCAATGGCCCGAGTGTCAGGACTGTCTGGATTTTTTTAACCCTTGCTCAGTTGCTTCTTAACTTCTCTCTGCTGCTTCTGCCAGTTCTGCCGTGTTCTGAGTGGCACAAAGACGAGGAGCAGCCTCCCTCCTGCAGGCTGCTGTGGAGGGCAAAGCTGATACCAGCCCCGCTGCAAATTCCGGGGGTCCAGGTGGCATCTGGGCAGCCCCTCTGGTTTGGTTTTGGTCCCCCTTGACTTCTCAAGAACCACCCTCTCTCGACCCTTTTTGCCCACAGGGTTGATGCCGCCACTCAGGCTGAAGCACCGGAGCGCTGCGGGGTTGTGTGCTGCCCTCTGAAACGAAGCTTTAAGCAAAAGCTGAAGGAAAGCACCAGAAAATAGCTCTTTTTTTGTTAAATTGGAGGCAGTACAGCTTTCCTGCCTTCCTCAGGGAGCCAAAGGTAGCGGTGCCGAGCGCTCTCTGTGGTAGTGGATCTTTTAAGATTGTAAATACCAAGTGTGGAGAGAAGCCACGAGAGAATTAAAAAACAGATTGGAAAAAAAGATCTGGGTTATGATTATGTGGGCAGTGTCCAAATAGCAAGATCCATTAGACAACAGCAGAATCTGCCAGGAGCAAAGGCAGACTGGTTACAACTTCAGAATACCCATTGGGGAGCAGTCTGGCATGGGCTGACAAGAGCGAAATAAAGTAGATGTGACCGGGTAGGCGTCTTCCATTTGCTCCTGTTTCTCCGATTAATTTTAGGTTAAACCACTTTGCAGGGTATGGATATTAGGAGCGGCGCATTCCAAACCCAGAAATCTGTGGTTTGATTTTTATCTCGTACGGTTCATTCACCAGAGGTCCCTTCTCATCTTTCCCCATCTCCAAATCGACTTGCTCTAGTGTTTCAGCCGTGTGTCGCTGCTCCACCAAGGCCCTCCTGTGCCAACACGGCTTGAAAAGCTCTGCCTGTAGCTCCCAGCTTTGTGTTTGCATGGCTTGTCATTGCCGGGGCTTGCTGGGGACTACTTGCCTTTCCTCCTCTAACACCTGGCCTACTGCTCCAATTAGATAGAAATTTGCTTTTTTAGTAGGATGGCTGAATGCTGGATGAGATGGTATGTATTTTCAGACCAGCCGTTTAAGCCAGGGATTTTGTGGTTTGGGTTTTTTTTTTCTCTTCCAGTCACCACATCATTAACCCAAGAAGATGTACTGTTGACAAAACAGACCTCATCTAGTATTTTGCAGGCGATGGTGTTAGCAAGGTGTTTTTCCCCAGAGCTGTTGATAAATTATTCCAGGCCTCCGAAGTGTTGAAGTAATGTTGTTTCCAGCTGATTTCCTTGGGGAGCTCCGGTGCTTGCAACGGCAATAACCTCTGCTCTTTCGAACGGAGGAGGCAAGAGAGGCCTCTGCGTTTTGTTAAGGGTTATTAATACAGACTTGCACAAATAGATTTTGGCCTACTGTTCCATGTTACCCAGCTCCTTAGGATGGGAACAATATGCAGTGGAATAAAACAGCGGTAATTTGTACCCTACATGGGGAAAGCTCCCTTAAAAATAAAGGAAAAAACCCATCTCAGTCCTGTTTGGATGGCAGAGGTGCTGGTGTGCCCTGGCCTGGCTTTGCAGCGAGTGTGTGACATCCTGAAGGGCCCATTTGTCCCTGGAAAGCTCTAAACCCCCCTGTGGTTTGGTGACCTCCCTGCCACGTGGATGGGGACATATTTGCCACTACAGAACTGGGCTGCCCAGACCTCACTGCTTGCTCAAGCCGGCTCTGCGGCCTCTCTCCTTTTTATTTTTTAAGTGGCAAAAGTAACAGGTTGAAGTAGTTACGAACTGTGTAAATCAAAATGTAATGATGCAGGAAGTAAGAGGTGAGTGGCTTAAAGAAGAAAAAAAAAGTGTTTTATTAGGAATATAAATTAGCAGTAGCGCTTTGCTGTTCTCTCGTCAGGTACCCTGTTTGACTTCGTCCTCATAGTCCTTCCTCGGCACAGAACAACCACAGAACTTTGAGCGGTGGAGGATGTGTTGGAAGATGAGTTCCCTTTTAGCAGAATCTTCCATTTTGCCCGTTTCTCATCAGGCCTTTGAATAGGGTGTTAAATGGCAGGGAGACAGTTGCTGCTCTGGTCACAGTTACGACAGTTCCGAGATGCACAGGAAGGTGGTTCCTGTGAAGGAAATCGGGGTTTTTTTGTCCATAAAATCCTGGGTTTGGCTCAAGCTCTCCGCCCTGATGGGGTCTGCAGGTCGGGGCCGCCTGCTCCAGCCTCTGAAACTCCAGAATTCCGTGCCGGGAAGCTGCTCCCAGCCCCGTTTGGGTGTTGGACCATGTCCAGCCACGTTCTTCCCGCAGCGTCTTCTATCCCTACGCTCACTAGGCTCTTGTTTAAGTTCCTGAGCTGCTTAGATTTTCTAAGGAGGAAATTTGTAGCCTTAGTGTTTTAACGTGTAGACAAAACAGCTGGAAAATGCTATGCAAGGTATTTACATTTTTTTCCCCCACGACTGATGCAAACTTTCCATGGAAATTGGCTTTTATGGATGTTGGCGTTGCCGGAGGCTCTTTGCAAGGAGATTTTTTTTTTGTTTGTTTGTTTTCAGCTGGAATTTCAGAGCTGGGTTTTGAGAGTTTTACATGCGGCTTCTCTGCCTGGCCTCAAATTCTGGATCAGAATAATGCCCGGGCGGTGGATAACCCCAAGCTGGGCTCGAGGGGGCTGCAGAGCCCCGTGGAGGTGCCGGCCTCGGAGCCTCTGCCCTTTCCCAGCCGTTGTCCGTGCCGTTTCCGCGCCCCGGCGCGCGCTCGATCCCTCGTGTCACCCAGCACCTTGTCTGCATCCATGATCCCAAGTTTTCCATGTCGTCCGTCCCCTGTGGGGCAGTTTGTGGGGCTCCCCGCCTGCTCCCCCACCGCAGCAGCCCGCGCAGGGCTCCGTGTTGGCCGCGAGTTGGCAGCGACCGGTGGCTCTTGGTCGCCACGGGCGCGCGGCACCGAGCGCGGGGACCAAGGGGACACCCGCCCCGTGGGGCCGGCTCTCGTGAGACGCTTGCACCATAAAGACTCTGTTTTGTTTTCAGCATTCTTCCATTCTGGGGAGTGTATTTGGTGACTCCTATTATGATCAGCAGATGACAGCTAGGCAGGCTAATGCCCTATCCCATCAGGTGAGCAAATTCATCTCCGATTTTCGGCTCTATTTTGGCCACGTTCAGCTTAAAATAGTATAATTCAATTTGGGATTATTTTATGTGGGATCACGTTTTGTTCATGTTTTTGGTTTGCAATACTCAGGTATTCCTATTGCTTTCTTTTTTTCCCCCCTTCTCCTCCTCCCTCCTAGCCATTATAGCAGATGTTTTTCAAGGTGTTCTGCCAAGTCTGTGGGATTAAAAATTATGAAAACAACAAAACCATTTCTGACAGTTGTTCCCTTTGGGAAGGTTTCACTTGTAGGTGGTAACAAAAATGTACTTCAGAAATTGGCCAATGAGCTGCATTTTGTACCCAAAGTGACCAGCAAAGCTGGCCCGCACTCATCTGGCCAGCCAGTTCCCTCAAGTGATAAATGTGCTCTTTTAGCAGAAAAAAATAGATATTTGTGGAGAGATAAAGCTTTATGGGCAGATACCTGCTTTAGTAGCATGAATTGTTTGCTTTATTTTGGTTTTTCACTTGTTTTAAAGCTATCTTTTGTTTTGTTCTTATGCTATGGAAAGCAACAGTTTTGTTTTGGCACCCACCCTTCCCTCCTTCTCTTGCACTCTGAATTTGGCAGACTCTATTCTGGAAAGTGAAGTGGAAAACGGACCATATTTTGATGAACAAAACCTAAAGATGAATTTGTTTGCCTGTCTTTTTCAATGTCGTTTCCCATACGCGAGGCCTGTAAGTTGTTTTGCTCTCTTTCCCGGTGACTAGAAGTAATAATTCGTTTGTGCCTTGGTCTTCAGCTTGAACAGTTTAATATGATAGAAAACGCCATTAGTTCCAACAGCCTGTACAGCCCGTGCTCCACGCTGAACTACTCGCAGGCGGCGATGATGGGGCTCACCGGCAGCCACGGCAGCTTGCAGGACTCGCAGCAGCTCAACTATTCCAGCCATGGCAACATCCCCAACATCATCCTCACAGGTAGGAGAGTCCCCGGCTTCACGGGCAGCCGCAGCCTTCCCGCTCGCGGTCCTTGCGGTGACGGGAGCCGCAGGGCGAGCGCTCGTGGGGACGGTGCCCCAGTGCAGCCGAGGGTGTCACGGCGTCACGTAGGGTGGCAGATCCGGGCACGGCTGCACCTGGGAAACCACCTTTGCTCAGGTCACTCGGTCCATGTTTCAGCCGATGCCTCTTGCTGCTGAGGATTTTGCAAACTAGGGTTTCTGTTGCTGGGTTTTCAGGGTAGAAGAGCCTGCAGTGGCAATTTACAGACCAAAATATACAAATTTTCCTTTGTCTTGTGTCATTATTATGTTTTGGAGATTTCTGACAAAGCTGTAATCCACCTGGGTGGATGCACGGTCAGATTTTTCTCTTCTGAGCTTCAGTCTTAGCTCAGAAAACTTACTGTAGGTTTTTTTGCAAGCTATTTTCTCGTGTTACCTCAACATTGCACCTCGAGGGGAAGCGTGTGCTCAGGCCTCTCTCTCTCCCCCTTCCCTGCAGTGACAGGAGAGTCTCCTCCCAGCTTATCCAAGGAACTGACGAGCTCGTTGGTGGGAGACGTCAGCTTTGACACGGATTCCCAGTTCCCCCTGGATGAACTAAAAATTGACCCCCTCACCCTGGATGGACTGCACATGCTGAACGACCCCGACATGGTCCTGGCCGACCCCGCCACGGAGGACACGTTCCGCATGGACCGGCTGTGAGGCCCGGAGCGGCGGCGAGCGCACGGCTCGGCCCCGCGGCGCCGGGGCTCCGCTCGGATCCCCGTCCCGTCCCTGCCCTCCTTGCACTAGAAGTGGCGCCCCGGGGACGGCCGCGGGGACGGGTGGGAAGCCCTGGGCCCATCCCGCCCCATTCCCGGCTCCGGAGCGGCCCCGCGGGGGCCATTCCGCCCGGCGCTGCTCCTGTGAGAGCCGCTTCGCAGAGCAAAGCGCTTCCCCCGCTGCCGGCCCCGCGCGGGTCCCCCCTGCCTCCTGCCCCGCCTGTTCTCATGCCCTGAGCAAACCCGTGTCCTGGCAAGAGCAAAGCAGCCCAGCGGCCCCTGCAGCTCCTCCAAGCAGAGGGAAAAGAAGAAAAACCACCTGGAAACACTATTTGCAAACTTTTATATATATATGTAATATGTATATTTATATATGTATGCATATATATATATCTAGCATTTCTGAGCACACAAAAAAGTAATATAATTCATTACTTGCTTAGCATGGAGGAAGGATCAGAACCTTTTGAAGCAGCTAAGAGCTATAGGAGACTTACCTTGCAGAGCACATTTCTAACCTTTACTTTGTGAGAGATTCCTGGGCAACAGGAAGGGCATTTGCACAGCGATGCCTGGCTCAAATCATGAGGACTATTTTTTATTTTTTATTCTTATCATTACTTATTCTGTTAACATTATTTATGACTTTTTTTTTAATTTAACTATTTGGATATTAGACAAGTAGCTAAACTACATACCGCCAATTGAAGCACTCTACATAATACTTGTACAGTACATCTTTTTTTTTGTGTGTTTTTATTCCAGAAATATATTATATATATTATATATATATAGGTATTTTTAACTAACTGGAATTTTAAACAGATGTTGAGCGGAAGTGAGGAAGCCTAAGGCAAGTCTAAATGTTTTCCTTTCATATAGTCAAAATAGGGTAGCAGGAACGTCGGGTTCCTTCTCTCCCCCTGGGGAAGGATCACCCTGCTCTGCAGTGACCTAGTGCTGTATCCTGGGATGGGAGGAGATCCTGTTGGACCCAACCAGACTGTTTCTGTTGGTCCCTGTTAACACCCTGTGCTGCGGCGTAGCAGGATGAACGACACTGCATCAGTGGCAGATTAAGGCCCCAGCGATGCCCAATGAATCCAGAGCGGGGTTTTCACTGAAACGTCACGGCTGAAGCCTGGGGTGATCCCCAGATCTGCCCCCCTTGGCCTTGATCAGGTTGGAAAACTAGGTTTGAGGAGGTATAAGGAGCCCAGCGCGCTGCTAGAACGGCCCCTCGTTACACTATGATCTGCCCAGCAGTGGCACCCCCAAGGAAACAGCCCTTCTGTAATGCAGAAGTTACAAATTAACTTATTATCGAGTTATTTTGCGTTTCATTAACAAAAAGCAAGTCAAGTTACGCAAATACCCCGGGTGTAAAGTGACCGAATCCCTGCTACAGGGGAAAGCATTTCCATGCAGGAGGGCTGGAACATCAAGGTATTTTTGTTAACTCTTCTCTCGAATAAAAGAGCTGTTTAGTTTCTCTTGCAGACGAGTGGTGTTTTGGTGCCCCTGCTCCGGGCTGGCGCTCCCAGCCTCCGAGCGCAGGATGTGCCGGGTCTTCCCCGGCTCTCGGGTGGATTTTAAGCGAAAAATCCCCTGCAGTTTCCCTCCCTCCCCGTCCCCCTCTTAATGAGTTAGACAAGGCTTAACGAGCTCCTCGAGGTCTAATGAGTTATACTAGGTTTCTGTGTGCTTCCAGAAAGCTGCGGGACGCTGTCCTGAGCCTCGAGCAGAACCGCTCTGGGAGCTGTGCAGTCTGGGCGCGCGTTTGCTCACGTTGTGCCATTAGTTGACCATTTGCACTAAAAACGTTACCGTTTTTCTTTCCATCTCTTAGCTTGTGTTTGTCTCTTTTTTTTGTTCGTTCCTCCCCCTCCCGATTGCAAAGATCATCCCGCGTCTTTGTGGAAAACGTCCGTCCGGATGCGGGGCCAGTATTCCATGTTCTCCTGATGTCTCCTTCTTTCAGATTGCTAATGCTTTTTCAATTAAAGAGGGAAAAAAAAAAAAAAAAGGCAAGAAAAAAGGTAGCTTCAAACAGGAGGATCCCCTAAAAGAGCACGAGGGACTCGGACTCCTTTGCTTTGCAATGGTGCGAGCTGCATGTGCTGCGCTGGTCACCTCCTTCCCTGGCAGTACTGTGAGTCCCCCGGGGCGTCTCTGTCCCTCTCGCTCAGATAACTTTTCTGCATGTAAATTCTTGTTTGTGGGCTATTTTTTTCCAAGCAGAGTCACTTCAGAATGAAGCATCCGAGTGGGAAATCGCGTTCCTAGCTGCAGACTTTTACAGGGAGCTGTTGCTAAATGCTACCTGCTGATTTTTTTTTAAAACTCCGTGTGTATATAAGAGATCTTGTTTATTAGACTTGTAAGTAGACATTTAAAATGGCCTTAATTTAAAAATAAAAAAAAAACCAACGCGTCTGGATGCAACTGTCAAATTTAGGGACCATCTCGTTGAGAGAAGTAACCGGGTTTGTTCCAGCGAGGCCGGGGCGGGTTTGAGGAAGGGGCTTCATGCCGGCCCCCTCCGCGGGCGGCCGGGCTGCTTTTCCTGGGAACCCTTTGGGAATCAGAGCGGTTCTTCCTGCAGATCCTGCGTTTGGCTTCTCCAAGGCCAGTCCTGCGGGAGCATCGCGGACCAGCTCCGCTCCAGCAAGGGGGAGGTTTCTCCTCCTCCCCGCTTAATTTTTCATTCCGTATCCATACGGCTAAATTGAAAGCAAAACCACGCTGTTAAATTGTCAAATGGAAACCTGGGGGGAATCGCAGTGATTTTGGAACAAAGTACTTTATTGTCAAAGCTGTTAGTGCTGTTTGCATTTTCACCCCCGTGCAGCGGGGCGAGTGTTGGCCCTTGGGCTCCAGGGCTGGATGAGACCGAAGAGCAAAAGGAAAAAGCTTCATTTGGTGAAAAAAGCAACTAGTAACTTTTTGTTTTCGTTTAAAGCCTTTTGAACCTGTCTGGTGTCTCAAAGGGTTGCTGTCCCCTCTCCCTCCAACATGGGTTTTTATAGATGTTACAAAAACAAACACATTCCCAAGCTAGACTGTTGCATTTGCCAATATAGCGGGGAGATAATGGGAACCAGCTCTCCATGTGTGGAATACTGTGATGCTCGGGGAGCCCCCCACGCTGCGGGGCCGGGGGCTCCTCCGCGCGCAGCGTCCCCGTCCCCTCGCCATGAATCTGCACAGGCCGCGGGGGCCCTGCCCCTCTCTCTGCTGCTTTTGCCACGCTCTGCTGGTGCCCTCGAGCTGGGCAAAACCTCCCCTGCACCCAGAGCTTTTTTTTCTTAAGAGGGGAAAAAGATTTCCAGAAAGAGGCTTCGAATTAATGAATCATTTGGACATTTTACAGCTGTTTTTAAAATGCAATTAATTTTTCCAAAGCGTGCCCTGGTACAGACAACAAAAATGCTTCCCCAAGGCAGGAAAACCATCCCCTTTGCAGCAGCAGCGCCCGCTCGCGTGGGGGATCCTTTGGGCTCCCGACACCCAGCTCCTCCCTGTGTTCACATCTCCAAGCTCCTGTTCTCTGCAGCCCCAGGACCTCGAGCCCGAGCCCTCCCCGGGGACCCCTCAGTGCCGTGAGGAGGAGGAGAGGCCCTCGTCGCGCGCTAGGTCAGAGCGGGCGCCGCTGCCGGGGAAAATCCCCTTATTCCTCCGCACGCGGCGCCCCGTCACTGTGATGGCAATGTGAAAGCGCAGGTAGCGGTCGTTACGTGTGTGTGTTCTTTCTAAAAAACCCCCCAAAAAGGCAAAAAAAAAAATATATATATATATATATTTGTAGTGTTCCTGTTCTTTGTATTTTTAGTTGCGTATTATTTATACTGCGCAGTGTAGGCATGGGTTGCATGTCGGGTTTCTATGCGGGCGCCGTGACGACATGATAACTGTGTATTATAAATCATTTTTACCTTTTTAAACAGAATCATTGTGTGGAATTTCTATACTTCAAAACAAAGCACTACATTAAGTACTCTATTCATTTGTGTTATTTATTTTATTATTTTGTTGGGAGGGGGGGTGGCGGGTGGTTTGAACTGTGGTGTACATTGCCTTCTGTGGGCTTGACCAGTTTTATCAAAATAAAGGCCTAACGGGGTAAAATCTGTTTGCTGTTTTCTTCAGTCAAAGGACTTGGGGCTGCTGCAGAAAAGTCCCCGGTAGGAAGCAGAAAGAGGAGGTAAATACGGACTGCGGAGGAGTTGTGAGGAGGAGACGCAGCCGTGGGATCCAGTAAGTGCAGGGAGCAGGAGCTGCCCTGGGGGTGATTTGGGATCAGGGATGCTGCAGGGATGCAGAAGCTTCCTCTGGCCCTTTCCATCTGCTCCGGAGGTTTCCCTTAAGGCAGTAAATCGGGATCTGCTGCTTCGTGGCGCTGCGGAGACGGCGGCTCTCCGCTTGCGGCGGGTTCCCTATCTGGAAATGTGGGAATTGGGAGCTCCTCCCCATGGCTTCCCATGAATTCTGCGTTCCCTACCTAGAAATGCGGAATTTGGGATCTCCTTCCCATGCCTTCCCGTGAATTCCGTGTTCCCTAGCTGGGAATGTGGGAATTGGGAGCTTCTCCCCATGCCTTCCCGTGAATTCCGCGTTCCCTACCTGGAAATGCGGGATTTGGGATCTCCTCCCCATGCCTTCCCGTGAATTCCGTGTTGCTGCCGTCAGCTGGGCAGTGTCCCGCGTTTGGGACACTTACTCGAGTTTCTCTGCGTTTCAGCCGGGCCCATTCCCGGGATTTGCCGGGTGTGCTCGTTACCCCGTCTCGGTGGGCAGGAACAGGGGGTTTCACGCACCGCTCAGCAGGACTCGGGTAGCGATGGGGCCACTTCAGGGTGACGCATCACGTCTTGTCACTAATAGTAGGCAGGGAAACGCCTAAATAACATTTCTGTTTGGCCTAACTTGACTCTCTCTACTTAAATTTTTCTAATAAGGAGCTACAGGAGCATAAAGTGATGGATACGTGTTGTGTAACGAGCAGAATCAGGGTGATCTAATCACGGTGTTTTCACATTTTCACAGTTCAGGCTCTGTATTCCTTGATTCTGCCTGTCTTCAGCCCATGGAACTTCCAGATATTTATGTTACCGCTCAAAATTTGCAAATAATCTGTCCTCTTGATGGCTGTTAATGCTCAGTGGAATAAAACTGATAAAAATATCACTGGAAAAAATAATCCTAGTGTTTGCGGGAGATGTGCAGAGGAATGCACCGTGTTTAGGGCTACCTCGTGGTTTCCCACCAACCTCATCTCTTCCAGGACGCCGGGGTCCCTCGTTCCAGAGGGTATTGGAGCTGGCACGGGTTGACCTGTTGTCTGTCCCTAGCGCTCTGCTCTTTTTATTGAGCTCTTGGTAACAAGTTGAGCAGCAGCTTGGAATACAGACGTGGGGAAAATTCACTCTTGGGTTCCTTTGTTTGAAGTAGCTTCGCTGCCCCTAACAGTGTCATCCACGTGCAGGAGGGACGGTGCATCCCGGGCTGGAGCCTGACTCTGCCCCTGGCTTGGAGCTGGCCTTTTGGGGCCGCCTCCGTGCGGGTCCCCGCGCGGGTGAGCTTGGGCGCTCGGGTGGCTTTTGTGGCTCGTGACGGCTGCTTCCGCGGCGCTCGGCGGGTCTGGTGGATCAGGCTTTTGCTCTGCAGTGTTTTCCATAGCGGTGTGTGCCGGGCGAGCCGGGACGAGGAGGTCGGAGGCAGCGGGTGCCCTGAGGATTGCAGCGACGGTCGGTGTCTGCGGGAGCCTCCTGCTCCTCTGCTCACTGTTCGCAACGCGCCAAGAGGCTGGATTTACCTCTCTGAAATAAAACAGCTCAAATCTTGTTATGGAGCTTCCATCTCCCGGCTGCCTCGGGCCTCCTCCCGTAGTGAGACCTCGAGTGAGTGCGAGGGGATGGGCAGGAGCCGGGCGCTGCGGCCGCCTTGGGAGCAGAGGGGCAGAATCTGGCAGCGTCTCCCGGCCTGGGGAATTTCTCTTCCTCGAATGGGAGCAGCATTTGAGCCGCACGGGAACACACAGTGAGCGGAGAAGGACGCTGTGTCCCCCGGCTCGCCAAAGCATCTCTGAAAGTGAGACAAGACCCCCAGATAGCTGGTGCTGCTGCCGAGGGAATGGAAACCTGGGGAGCAGAGACCCTAAAGCCTTGAGGTCGCGTGTCCTAAACGGAGTCGATTCGGAGACGCGTTGGGCTCTGAAGGAGCCGCCTGTTCCCTGGGGTCCCGCTCGCTGCTTTTGGAGCTCCGGTCGGCTGTCAGATACCCCAGAATCCGGGGGGTTTCACCGCTTGATACCCCAGAATCCGGGGGGGTTTCACTGCTTCCCCTGGGAGATGATTCCCGGGGCTGCAAGGGAGGGAAAGGAGGGCGCTGAGCGGATCGGGTCGCTTTGAGGCTGGAAAACGCTCTCCAGCGGAGCAGCTCTGCGACAGCGCGAACAGCGAGTACAAATGCGCCTGGCCATAAGCTGCTTCCTGTTTTTTGTTTATATATTGCATATAGTTACAGCCTCATACAGAAAACACGTTAAAATCCAGTGAAGGGCACCCTTTCCTGCAAGTAAACTGAGACAATTTTAATGGCAGTGAGATCTCGAAATCGGGAAATGCAGAGTTATGGGAAAGTGCGTGTTCTGCTCCTGAGAATGTTATTCTCTCCCACATTCAAATTTTGCTCAATCTTGATTTTAAGATTATCCTGAGACCTGTGCAGATTCATCCATCCTTCAGTTCGTTCCTTAAGCGTGCAATAAAAATTCTCCCCTGAATAAGCTTAAATTGTCATAATTGAGTAATGGCTAAGGGAAGTCTCGGATAAGGCTTCAGCTGGTGGTAAGAGGTTTATTCTTGTAATGAATCTTGGCTAAATCTGTGCAAGTAGGGCAGGGGCTGGGCTGGGAAGGCAGCCTGATCGAGTATCGTTTAAAAAGCAAAGTACAAAGTGATATATTAGCAAAATGCTCTACAGGCTGTTGGTTCTCATTAGAGACATCTGCTTCCCGAATGCTGCGTCTCACTCTGCCTTTTGAACTGCTGTATTTGTACAGTGAAATGTAAAGTTCATTTGTACATGTCCTATGGATTATTCAATCCAATTTTTTATACTGTGGTTTAGAAGAAAAGGATTAAAAGGCCTCCATTTATAAACCTAATTTAAGAACTAGTTTCTGCAACTGTACCAGTGAAGCGTCAGTATTTCTTTCAGAAATTTTACAGGCTTAAACTTGCAGAAATTAAGTTGAATTATACCATACAAAGGGCGATTTTTTTATTAAACAGAATCTGCTCTGGCTATTTGTCAGGAGAGAATAGGAAGTGATTATCAAGGATCTTTGCTTATATGTAGTGCTCGAAGCCTCCATTTGGAAGGCCAAGATGAAGCTTGGCTCCATTTGGGAATTTCGAAGACATTGAGAATAAATGAAATGTTTGTTCTTGCAGAGTAACGATGAATATAGAATTAATATGATGATATTTATGAGGAAAATGTTGGGGGGATAACAAATCTTAAACAAATCTCTCTTTACTTACTGGATCCTGAATATTCATGGCACGAGCATCTATAGAGGCAGAGGAGAGCTCCGTGTGTTCTACACACCCCCCTTGGCACATTGCACAGCGCAGGAATTAAAATATTGTATTGCAATCAGCTACTAATAAAACAGTAGATACTGAGGTGTATTTTGGGAGGAACTAGGACTTTTAGGGACTTTCTACCTTAGGAGACACCTTCTTCCCCTTCCCTCCCTCTTCCCCCCGCCGCGGAAGGATTCCTTTTAGAAGTGCAAGTAAAATGTATTAACACGTGTGACGGGAACGTTTGATTTTAATCAAATTAAATCCAGCTGCTTTGGGCAGCTTCTCTCATAGACTGGCAGCTAAAAACAACTCTATGTAGTTCATTGAGCTTCGGAAAAATGTCAGATTTATGCATTTTCAGAGACAGTATAATATACTGTCCTTTACAAGCGAAACTTTTTCTATTAAAATAATTTGTGGATTATTTCACTGATATATGCAATCCTATATTCAGCTACAGCTTTGGTGGCACAGGAACTCTGGAAAACTTGTCCCTGCGACATAAAACTTCTATTTATTGTGCTTTTCTATAGGTAAAGTGGAAAACTGAAGTTGGCTTTAAGTGTTTGCAATCTGAGAAATGATGTGAAAAAGCAGCTCAACTAAATGTACATTCTTTTCAATCTTTTCTTTTTTGTGTGAAGGCTTTTGTCTTTGTATCTTTGCATTATTTGTAAATGAAATGTAATAAAAGTTCAACTGGTTTTGTCTCTGGCTGCTTAACTTTTTCTTAGCTCTGCTGCTTGGTTTTGGTTTTGGTTTCACTGCAGGTTTTCAGTGCTGAAGTATTAAGGTGCTCTCAGTGCTCGGGTTTAAAAGGAAACATCAAAACCGAATTATTTTGGTTAAGCTGGCTGTGAAAATTGAATTTTATTTTTCCTTTTAAGAGGAAGTGCAGACTGACCTGAAAGCAGCAAAAGGCTGTGCTGGATCTTGAAGACTCTTCGTGGTCCCCTAAGGTTCTCTGGCTCCTGGTGGCAGTGGAAGGAGGCTCCGCTTCCCCCTGCTCCGCGGTGCGGGTGGATTTTTGGGTGCTGCAGCGGTTTGGAGCACTCTGGGGGAAGCGGCATTTCTTCCTCCCTGTGAATTGTTTTCTGAAGGGGAAAACGTGTGGGTAAACGTGCAGCCTTGCCTGGTCACCCCTGCAGGAACCGCTGCCCGAGGAGGGTCACCAGAGCCAGGAACGGGACTTCCAGGTCAATAAAACGCCGCTTCTCTTCGGCGGGGACAGGGTAACCGCCTGTCTCAGCTCTGTGGAGTCGAATTAATCCTTTTCCTACCACTTCCTACCTGTCCGTGGGGAATGGGCGGCTGCATTGCAAGCTGAGGGAGAGGCCGGCCCTCTAGTTGAGTGGGTTTTATGCAGGTGACTGACCTGCGCCGTCTGTGCAGCTCAGCTCTGTTTCCAGCTTCCTGGCCCAGCTCTGGCCCTGCACAGGTCTGAGTTGGATTCTCGGGAGCGGGATCCTATCCCTGCATCCCCAAAGCCCCTTTGTAGAGGGGTTTCACGCTCTGCACTGACTCATCTGCGTTTCTTCCTGTTGAGGAAAGATCAACGTAATGGCTGTTTTTAAGGGAGTCTGGAACAGTAACTGGAGCTGCCCCGAGGGCTGTGAGCGGCAGGTAACGCTCCGAGGGAGCCGCTCAGCAAGACCTGAGCAGATCTGGGCTTAGACCCCTGCCTCCAGCATGGGAAACTCCAGTGCAAAGGGCTGGAGGGCCCAGGGCCCCGCTGGGTGCAGCTACAGGGCAGCTCTGGGAGGAGAGGAGTTCTGTCCCCTCCTTAGTGTCTGGTGACACAGGAGCCACGGCCTGTCCACGCTCTGCACGGACTAACACAGCGGCCGTTACCGGCTCTCCCGGCACACGGGGAGGCTGCAGAGAGCCGGGCAGCCACCGGTTACTGCTGCATCCTCGTGCTGCATCCGTGCACTGAGCTCAAGGGAGCACCTGCGAGTGAATAACCTCCGTTCCCCCTTTCTTACCTAGCTTTCTTTTTTCTTTTTTTTTTTTCTTTTTTTGGATTCCTGGCACAGTGTCATAAGACAAACCTACCACGAAGGCTTCATTTATCATTCCGAACCAGCTGCCACGATCTGGCAGAACAGGGTAGTAGTAGAAGTTGTTTCTTGAATGAAAGATCTTGTGCATTTACTGCCTACAAAGTTACTGATTCAGCTGGGGATGCTGTACAAGCTCTGTACTGCTTTCGATTATGAGGACTTCTTTGTTACACACTCATACAAAGAAGTGTTTTGGAAGAGGAAAGAGCAAAATGCATGGAACCAAGTACAAGTGTATTAAGAGTATTTATTATCCAACATTCCAGAACAAAGATCCTCTCCTTAAAGTGCTTTATTTTGTGAGCAACTTGGACGTAGGCTGCTCTTGCAACATGCTTTTCCGACCAGCGCTGAGTTTGGGTTGCAGTAGGTCTTGCAAAGAATAATATACACTCTCGAGAGCCTCCAGGGAAGGGACAGATTCCTGGGAAACATCCATGCTAAACTCGCTTCACCAATTCCAGCCACTGCTGGTAGCTCCTCAGCACATCTTTCTCCCCGTGCAGGGTAGAGAGCTAGTGTTTACAGCAGCAAAGGCTTCTATGTACACTCGATGTCTACACCTCTGCGATTGCACTTCGTTTCGTAGCATTTAAAGAAAGTTGCTGCTTTAGGAAAGATGCCAGCTGAGGCAGCGAGTGCGCAGAGGGCAGTGGTACGTTACTTACAGTTCTTTATACAGATACCAGAGGCAATAGTGGGGCAGCCGAGCACTTTTTGTTTTTTTTTTTTAAAAGCAAGTGTCGTTGGACAGACATTTAAGGCAAAGGTTCATCTTGCTGAACTCTAAATGTTTCATAATCTTCTGGAATAGTATCTGCGGAAGATGAGATGAAAGCACACACAGATTAGAAGGGGGAAATTCGAAGGAGCTACTGCATGATTTTGTTACAGTTGTAGGTAGGCTAACCAAGAAAAAAAAGGGCAAAAACTTGTGACCTTGACCTTCGAAGCTAACTCACCGTTGCAGCGGTAACGCAGGTTCGACCAAATAATGTTCTCCTGGGAGAAGCAGAAGACTCCGAGACGTCCCCCTCGCATGGTTGTGTCGAGGACAACTCCAGTGTCTGCCACTACTTCAGGGCCTTCGTAGAAGCGAGCTCTGCAAGAGAAGCAGCACGTACAGAGCGTGGGCAGGGGATTAAGGACCCAATTCCTACAAGGCTGTGTCAAAAATCACATGCTGTCCCTGCCCTTGACCACACCACTGCGCCCTGGGTGATCCTTTGGTGTCTTAAACTTCCAGCGCAGCCACAGAGAGGAACCTGCGAAGCCCTGACCTGATGTATCCGACTTGAGGCCGGTGCTGCAGGAACCAGCGATAGGAAGTCTTGTCCTTCCAGCCGGAATTGCGAGGGTCTTTCCAGAGCAGCTTCACCTGGTCCGTGGTGTCTCCCGTGTGCCAGAGGGAGTTGCGGAGATATTCCCCTGGGCCTGTTTTGGATTTCACTGCCTGGTGGAGAGGAGAGACAGGTCAATCACGTGAATAACTGCTTATGCCATCTCACTGTATGGGGAAAGCAGCAGAACTAGGAGAAAGCCAAAATCCATTAGGGAGTTTCAGGCACTGGGTTCTTTACCTTCAGCTGGATTCCGGGTTCTGCGACCGCTCGGAAGGGGTTTGCCTGCCAGTAGGTCTGTTCCATCTGCTTCCACATGATTACGTAAAAGCTGGAACTGTCCTGATAGCCAAAGATTAAGCCAGCGTAATCATCATCCGTGACCGTGTTCACGTGGAAGGTGCCCTCGAAGTCCACTCCGTTGAAGGCTGTGTAACCTTTAGGTGGTAGGGAAACAAATATTCTGTATTCGGAGGGAAAATGCAGATTGTTTCCTCCAAAAGCAGAGAGGGGAGGTGGACTGTGCTAAGCAAATCTGAGGATTCTGCTTTCTGTACAGAAAATATTGCCCCCTCAACAGGGGGCAAGTAGATGAAATCATTAAGTAGTGACTGAAATACTTTTAAAAGCTGCACTAAGAAGAAAGATACCAAATTATTGAGTCTTAATCTTGCAATAGAACAAAAATAAGAGCCTCACCTACAGCCAGACCAGGATCGCTATTCATGGTTTGAACTATTTCCATGCCCTGTGAAAGATGAGTGTTGACTTATTAGTTTATACAGCAAACATAATGATTTACTCAGGGGAGAGATACCCAGGGGTGAGACTGCAGGACACTATTGTACAGTAGCATTAATCCTGGTTGGATTTAAATGGTTTTAATGAAAACTGCCCCCAGCTTGGTACAGCCTTGTCACCACCTCTGAAACGCCAGCTCTGAATCAGTCGCCTACCTGGTTGAGGACGATCCAGTTGGGGTCAATCTGTGCATCACCCTCAGGGTCCAGAACGACCGTCTGGAAAGCCCTGAAGTCTGTTAGCGTCACCTCTGCATTCTCTGGGCACACATCAATTCTGTCGATCACCATGTCCTTGTCAAAATCCTCTTCACAGAGGTCTCCCACACCGTCACCTGAGAGAACACGTCGCAATGAAAGAAGTGACAAACTTTCCCCCTCTCCTGGCATCCAGGTTTTACTCAGCGAGCTGTTGGCTACCACCATTTCAGATGACTTTATCTACACAAGGCTGAGAGGTGGCAGCGTGTGGGCTACACTTGTGCACCTTTCTTTCCTATGAGTCAGTGATGAAGAAACCCTGATCCTTTCCCTCCTGCTTGCAGAAATGCTGTGCTAGAAGCAACACCTTCAACCACAGACACTTGTGGAGGCAGCCCGGGCAGAGCCAAGGTGCGTTTGTTCCCCTCACCGTCTGAGTCCTCTTGGCCAGGGTTGGGGACGAGCCGACAGTTGTCAGGGCCTGGGGGTTTCTGATCTGGAATGCCGTCATCGTCGTCGTCATCGTCACATTCATCTCCCAGCCCGTCACTGTCCGAGTCCAGCTGGGAGCTGTTGGGCACTGAGGGGCAGTTGTCCCGGGTGTCCTGGTGCCCATCCCCATCACTAGAACATGGGGAAAAGAGAGAATGTGTTACCCAGGGCTGGAGGAGAGGCTGCTAGGTGCTTTGAAAGGAAGCATGAAGCTTCCTAGGAAGTGGAGTGTAGCAAAACCAGGCAAAGCTGGTGATTTTTAGCCTTACTGAGTCTGGAGCTATCAGAGTTACACATAAATAAATCAGAACTCCTCCAGCTGCAGTCTATGAACATAGCAGGAAGGGAAAAACAAGCCTGCTGTGAGCAAGCTGACCTTCTCTAGCCGGTGGCTCGTGACACCACTGCAAGGCTCTCTGAGGGCTCAAAAAAACCTCCCTCTTCCCCGTCTGCTAAAGAAACAGGCTCAGGCCAAGGCTCTTATTGTGGAGTTACAGCACATGCCCTCTCCCAGCCCCAGGAGCTCATGCAGCCTAAGTAGAATTTTTGCAGGAAGCTCTCACCTGTCCTGGTTGGTGTCGCAGACATCTCCCACTAGATCGTGATCAGTATCTTTCTGGCAAAAGAAAGCAGTAAGTGTTTAATTTACCACAGATGAAACTAGATAATTAGGAATAAAGGACAACTGATAAAAGTGGTTAACCTCACTGCCACCGGGTTTTGATCAAAAAGAGACCTTGCAAGCTTTTGCAAGTCACCCAGCTGAACTGAAGCAGCAAAAAACACCAGTTTGCAGAGCAGGACAAGATACATTCAAAATGTTAAGCTTCCTCTTTGTCATATTCCTCTGCACAATGAGAGTTTTGATTTCTAGGTGTTGCACGTCAGTATTACAGGATGGGAGCTGGAATTTGCAAGTGGCAATTTTGCAAGTAGCTGTGAGTACTGTGAGCAGGAGAAATGGAGGGCTAGGACTGCGCCTGGGGAAGTGCTGGCTTACCTGGTCTGGGTTGCTAACTGTTGGGCAGCTGTCACACACGTCGCCCACACCGTCTCCATCCCCATCTTTTTGATCTGGATTAGGGACTTTTTTACAGTTGTCTGTCGGGTTTTTGACTCCTGTAGAACACACAAAAATGACCCATCAAGTCAGCAGTGCTATTAGGATTTTCATTTAAGTAAGATCCTAGCTACTATTGGAGGAGGAAGACAGCAGCAACTTATCTTAAAAATTATTTCTTAATCTTAAAAATATACTTCAGACTGCACCGTTACGGGTGTCTAAACACACTGTTGAAATAAGAACCAACCCTAACTGCATTCCTTAGAGAAAGCTAAAGAATGTTGCTCCAAACTGGCACCATATCCATGCAGGCATGAGAGGCCAAAACGATGAAGCTGTCTGCAGTTCCCCAACCATAATATAGTCTTTTTCCTCCAAAGCAGATGACTACATAATTATAAAGTAAGTCAAGGTTAACTTTGGCTGTTTTACATGGAAGATTTAGACAGTGTCTTTTCAAGGCCTGAGGCAGACAGGAACAATCTAATCAGCAACCTCTATGACTTCACTTGCTACTTTTCTGCATTTACCTACTACACCAACAAATCATGCTAGCAGGGAGCTACTTGGCAGGAAGCAGCAAGACCCAAACAGCACTAGATGCACTGGAAAATAATCTGTAAATAAATATGTATGTGTCAGGGCAGCAGCAGTTGTGATTTCTGGCTTTGGAAAGCAGGCTTTGTGTAAATAAAGCGTTACTAGCGCAAAGACTGTTTCTAAAACCAGCTAATTTCCTCTCCTTCCCCCCACTCTGAATGCAGCCCTGACGCACACGGCCCTGAGAGCCAGTAGCTTCCAACAACATGGATTTCCTTGTCCTTTTTCACCAGTTTAAATTGCAGCACAAAGTAGTGTCCCTGTCTAGTACATGTTTCTTTCTGAAGACCAGCACAGCACTGATTGCTGAGCGCGTACAGTAAGCGTGCTAGCAAAAACTAGCCTGGAATTAATGTGTGACAGACCTTTAAACCCTCTGAGGGCTGCACTGTGACTGACCGTGGTTTGACGGTTGATCTTGGTATCTAAAAACTGAGCTCTGCTTTATCCTATCTGAAATCAGCTCTGTTTGTGCACAGCATAAGCAGGTTGCCTGCCACTAAGAGCCACATCTGGACACCGAAGAGCCCTCTGCTCTTGCACCAGTGCAGGTTCCCCTCTTGGAGGAGATGCTGCGGCTGCTCTCACCGTCACCATCCATGTCATCGTCGCACTCATCTCCTTTCCCGTCACCATCGATGTCCCGTTGATCGTCGTTCTTCACGAGGCGACAGTTGTCGCAGGCGTCCCCGAAGTTGTCCTTGTCTGCGTTGCGCTGGTCCGCGTTGCGCGTGTACACGCAGTTGTCCTGCAGGAGGGAGGCACTGTCTGAATGGGAGCACTTGGCACTGGGCAGGAGATAGAGGCGGGAGGAGATGAGAATGATGGGCTACAGCAGCAGCGAGCAGTCCAGCTGTGTTTGCAGCCAGTCCTGGGTTCCTCTGTTCAGCCTCCCCCAGAGCTCACGTAGGGCACAGCCTGCAGAGCTTTGCATCTTCAAACTATTCAGATAAGGAAGAAACATTGTGTACTGTGACCTGCAGGCTCTACACATTCAAACTAAAGATGTGGGCAAGTGATTGGCAGGACCTCTGGGTACACTTAGGCATGTCAAGGTAAGCCTTAGAATCCAAACCTCAGCATTTAATATCCCGTCTCCATCAGCATCGTCATCACAAGCGTCTCCAATCCCATCCCTATCTGCATCTTCTTGGCCAGAGTTGGGCACAGTCAGGCAGTTATCCTGAAAGAAAAGCAAGAGTCAAGTGCCAGGGCCTGCTGGCAAGTCGGGGTGTTCCAAAGCCTTTGGATGGCACCAGGGAAGGGTAAAGTTAGGCCCTCAAATCCGAGCTGAATCTCAGCCAACCGCATCTTACCTTGCGGCACTTCTTGTCAGCGCAGCGCAGCTTCTCGTCGGGGACCCCATCGATGTCCGAGTCCTTCCCGCAGATGTAGCCGTTCCCTGCCCACCCCACTTGGCACTGCAGGAGAGCAGAGCAGCAAAGTGAGGCCGCAGCCGAGGCCTCCGACCGGCACCTGCCTCCCACCCTGACAGTCCCACATGGTAACAGCACAGAGCGTTGCAAACCCAGGTGCACAACAGTGCTGGAAAGATACTGTCCCTAACAGTTATACCGTAAATAGTATTTTAAATAGCTCAGATAGAAACTCTGCTTGCTGCTGAGCCTGTACAGACTGACACAGCAGCAAAACTCTGGCTCCAGCAGGACGCAGCAGGGCTTTCCCCTTCTCCGCTGCTGTGCAGTGCTCTGGGGCTCCGGGTGGAAGGGCAGAGCCCCGCGGGGCAGCGCAGCACTGACTGCTGCTCCAGGAGCCATCTGCCCCTCCGGGCGAGCGCCGTGGAGCCCGGGTGCCAGCGGGAGCCGCCCGTGCTGCGCTCCGAGGCTCCGTCTCCAGGAGAGGGCAGTGGCAGACCCGGGAGAGCAGGCACAAGGCAGGGGAGGGAAGCGAGCAGACCCCAGCGCAGGCCGTACCACGCAGGAGATGGAGCCGTCGCGCTCCACGACGCACTGAGCTTTCTCGTGGCACGGGCTGGCTTCGCCGTTAGGGCAGCGTCTTGCTGTCTGGCTCTTGCACCCTGTGGTCTGATCCCCAACGAAGCCGGGTTTACAAGCACCACACTTGTAGGATCCCTGCAAGAAAAAGCAACAGGGAATTAACTAGAGCGTGTGCCCCAGCAAACCTCTGCTTTAAGCTGTCCTCATCAGCTGCACTGCTGCAGCTAACGGAGGGAATCATTCCCTGTAGCCTGTAGAGAAAAAAAAGGGCCCGACACAAGGTTTTCCAGTAGTATTTACCCGTGTATTGATGCAGATGGAGTTCGGGACACAATTTCTGGCAGCTCCTGTCTCACATTCATTGATGTCAGTGCAAACCTGTCCAGAAAGAAAAAAAAGAGACATTAACTTCATTGCTGAGCAGCTGCCTTGTCAGGTTAGAGAATGAGGGCACATCAGCTGCAGGTATAAAGCCCCCGACATACCTTACTGGGACCCACATCTCAACGGCTGCCTTAGGTCCCAGCAATAGTCCTCACCCCAGGCAAGTTTTTCATCCCCTATAGAGTCAGCAGTGATTCTAGCCTGGCAAAATAGCTTAGCTCTGAGCTGAGCTCTGAGTATCTCCTTAACGGATAGAAGAGAGTCAATGGAGGAAGAAGGTCAAAGGCTCTGTCCTATGACCAGTCCTATGACTCTAAAACCCAGAGGCTGTTCTTTCTTTTTATTTTTCCCAACATCTACGGAAAGCTTTTCCTACCCCTGCACAGCAGCCTTCCCATTAGCACAGTCACGTATCTCCCATATCCCTGAGGGCTCTGTGATCCTTGGATTACAATTGCAGAGGAGAGAGAGCTAGTGGCTTGTGGAGGAAGCAGAGGTGTTTCTGGGCCTTACCTGCTTGTTGGCCCTCGCATAAGCGAGTCCAACCCCCTCGACCGCTTGCCCGGTGAAGCCAGGAGGGCAGGGATCACAGCGGAAGCCGGGGGCGGTGTTAATGCACTGGACCTTCGGGAAGCAGGGGTTGGCGGTGCACTGCAAAAAACAATGTGCAAGGGAATAAGAATAGCAACAAAAGAATAGCAAACACTATATTAACTGAATTCTTGCGCTCTGTACTGGGAGAAGCATTACATTAGGGCAGCAGTTCCCATGTTTTGGGAGGTCCTTCAACCCCACAACCTCGCATGGATCCTTTAGCTTCACTCTTTTTAATTATAACTCTATAGACGTGATGGGGCTTTGCAAGACACAAGAGGCTGCTGGACTAGCCAAGTGTCACAGACTGTGGTTTGAGAACAACACAGCTGAGGAATCCCAAAGATGTGCAAAACTAACGGCCGCGTACGGCTTTAACCATGCAGAGAGCAAAACCGAGAGAAAACTGCATTTCACTTTCGAAAAAGAGTTAGGAAAACACACCCTCCTTGCCCCAAATCTACCTAGCACGGTTTCATTTAAAGGTGCAAATGAAGCAATCTAAACAGTAATATTTACTGTATACACACATCTGTATTTGTGGAATGTTTCATTCTGTTCCACACATCATAAATCTCATCTTTAACAACTCATCAACTATAAGCTCAGTAGATTGTAGGAGCAGAAAGGACTGTTCTGGTTTTCCAAACTCACCTTCTTGTGCAGTACAGACTAAAGGGTTTATTTTGTTTGAAGCCCTCTATCTTTTAGGAAGAAATATCTAGATTTAAAGACACCACGGACCAGAGTCGGTGGCGAGGTGAGAGATACAGACTTCCTTCGAGTTGCTGTTTCTGTTCAACTAAGGGGACTGCAGTGCTGGCATCAACCACAGGACAAACTCACAGCACTCCGAGAAGACGGAGCCAATTCTGTAATTTCCGAGCTGGGTTGTTACCTCATTGATGTCTGTGCACTGGGACCCATTGCCGGAATAACCTGGGGGACAAGGTCCGCAGCGGAAGCCAGTGGCAGTCTCGGTGCAGGGCACTCCAGGGAAGCAGGGATTTGGGACACATCTGTTGAACTGTGTGACGGTGATGACCGGGCCTGTCACCTCGGTGTGCATGCCTAGGGGACAACGGGGACATGAAGAGCCGTCACTGCCAGGGCCCGTCAGGCAGTCCCATCGCCTCTGCATGATCTGCACGCAGGAGGCTTCCTCGCGCCTCCCAAGGCTTCAGCAATCCTGTCTGTTTTGTAAAGGGAGCAAAACGAAGCCAAAAGCAGCAGTTTGACAGATTCCTGAGTCAGAGAAGACAAACAAAAAACCAAACCAATCCAGAGCTTAACTCCCAGGCCAAACTCCTTGTCATGCTGCCCTCTTTTCTTGGTCTCATGCCCTCGGTGTTGGAGTTCCGCAGGGGTCAGTTCTCCCCCCGGTTCCTTCACACCTACAGCCCCCTGGGCTCAGCCGCGTTGGTGCAGCAGGAGGCAGACAGCACAAACCCCCGGGCTGGGAACACGGTGCAGGACTCTCAGTCAGTCTCTGCTGTAGCACACAGGCACCTTCAGCAGGTCAGCTTGGTCTGTAAGCAGAATGCCCTCAGGATCTGACTCACAAGGCTTTTGTGGAGCAGCATTTTGGATAAGTTGCTGCTACCTGCTATCTCCGTTGCACTAGGAAACTGCACTTCGCCCTGGCAGATGAGAAATCTATGTGTTACTAACACATTCATCACTTCCAGGCTAGAATACTACCTCTAAGTACTGCTGTTGGGTTTTTCTTGTTTTAATTATGCTGGAATTGGTTTAGGTATTTGTAACAGTTGTCTTAAGCAATATTTTGCTATGTAAAAGGCAAGTGATCATGCCATGTATTCCCCTGAATATCTACTGAGCAGGAGCAGGGTGAGAACAAAGAGCGATTTAGAGACCTTCCAACCCCACCTGGATGCCACCCTGTGCCCCATGCTCTGGGTGTCCCTGCTGCAGCAGGGGGTTGGATTAGAGGATCTCTAGAGGTCCCTTCCAACCTCAGCCATCCCGGGATTCTGTGTGATTCTGTGATTTACTACTTGTTTGGACAGAAATGTATGAAGCAGTGCACGAGGCAGCTGCACACTGGGCATTTCAACTCAGTAACTCACCGCAGGCATCACACTCCATGACTGTGTTCTTCAGGAATGTTATCTCCTTAATCTAGAAGAAAACAAGAACTGCCACTTAGCTGAAGGATGAGTGAGTTTCACTCCCACGCAAACCCACTGCCCCACTGCCAAAAAGGCCCTCTCTGTGGAACTGGACAGCTACTTACAAGCAAATTAACTTCATCCCAAAGTCTGTTACAGACTCCCTGGCAGCTGGAATGGCTTGTTCTCCTGCTGCAAGTCACTCCTGGTGCACTGTTTCTATAGCCTAACTAGGTAAAATATTATTCTATGACAGATGCAGGAAGCACTGGATTTAAAACCACAGAAAACAAGTGCTACAAAGGATGAGGAATCTGCTGTATTTGGGTCTTGCACTCTGGATGATGCTGAACTAGCAGTCCTAGAGGTCTGCTTCATCCACTGCACTGGTAAGGTAACGCCAGGGAGACACAAACACATCTACAGATCCGTCTCAAAGGCTCCTCTCTCCAGGCTTCCTCTGGTCTCAAGGCTCTTCCTTCAAATTTGCTTTAGTGAACAGGTAACCTGCAGCAGCAGCACTGCAGAGAGCTGTCCCTTGGGTGACGAGCATGGGACCGGCTCAGAGACGCTTGTCACCCACAAGCTGACGCTGAAGTTCCTCTGGCAGCTCAGAGAGGAATCCTAGCAGGAGTATTTCCTGCAAAAGTGTTCCTGGCTATTCACACGGGATGCTCCAGAGCACTCTGCCACACCTGAGGACTTCATCTTTCCCCCAATGAATCATTTCACTTTGTGCCCTGATGAAATAGTCTGTGCGTGGCTCCCTACCAGCTGTATAACAGCAAGCTTTTATTCTACCTTAGCTTCTTTCTAACCTCCGACGTGGCTTGGTGTCATCCTGTGTGTCAGGAAAACAGATCTGGCCTTTTATTACTCCTCTTTTTGCCATCTTTAGTGGCAAAAATGTCATCCTTTTTGCCTCATTTGCTATCCCAAAATGCTGAATCAAGAAAAAAAAACATTTTAAAACATCTTTGCACATATTAACAAATTATGATCTGCCACCTTGGCTCGCCAGTGATCTATGGCAGTTCCTCCTCTGAGTGAGACTTTCCTTGAAAAAGGCCATTGATAAAAAAATAGGTGGCAAGAGCGAGAACAAATATAAAACCTGTATGGAGAAGCAATGTTAAGCTGGAAGGGAATACTGGAAATCATTGCTCCGGGCTGCCAGGAACCATGTCTGACCTGATTCCTAGTAAACACTGGGTATTTATGCAGCAGCCTGAAATGTGAGAGGAACTCAATGCAACAGATGTTTTTGCAGATTAGAGGCCGCCCAGTTTGCCCTGGCACACAGAGCCGTCTGCCATTCCCATCATCTGGCGGGCAGAGCTGCTGCCCTCAGCTCCCGGCGCGGATAAAGGGAGAATGGAACCTTTCTCTGTGCTTTAAAAGAGAGCTGACCAGACAAACCACCATCTCCTCGTTAAAGCGGGAAAAGATCTAAGCACCCAAGAAGCTCCAAAATCCCCTATAAACTACTGGAGCCAGACAGGCTTAGGATTAAAGCACAAAGAGAACGGAGTGAATGCAGACCTTGTTTAGACTCCGTATGACTTCCCCTTCCAGGACCCTAATAGATGGCTGAAAGGTCTCCTCCATCTCCCAGCTTTGGCCTCTCTACCAATTTCATAAGCCCACAAAACCAAGGAAAAAGTGACTTGTTTTTCCAGCAAAACATATGTCTACTGTATTCACATTTTTGTTTTCTCTACTTATGCTGTTTTTCAGCAGACGTGCTTCTAAGGAACAAAATTTGCATTCAAATGAATCTTCTTTATCCCAGAATTACATGTCTGACTGCAAGGCCATCTTCTGATCCTGATCGTGAGAGCAAAAATAAATAATGTCCCATAAAGCAAGAGGCCCCCCTGCCTGCAGCTCGGCACACGAGGCAGAGGGCACGGCGAGACCAGGTCCCTTCTCACTCACCTGCTGTTTTAGCAGCTCTCGAACTTCCATCAGCACCCGGTTAGTTTGTCTCATCTCTTCCAGCATTTCAGGGCCAACTTCAACTCCTATAAAAAACACATTGGTTGGAGGGATTAAAAACAAAACCCCTGAAAGACAGAAGAGCTGTTAGGAGCACAAACCAACCGGTATTAACTACCTCAGTTTAATACTAGAGATAAGGAATCCTCCACATCTACAACTCCCTTCCAATTCCTAAGGTTTCTGTAGGAAACAAACTTCCTACAAGGTTGCTGGAAGGAACAGAGTCTTGCACAGAGGCTGGGATTTGCTCCGGGCAGGACGGAGCGGGATAATGAGCCCTGCCTGTCACCCAGGGGGGTGACAGTCCCCCTCAGCACACAAATCAGCCTGGCAGCTGATCTGGCTGCTCTGAGCACTCTCACGTAGGAAACTTTTCTGCCAAAAGCAGCAAATTAATAATTCAGTGCTGTGGAAGCCACTGACGTGAAGCTCTGCTGAGTCCAACCCAGCGTGCTGAATGTGGACCCAAAAGCCTGGTGGTTCCTCCATGCACAGGACCGAAATGATTCGGTGAGTATTTGTAACCTCTCAATACATTTCAGTTTGGGAACTAAACTGAAAGCAACACAAATGTGTCAATCTGAGACAAAAATAATGAATGAAGGGACTTTTTATTTAAGATGAGGAACATCCACATGATTTCTAGCTTCAAACAGAGATTTTGTATAAGCTCTGCATGAATGCTCCAGGCAGCCTCTGTTATACCTAGGAAGGATTTTCTATCCCTAGGAACAAGATGTATTTTGAAAGTAAAGGATTTGCTTCTTTTTAGGTATTCAGATTCACAAAAATGGGTCATCCACTCAGAAACAAATTCCAGGAGAAATTTATGCATTTACAGACATCACTGTGCAGCTTTCCCTGGGGCTCCTTCTCCTCACACACACCCACACCTGCTCTGGGATCTTTCAAGCCCGAGGCTGCAGGATCTCGGAGCTCCTCCTGGACACGAGCAATCCCCTAACAGGTTCTTTGGGAAGGAGAGCTGCTACAGGGAACCTAGAGGGAATAAGTTCCTAGAAGTTGGGTTTCCTAAGCTCTGTGTACACAAACAGAATAGCCAAGGATCCTGCCACAGGACACTTGGTAGCTGCTGGGTGTCTAACTCAATCACATGCAAAATGCAGATTAACATAAAGTTACGTTCTGCAGTGACCTGCCAGGGACACAAAAATGTGCATTCGCATGACTTTTTCTTCTTTTTTTCCCCCCAATTAAAAATCCTCACTGTTCAGAAGGTGAGGTGGAAGGCAGGAAGCAGACTGAACATTTACACACTTCAGCTTAAAATTGCAGATGAAACTACAAATCTGAATGCATTGTTTCCAGGCTTCAGCAGATGCAGTTGAAACATTATCATCTTCTTCATTTCCCTGCCACAAAACAGAATTTACACAGCAGTACAGAAAGCATAGAGCTAATTAAAATCACTTACCTGCTCTTCGCTGCTGGCTTGATGAAAAAGGACAAGAGAGGCAAAGGAGAAAAACTAAGGCTAGAGTTGAAGTCATCTTTGCATCTACAAGCAGTCTGGATGCACGGGCTTCTCTTGCAATGAATTTTTAACCTGCAGGTTTGCTTCTGCTCCCCATTAGTGTCTGTGGTTTGCTATTTATGAAGTTGCATTCCTTCCTCTGAAGTTCTTATTCTCTGATGCTGGACGAGGGGTGGACGTCATTTCTGGCTGCTAGTCCACAGAGAACGTTACAAAAGTAAACAATATGAGAAAGTCATCAGCAGTAGTTTAATTTTTTTTTTTTTTTTTAGTCCAGCATGCACCAAAATAGGTCAGAAAATTCCAGAATTAAATGGATTCTTTTGGAATCAGAGTCTTTATTTCTTCTTCATAGACATAGGATAGACAGATGATTCATAGACCTCAGTCTTTTCCTTCTCAAACTGCTCACAGAAGCTATGGGACATCTGGACTTCACTAGAATTTCAGAAAAGGCTCTTGAAACTCCCAAAAGACAATTCAAACACTCATGCTCAGGGGTAGAATTATTGAAACAACTTTTAACTCCAGAGAGAAACTATTGCATCTTATTTCATAAATGGACCAGCCAAGGGTACTAGCCCTTAGGGACATGTTGTTCCTGTCCCCTGGGGTTTCTAGGGGCAGGATGCAGCACAGCAGTGACTTTGCTGTTCCTTGGCTGAAGGAATGAGTATCGGTTCAACACTTTCCATCAGTCAGGCTCAATCCAGGACCTTCCAGCAGAGGACACAGAGCGGATTGAGAAATCCGTTGGGAGCAGCCAAAGCAAACCTGTTCATACAAGAGTCTTAAGCTAGTACATCAAAGAAACTGCAAGGATAGCCATAACCTGCAGAAAGGTTAGTCTGAGGAAAGAAAGACCAGGGAAATATTCTCGTTCGCACATTCTCAGTGCTCAGTTGTGCAGTGTGCCAGCACGATGCTCATACAACATCCTTGAGGACACCACAAACAGGAAAGTCACCGAAAACAGTAGATCAGTCTTTAAACCGTTAGAGCAGCGGGATCCTTGCATATTTACACAACCTTTTTTCCTCTAGCTTTGACTTCAGAGACCTCCCATGTTCAGAAAAGGACTTTTCATCCCTGTGGCCGTGCACAGTTTGTGGGTAACCGTGCAGGCGCGGACTCACTGGTGAGCATGCAAGCACATCCCCAGAGAAAGCCACCAAACACTAGGTTCATATTGCAGGAATGCTGCAACGGAGTTTACATTTCCTTGCAGCAGAGCATGTTTATACTAAAATTAAAGCTAATTATCGGGGTGATTCTGCTTGTCTAGAACACCCCATCCATGTCACACACAGTGAGTGACTTCTTGCTGTGAACGCAGAGGTAACAGCCAGCTGTGCCTGTTTGGTACTTGTGGTGAACCCAAGTGGTTTAGCTGGGACACAGAACTGCATTTCACACTGCTTAACACTTCTGAGTCCTTCCTGACAAATCAAAACCATGCCAATGTACTACTAAAGATATGACAACAATGCTTCTCCCAGTGATGCTCTGGGAAATATTATTTATAATTTTTACTTTCTAGCAATGAATGGGGGAGGAATGAAAGCTGCAGACGGTGCATAGAGAGCAAGCCTTTGCTCCCCACTTACGTTTGAAGGTTGTCAACCAGCACGGCTCTGCTCGAGGGCCTCTGCTCTGACTGCCCAGGGACACAGCAACGCTTCTCACAGCTCACTTAATCTAAGCAAAACAAAGCACAGCATATTAAGTCTGAATTACAGCAATTAGAAGTATTTGAACCATTAGGTTTTCTGCATATGAAGGCAGTGATCGCATGTCTTCATGCTCTTTTTCCAGAAACCCAAGACCATTTCTCTTTGGGCTGCAACAGTTTCTGGAATCCCTTCTACTCATTGATGGTAGCAAAATAACTGTACAAAGAAACACGCAGCTAGATTCCACACAGCCTGCTGGAGCTGAGCAAGACATGATGTCTCCACAGGGTGAAGTCATTCCTACCCTTATTTTCCTTGGAATCATTCTACATCTTTCTATATTCAGATCTGAGGACTAGAAATCCCTGTAAATCACTGCTCTTAAACACACAGTAGCAGATCAGAAAGTGTTCAGTCACGGCTTGGCCATCTTGGGGGCCTGCAACTGTTTAAAAAGGTCAAATTAAAAATAAGCTAATATATCTTGAAGTTGTTATTATCTGGTGTGGAAAATATCTTCCAGATTTGTTAATACTACTTTTTTAAGGATTACTGATACAAAAAAAAAAGAAAAAAAGAAAAAAGGGAGCAGTAGCTAGTGTTTATTTAGGCTTCAGTGTAACAATATTTTTGAACTCCAACAGTGCCAGGATAGTTACACCTTTTTCCCTGGAGTTGACATCACAAGTGAAACTAGCACACAAACAGACAACATGAAGTGAAGCTCCTGCTAATTTAAAGTTTAAATATTTTCCATTTCTGTGTTTTTAACTAATGTTTGCCAAGTGAAGGACAAAAGTCAGAAGGAAAAAGTGATTTTTTTCAATCTTGTAAGGTCAAATTCTAAAAATAAGTGGAAAACACCTACACCCTCTGAAATAGTTTGCTAAGTGTTTTACAGTGTTTCTTACACACCTATGGCCATAACAGAACAAACCATGCAAAAGGTGACCAGAAGGGACTTCAAAAGTCACCTTCTCCATCTCTTCCCAATACAGGCTCAATAGCTCTTCCATGATTCTTTACTAAGGTTTCTCTGCCCTGTTGTTGAAAGCCTCCCCTGATGGGGGAGAAGACACAGAATGACACAGAAGATACCTCACCTGGTTGCTCAACTGCAGCACTACGTCTGAAGTTGAACTAACCTGACATATTTTCCCAATATTCATCTGTAGCTGATTGGTAAGAAGCCTAAAACCTCAGAATTTTACAGCTCAGTAAAGAACACTTGTAAATTCCTAGGATATCCATTGTGCAAAGGACTGGGCAGTGAGAAATTCGATGTCCTACAGCCAAGAGACGCTTCAGTTTTGTCCTACCTTTCTAGCATGTGCTTCCAGCCAAACCAAGAGAAACAAAAAAAAACCCTATTATTTTCGTAACATTTTGAAAATGAAGATTTTACAGCTTGGTTATGTACAATACTTATTTCATCCGTTGCTAAAACACAGTCTTAACAAACAGGATTCCTGAATGATCTGTACTTAGAACTATTTCTAATGCAGAGGTAATAAAGTTGAGGCATAACTTTTAAGCAGCAGCACTAACACTTTGAGGAAGGCAGATGCATTACCTGACATGAACACCCAGAGCAAACCAGGTTGCATGGGAACTCCGTGAGGGAAGAGGCACCAGCATCCCCTCCCCGGCTGGTAGCAGGATGCCGGGTCGCAGACAGGCTGTGCTCGCTTGTGTGTTTGAGGAGTTACAGCTTGCTGCAGCCTGGTTCATGTCTCCAGCTTTAATTCCCTCCAAGAAGCAAGATACAAAGTCACTGGAGACCTATTAAAAGCCTTTTTAATATTTCCTCCATTCAAGCAATGTCAAACTGCACCGACAGAATCAATCCTGCAGACCAAGCGGGTGCTGGTGGCTTCGCTGTGCACCATGCTAACTTGCCCATTCCTTTTTGTTGTTGTTTTCTATCAGTTCATGAAACTTGACTAATATCTGTAAAGCCATTTACACGAGTTTAAACTCTGCTGAGTTATTACAGTACGACCTCCGTGAAGGACTTCAGTTTTCACAACTCGGGTGTTTTTTCATGGGGCAGCAAGAGCAGGGCTATCCCGTTCAGGAAGACGAGGCAGGAAGCAGGAGAGCCAAGTGCTGGAGGCAGTGGCCTCACTCACCAGGACAGCGTCACAGCCCTTGAGAGAGCAGGGGAGCAGCTTCCATCAGCAGCCCCAGGCAAAGAGGTGACAAATCAGGTCCAGGGTCCATTCTGGGAACAAAGTCAGGAACAACAGGAGATGAAGCTAGAGGCAGGGCCGTACACAGACCCACTGCAAGTAACTTGGGGCAGGATTAAAGATCTGGACCTCAGCTCAAGCAGAGCCCCAAGATTGGTATTGTGGACTGGTGGCTGGGGCTGGGCAGGACGAGCCAGGCCAGCAGTGCCCTCAGGGGTGCCCTGGTGAAGTGGGACCTTTCTCAGCGGTGCCAGACGCAGTACACTGCTCGCAGCACGAAGAGGACACAGGGTGGATTCCCTCCTCCCTGAGCAGCCCCTGAAACCCTGGAGTTTTCCCTCTGCCCAGAATGAAAACCTGATATATTTGAAGATAAACACAAGATCACCTTGGATGCTGTGCTCCATTTAAAATGCATTCGAGTGCTTCCAGTGCCTTGATGGATTCTGATACTGCAATTTCTTTGTCATCTGTGGAAAGATCACAGCACTGTCAAATGTTCTGCAATTCTGGGTCTCGCACTGATAATCCTACAGTTTCCAAAATGCCTCAGAAATGGTGTCAACATAGTCTGAAGAAATCTGAAAATACCTCAGACTAAAACACTAGAAAATGGAAGGCAGGAGGCCAAAAGGATTTTATAAACCCCAAAATTTCATGTCAGCCCTTATCCAGTTTTGCTTTGCCTCTCATTTAAGTTGCCAGAGACAAACTGTGAGCAATGAGAAGCCCAAGGGCTGGAGAAGCAGCGGCCTGCTCAGCTCAAGAGCAGCTTCTCCCACCCTTCCCTCCTTCTCCCTATAATGAGGCTTGCAGATGGGGGTGTAAAACACAGCCAGAGCTCCTACTCGCCATCGCCACCCTGCTCAGAACTATTCCCTAGCACATGTTGTAATCATACACCCAGGAGGGTTGTTAAAGGCCTTACAGGAAACATCTCACATTTTTTCCCTTACTATTCATGCCATTTTCTATTAGGGACAATAAAGACTTCTAACACTGGATTAAACTCATTTGCAACAATGAGCTACTATTGCTCCAGGAGCCAGCGGGAGCTCAGACTCATTGAGGGAACTGGGAATAATTAACTGAATTGTACTGGAAAAAAGGAGAAGACTGAAGGCTGTTTTGACCAAGAGAGATGCAAACTGATGCTATGGTTAAGCCATCATGTCTCGCTGGGAATTATTGTTGGGAGTATCATTAATGCTTGGAGTATGCAGGGTTTTTTTTTCAGTAAAACTGCTTTGGCCGTGGTCTCCTTTTTGGTTTTTGCTCCTAAAAGACAGAGTCATAATGACAATAACACAGTTTTACTGATTGCTTTCACTCGTTGCTCAGTATGTAACCAAGTCCCTTCCCAAAACTCTCAGGGATGGCAAAGCTTTAGAACAAAGGGCCGCTCGAAACAGGCTGGCGTTTTGTTTCCCCTCAGTGATGTATATAATCCATCCCTGTGCTCGAACCTGCTATTGTGTAATCTGGGGGTCTCCAGCAATAGTGTAAACAGGAATTGTCTCATTGCAGAAGGGACTGGAAGTGCTCAGGGCTCTGAGATCAGCGTGTAGGTGGGCAGACAGCACGTTCACTTCGGAATGCTCCGCGGACCTCTCCTGGGGAGCACCGAGGTGCTTCTGATCATCTACAAAACTATTAACTCAAGAGAAACATCTGCTATCGACCCCTTCGTAGACTTAATACTGAACTTAAGGGACCCTGAATATCTACTCTGATACTGCTGGAACTGTCTGCACATGATTAGTTCAGTAGCTACACATAAATGCACATACTGTGTATAAATTATACTATTTCTGTAGTGTATATACAAGAATTACACAAACCACTATTTGCTGTCCTCAAATTACTGCCTTCCAGCCACAAGCTGGCACTTGCCATTAGCCCTTCGCCCCGCAACTTCAAAAAAAAATCTGAGTTTCCATAGTGCCTTTGAGCAGGGAAGATCCCACCGAACCTGACCATCTATTCATGCCTATCACCACCCAGCACAGACACCTCTGCGACAGAGCGCGCTGCCAAACGCATAACGGAGCCAGAACAGCAGAAAGAAGGAAACGTTTTGGCTTGGGGCTGCAGAGCAAACCTGCCTTTATGGAGACAGCCCAGGAATGGTCAGCACCCGCTCGCAGCACACAGCACTGTGCTTTCTATGTCAGATCCCAAGACCCACAGGGAAAAGGTGAACTTCACAGTTTGTTCTGCCTCAGAAGGATGAAGTGGCAAGTTACCTTTTCCAACACGTTGGACCCGCACTTCTATTAACTCTGTTCACACAGAGCACAAAGCTGTCCTTTCTGGAGGTATCTCGAGGGAACATGGAGAAATTTTCCATGCCAGAAGTTATATTAAGTGAAGCAGTTCAGGCCTCTTGGACACATGCAGCAAAAAGCTGTAGCTTTTTAGTAAGTGTTGACTCAAGATTAACGACAGTTCTCTTGACGCTTCCGCTCTCACTGACTGTAATAGGAGCCATTTTTCTTCCCGTTTGCTCATTTTCACATAACCTCTCCATATCAATTAGCTCTACTGCTTACATTAAAAATAACCCCCCATAAAACAGAAGGAAAAGATCTACCATGATTTAACAGCTGCAAATAAGCAAGAGCAGCACCAAGCTATCAGGTCTTTTGGGGACAGTGGTGATCAGCAGACTACTGCCGAGGTACTCTGTAAAAATACAGCCTGCAGTCAGCTGTCGCAAGAGATGTAACCTTTTGTCAGTGCTGAAAAGGAGAATTATCTTGTACAAAGAAGAAAGGATAGATCACATTGAACTAACTTAATATCTTTCACATCACCGCTGGCTGAGGGGATGCTGAAAGAGCCAGGTCAGAAATCTAACCATTGCTTTCTCCAAATTAAATTCTTCAAAACACTAGATGGGAAAGAGGGAAAAGCAGCTGAGCACTAGATGCAATACTCCATACTTGAGGAAGAGAACACCGACTTAAATCCAGCTTTAATATGAGTAGTTTAATACAAGCAGATATATGACTTTTCTTGCGCAAGGGAAGCAGAGGGGAAAGTCTTTAGGAATTAACAATGAAAATTTTTCTGGTGTAGGTGTTTCCTTCAGCTGCCATGAAATCACGAGGACCGAGTTTCGTGGAGGGCACAAAGAACAGGGACACACATGAGGTGCTGACAGGTTGTCAAGGCTGTACTCTAAAGTTATCTTATTATCCATATGTAAAATGAGAATCGTGAATATGAAAAAAAAAGATTTATTGTTTTAGTAGAACCTTAATATTCCACACAAAAAAAAAATCTTCCTCTTATGCTGGTGGTAGAGATGAACACTGACTCTCAAAATTTCAGGCTTACTCCTCACTTCAACTCATTTGTGACTTTTGTTGGAATCTGAGCAGACAAGAATGAATTCCTTCCTGGAAACTCTTTTTCAGGTCTTTGTCCCCCAAAGTCTTGGCCACCAACGGGCATCCACTCGAGGATGAGCACAGAATGATAAACCCAGCGCCTTCCAGGCAGACCCCATTATATCACAGCACATCTTCCACACTGCTGCCCCCTTCCAGGATTTGCCTGAGGCATTCCATAGGCATTCTGTCAAAGATAATTACAGCTGTCATAGGAACGAATGTTCACAGGCCCACGCTCCGGAGGTGGGAAGGACAGCTCCCGTCCTCAGAAGCAGGAGCACTTTGTCTCTCTCAAAAGGGAAATCTCATGTGATGTAAAGGCAGGGCTTCAAAACAAGCGGGAGCCCAGGCCTAGGCAGCCGAGCACACTCACACTTATCGTTAGATAACGACATTAAATACTCACTGCTCTCATGCAAAAGATCCCACTTGGGCCTTGAAGCAGACCGGTAATGCTCAGAAGTGGTCCTCAAGTAGCAGCTTTCTCCGTGCTGAGGGATATGTCAGTGCTACCTGGCCAAGACATAGAGGAAGTCATTAACAGGTAAGATTCAAAAGAATCACCTCAAAAGGTCTATTAATATTTAAGCAGTTTCACTTGTGAAAAATGTTAGCTCCACCAACTGCTTGTTTCACTGACTGTGGAAGCAAAGCAGCTACTGGCTACTAAATGCATGCTTTTCCTGGCACATAAACTGTCTCCTATCTTATCATACATCTCTTTTCACAAGCACATTCTATTTTCATAACCTTTGAGACATTACGGATTATGTCTCTGTTTGAAATCTGTGCTTCTTTGTACATCGTTTATAAACTCAGAGGAAAATTCAACATCATCCAGACCATGGGTTTTTTTTCTCCCCCCCTAGAGAAATGGAAAAATGGCAGGGATGTACACAGGCTCACAAGTGGTGGGAAGTTCTCCAGAAAGATGGAGTCTGGAGGCTGATCCAAACCTCCAGAGTTTTCAAGAAAATATCAGACCAGAAATCTCAGAGGAATGAACTGGCTCTGGAGATTTCTGGCAATTCCTTTTCCTGGCCCCACCCAAAGCTGAAGAAACAGCCACAAAAGCAAAACTGATCTTTTTCACAATATTTTTCAGTGCCATGGACTGGATAAAGATTCAGAGTTAGTTCTTATTTCATTTAAACTGCTCTCCCCATCCAAAGATCGCAAGGACACATATTCTGACTGGTTGCAACAGTCACAGAATTACTCTAATTTTAATTCCACATGGAAACCAGAAGTTTGGTCCTCTGTATTTTTGCAACGCTTCCTTCAGCAAAGGCCGATTGCTTTTGGCTAGCAGAGCAGGCAGTTTCTTCCATTAACCTTTACTCAAGCCAGAACACTTTGGGTGTAAGCGACATCGAGTTCTTGAGACAGTAACGGCCAGAGAAATACCTATCATGAGAGTGGAATCCGAGAGCTCTCCCTCAGCTCCAGCTGCCTTGCCTCTCCTTGACATCGCTTCACTCTTTGAATGCTCTCTGCACAAGTCATTACACCCTCCAACACTTCTTCCAGGAAAGCGCACACAATTCCAGGAACCCCACGCCTCAGGTGAATAAATAGCAACCACAAAAAAGCAACTCTCACTGGCAAGGCAGGAGCCGATGTTGAAACTGCGAGGGCCTCTATATACAAATGCAGTAAAGGTTACGGCAAAGGCCTACGTTTCCCAAGGAAGTCAAGTCTCGGTGCATGGCTTGGATAGGAGACCTTCTGGGAAGAGTAATGAACATGTCTAACTAGCCCTGTATACTCAGCAAAATCTGATCTCACCGCCTGAGATCATTCGCTGGCTTCAAGTCGCATCTGGGAGTTACTCACATGGTGGGAAGGAACGTTCAAGGGAGATCCAAGTTTGACTTCTAAATCTCCCTATGAAACAGGAGCTTTGGCCACTCAGTACTGCAGGTGCCCCCTCTTTTTTTTTCTCCTTAAGATGAGGTTTGTGGTGGCCTCTAGTGGAACATGGGAAGAACAGGAGGAAAAAGGAAGAGGGAGGCCCGTGCAGCCTCCTGCAGAGCTGAGCAGGCCTCCAGCTACTCGCACAGACCTTCTGGGCCTGCTATACTGAAAAGAGACCTACAATAATACATTGTCTAATGACAATTTTGAGGTTTCCTGATGGTTAACGGGTTATCGAGTCCCCCATGCCCCGTGTTTTGCTTCAGTGTTTCTGCTCCCACGATACGGATCATAAGCGAATGCACTATCTGAGTAGGATGACAATCTTGCTTCCCTACATTTTCTAATAAGCCCGCAAAATCATAGAAAATACTGTGTTATTTCTCCTGCTATAGAATTGTTCTAATTGGGTTTTCATCCCTGATCTTGGCATGCTTTGGAGTTTCCACAAGCATTTATTACTCTGTGCAACTTCTCCCGCTGTAAAAGGTCTTCTGCATCTTGGCTAGTGGCCTTGCATTGCGCTTGATCCAAAGTCGTCCTTTGTTCAGTGTTTAATATTACTCTTTTTGTTTAAATGACATCATTACCAAAGTGCTATTTAGAATTATTGCTCCGCAGACCTTCTCCAGATCCTTTTTACAATCATCTCTTCCAGCAGGATCACCCAGTAGTCTGGTGCCAGGAAGGTGGCCTAATGTGAATATCTTGCCTAAGACTGGCACTAACTCGCCAGGAAGTTTCCCATAGCATCTTTTATCTGCCTTCATACTATAGCCGAAATCGAGGCCATAGGATCTAGTTCAACAATACTTCATTCTCTTAGTAACATTTGCTCACTACTGCATAAAAGAATTCTGTGTTCTGGCTTCTTCCAAATGACATAAGGCTCAGGGATTTCTAGACCAGAACTGAGGAGTAGTTTGAAAGCTTTTCTTTGATCATAAATCAAGGCCAGTAATTCACTTCTTAGTACATACGGCCCCATTGCAGTGTCTGGACTTCACGATGGGTTCCTAGGTTTGCTGTTGGCCTACAGGAATTGGACAGACTGTGCTTTTTAGTGCCTGTAGCAGCTGCTGACACATTATGAATCCCCAAACCTCTGCAAACCCAGGAGCTCGCTGTCCTCTTGATCTTTTCATATGGTCTGTTGATGAAATTCCACCGGTGGCCTGGGTGCATTCCCGAGGAGCTCAGGACTGCTGGGAAGGTGTTAACAGCCACACTGTCACCATTCACGGCCTGTGTTCAGGACTGGCTTGGTTCCTCCTCAAATCCACAGCATTCTGCAAGGAAAACATTCTTTCCACATCAAGTAAACCTCTCCAACCTGAAATCACTCTGGTTTAGGCACCCAGGATCTTCTTGGCCTGCACTCACCCCAAGACATCAGAAATACAGGGCTTTTTCCATGCTGGCAAAGATATTGCAACACCTAATACCTTTATTCTCCCTCAATTACGGAGCTGCATTTTCTGAGGCAAGGGAGAGAGGAAAAACAAATTCTAATATTACTTGTCCTACCTGTAGCAGTTACTGCAGCATAGAAGATCTTATATTTAGTGTTTTCTGAACTTTTAGCATATACAGTGGAAAGACAAGCACTAGTTGGTTGATTCTGTGTTTCACACCAAAAGGAGCTGACATGTCAGTAAAAAAGCCAAAAAGAATAATTCTTGTGAGCTTAAAAGCAGAAAATCAGATGGTCTGTGTTTCAGGACAAGGGTCATCTTGGGTGCATATGTCACACCGCCACATTATATGGTTTAAAACATATTCCTACATGTATAAATTCTAGAAAATTTTAGATACCTAGTAACACAACCCAGAAGGTAGCACAGCTAATAACTGGATGGCTTGCATTATTTCAAGAGAAGTGCCAAACTAACAGACTTCTCCCACAGCAGGAGGAAGGATTTACTTGGAACATATGTTGAGAATGGAACCATGCTATGCACTCCAACAACTAGCAAAGGAAAAGATAGGTGGGTCTGAAAAAAATACTGCTTTTCAACTAATTTGTTCTCTTAAGACACTGTTTACAAAAAAAATAGCCTCACATTTAACCCTGTTCAAGTTAATCCCCCAAAATTAAAAACATGTCCAGCAGTAGAGCTTGGAGAAGGTTGTTATCGCATTGGAAATCATATTGCTAAAACTTGAAGTATGTATAAACTCAAATAACCTAAAAATTCATCACTCTTACATTTTACTCACTAAAATAAAGGGACACACATGAGTCCACAGAATTCAAATACACATCAAAACCATGTGTGAAGTACTGGATTTTACATTACACCAACATAACCTCACTGCTTCTCCATCTGCCTAGGATAACTGCCAAAAATTAAAACAAAGTAAGATGTACAGTCTTTGAGGTCAATCAAGAGCTTCAAATTATATTTTTAAGCTGAGATAAAACAACAGCTGTTTTGAAGAAATCCTGTTTAAAGAACTGTTGATGCCCCTTTACAAACAGAATATTTTTAACAAGTCTGTTCCCTCCAGAACTCCTACAAAGAAAGTCTTAATAGGGAACAGTTGCTCTCAAGTATCCTCTTGAATATAGACATCAATTCTAGCACTTTTTCTTGGATTTTAAAGATGATGCCTTTTTGCTAGCAACATGAATTTTATGGGCCATTATAGAGAAGCAGCTAGCTCAATTCATCTAGTATTTTTGTTACCAAAAATTCTGCACAAAGGCAGAAGTTCTGTGGTTAAGAAGTTCTTTGCCCACATTAGTTCTCTGAATTCAGATTCTGTGTTATTGTGGCATTACTTACGATGAACACAGTCTTCTGAAATTCATACTCATACAGTTATTTTCAAGGAGCTGTGCAAGATTTAATTATATTTGGGCAAAGAGGAAGGATTTCTACCTCTGTATTAAAACAAGGTGTTTTTAAGCATTCTGACTGGTGCAGATACCTTAAACAAAGCAATTCCCCCAACTAGAGGTGCCTTTGTCTCATCAGGGCTGGAGCTAAAGCTCTGCTGACAGTAGGGATTCATAGATTGCATGTGCTTAAATGTGTGTGTTGCATTACCTTTGATCTAGTGCGGATTAGGATTGTGTCTTTTAATTCCACAAGAGTCCAATAAACCTTTCAACATCTGCATAGGGTTTGTAAATGCTCCTCTTATTTCATGAAGGCATTTATAGATTTGTTCTTATGATATTTGCATCAGCCATTAGTTCCTGAAAACCAAATACAAGTAGGAATCAAATAAAAGTGAACAAAACCAAAAATGCCTCATAAATGCTGCAATATTTGTAGGTTCAACAGCTAGCAATGGAACAAAAATACAGCCAGCTCAACCACCCTGTTCCCAACACCACTACATTCCAGTAGGAAAAGGTCAGGAAAGATTATGAAGTTCTGGGAAAAGATCCATCTTAGCTCTTAATACTTATTAACACATTTTATAGAGTCCATGAAGCTTTTTAGAGATTATTTGGGATGATGGAAGCTATCGAAATGTTATGATCCCAGATGACCCTCCCAAACAAAAGAAAAATCTATATTGCTATGCATCTGCATAAAGCTGTTTGGATTTTTTTTCCAACACTGTGTTAGCCTTCCTTCTATGTCCCTCTCGTGGTGACTGAGCAGAACTGTAACATCTGCAATGGAATGGCTACGCCACAATCTTCCCAATCTTGCTTTCTTGCAGCATTTTTGGTGCCTTTTTCATTAAAAGACTTTCAAGATTCTTTGATATTGAAAATTTCTCAGTATAATTTGAGAAGGAAATAAAAAGATAAAAAATACAAGGGGAAGTGACAAAACAGGCAATAAAGTGACTAAATATGCAAAATAAATTTACTGATTATGTTTATACTCATAATATTTTAATGCACTGCAAAATCACAGTACTTACTGTATAGAGTTTGGCAATGTGTGAGCATTTCTTACGAATTCTTTTGTCGAGAACATGCGATCTCCACTTGCAAGACACCAGATAACATAAAAATGTGCTTTATACTTATTGTCCCCTAACCAGAGATGTTTTACCCCAGGATAAGAATATTTTCTTTTTTACTCAGCCCTGCTATGTAAAGTAGCAGCTCCACAAAGATTTTTCACATGCAATTTGATTGGCTCTGCACCCTACACGTCACCACGACACTTCCCAACACTATCTCCAAGGCTTGGAGTTTGCAGAGACCAATCACACTCTTCTGTTTTTATAACAGCTTTTTTTCACACTTCTCTTGTGCAGTCCTGAATGATGTTAGCAAATCCCAGCACTAATTTCTCTTGGAATTGAAATGGGTTTCAAGGAAAATTCTTTGGCACAGCTAATGATTCTGAGACAGGATTGAATTATTTCTAACAGCTAACTTCCAGTACACAGAATTTCTACACTTACAGTGCAGAGAAATTTTCAAGATTTCTTCAAAATCTATCACGTCTTCAGATAAACAGTTTAAACTTTCTTATTCATAGAGGCAAGCAAAAGCATCCTCTTAAAATTCTTCTATATCTGTTTTCTTGGACATTTCTCAGAACTATGATTAAACAATTATGCTCTGAGATACAGATACAGCCTCCCCTGAAGTCATGCCTCCATACTGCTAAAAACTCATTAACCAGGAGCCCAGTGGCCAGAACTAATTGCCAGTTTAATCTAAGTTGCCCTTGTAAAAACATACCAGAGTGAACTAAAGGTTTTCCACACCCAACACATGGAGGTTTTTGATTTTTACCTGTGTGACCGGGAACGGAACCTCCTGGGGGACAGGGGATCCACAGAACTTCCTTGCAGCCCTGCAGCTTCAGCACCTTAGACAGCAGCGCGATTCTGCCCGAGGACATGGCCCACGTCGCCGGTTCTTCCATATCGCACGGAGTTCAGCCTCCGACGACGCTACGAGCACAGCACCTGCAGTTTTCCGTATGTTTTCCAACTGAGATCCCCTTGAAAACATTCTTATTTTCCATAATGTGCAGAGGACAGGGGGAAAAGATCCAGGTGACCATTAGCAACACCTCAAAACTTTGATCAGTGTCCAAAAGTTTTGAGGATTTTGTAAACCAGCCAAAAGCTGATGCATGTTCTGTTTATTAATAAACAAGTATCTGTACCAAATGGGCTACCTGATTTTATAGAATTCCCCTTCAATTCTGTTTCATATTAATGTGAAGTTTGTTTTATCAGAGTTAAACTTTGCCCTGAACTATAAAACAGTTAATTTCTGGTTTGCTTTGTGGAAATACCCCCCTGCATGCTTTCCAAATAAGAACCATCAATTATAGGTGATCCTTAATCTAGTTTCATTTGGGAGTCAAAACAGCCTGAATATTCAGATTGTCGTGCATGACTGGTAAAATTATATACGATTTATCTTGATGTCACTGTGCTAAATAGCAACTCATGCAGCAGTCATAAATGCAGAATCAAGTTTTCATTTTGCCTCTTGATTTTAGAGGTTTAATTAATCTGCTTTTAATCTTAATCTTGATTTAGGATGCTTTTATAACAAGTTTTTGGTGCAGTCCACTTCTTCACAGCGGCTAAAATATAAAGTGGAATTCAAAGGGTTGGTGTGTGGAAATGGTAATCCTGTATTATCTATACTTGGGTTTTTTTGCCCACAAACTGTACACAATATTGCCAGAACAAGACATATATTGCAATCTTCACCTTAACAGCTGCACATCTGGTACCACATACTATTTCAGCCCCAAACTCGATCCTGCATTAACAGCAAGAACAAAATTAAAGTGACTTTAAAAGGTACATACGTGCATCTCACAGCTGTGGCACAAGACTTCAGTAGGGAAAAGGGATTGGATACCTGGCTTTTCACAGCACAGGGGGCATCTTAAAAAAAAAAAAAAAAAAAAAAAAAAAAAAGGAAAAAACAAAGTTTTCCCTCACTGAAAGGCTGCTGCAATGGGGACACACGGGTTTTCTCATTAGTTTGGGCAGCAGCGTGTGGCACCCACCTGTCCTGCAGCTCCGTCACTCACCTTCCCGCACCCGGGGAGCTGCCAGGGCCCCCTGCATCACTCCCGCCCTGGGGCAATTCCGACTGCCACAACCGGTGTCGCAGCTGAAATACTGCAAGTGCGAGGGGAGAAAGGGCCCCGCGGGGACAGCGGCCACGCGGCATCCCCGTGGGGGGACACAGGGAGGAGGAGAGCCAGCGCCACGGGCCCCAGGGCTGCCGCCTCCACAGGGCCCCCACAGCCCTGGGGGTGCCCGCCACCATCGTGTCCCTGCTATGTCCCTCTTGTCGCCTCCACAGGGCCCCCACAGCCCCCGGGAGCACCCGCCACCACCGTGTCCCCATTGTCGCCTCCACACGGAGCTGCCACCCCCTCACAGGGCCCGTAGGCCGCCCCGCCTTCCCTCCCCCAGCTCGAGGGCTCATTGGCCGGTAACGCCGTCAGTCAAAGCGCAGGCCCCGCCCCCGCGCTGCTGGGGGGCGGCAGTGCCCCCCCCGGCC
>JAWLRI010000040.1:1099715-1110277 GCA_034781795.1 Crypturellus tataupa
CGCTAATTGCCGCCTGCTCCCCGTGCCCGGAGGGGCCGCGTCCGGCGCCATCGATCCGCGGGAGCCGTGCGGGGCGCAGGCCTCCTTTCCCGGCAGGAGGCCGGTAATGAGGCTGCTGGCCCGAGGGAGCCCCGCGGGCACCGAGGCCCCGTGCCCGGGGCTGAGCCCGATCGAGCTCCCGTTTCGGTCCACGAGGCCCCGTTTGCCTCCGGCATCGACACGGGATCTCCCAAGCCCTCGCGCTGCCTGCGGAGACGCTCCGAGGCCAAAAGCGCCCGGGCACCGGGACGGGTGCCCATGGGATCCATGCCCCTGTCACCATAGCCCCTAGGCCCCGCTCCCGCCGGCACCGGATCTCTGGGAACATCCGCGTGCTGGGAGATGCCGTTGGGTTGGATTCACCCCAGCGCCGTTCCCTGGGATGGGCATGGGGGGAGCTGGGATACCTTCCCGGGCCCGAGCCGGGTGCTGAGATTTACGGGGTGCGCAGGGAAGAGCCGGGCGGCAGCGGGACGGGGCGCACGCGGTCCCGGCCACCCAAGCCGCAGCGGGGAGAGGGGACACGAGCGGCCACGTCCCGTCCCGGGGCCGCGGGAAGGGTTAACGGGGCCGCGCGTTACATAAGGGCGGGGTGGAGCGCGCGGAGCAGAAAGTGTGTCAGTAGGGCAGGATTACGGCGCGCGGGGCTGCCGGCCGCGCCGCCCATGCGGCCCCGCGCGGTTACATAAGCGCCGCGGCCGCTGCCAGCGCCGGGCAAGGCGCGTTGCGGGGGGAGGAGAGCAAATACCGCAGCGGGGACATTTTAATTGCCGCTCGGCGGGTTTGTTTATCTATTTGCAGCCTCTGGCGGGTGATTTTCCTCCCTTTCCCAATGGGAGGTTTTGTTGCTGCCCTTGGAAGAAGGGGAAACCGAGGCAGGGACGTGCTGGGGACAGGAGGGTCCCTGCGCTGGAGCTTGTTGGGGTTGGAAGGAGGCGAGATGGACTCGAATGGAGCCTGGATCTGCCTTTCGGAGGGGCACCGGCTTCCCGCATTCCCTGGGAGGTGCCAACCGGGCAGCCGGGTCCTGTGATTCAGCCAGGAGTAATGACCGGAGTGGCAATTAAAAGCTGTTCCCGGTTTTAATTGTCCCAAAGCCAGAGCCAAAGCCCTATCCCCACGTCAGTCCCTTGGGCCTGAGCCCCTAATAGCCCGTCAGGTGCCCAGCGTTAGCATGTACTAATTACCGGGATGCAATATTCCCAATTGGAGCCCAGAGAGGCTCCTGGCATGGAAATAATCCCGCACCGGCTTATTCCATCCCTCCCTCCGCACCCAGCGGAGCAGCCACGTGCTGCAAAGCGACGCCCAGCTCCGGGGCCGGGAGCGCCTTTCCCTAAGAACCTTCCCTGTGCCCCCCTTCTCCGAGGGCATCAGGGGCTGGGATGCGGCACCCCGTCCCTGTCATCCTGGGCCAAACGTCCCCGCTGCGCCCGTCCCGCGGCGGCTTCCCGAGCGGAGCAGGGGACGTTGCGGGCGGCGCGACGGGCGCGCGGGGTAATTGCGGGGCAGGGAGTATCGGGCTGCGGCACCGGCTGCATCATCCCGGGATCCCAATTATGTTGCACAAGGAGAGGCGCTTCCTGCCGGGGGCGGCTCGCTCGGAGCACGCGGGAGCCCGGAGCGGCCCCCGGAGCCCGCGTGTGCGGGACGTTAGCGACAGCGGGAATGGGGATATAGGCGGAGTAGAGTGGGGATATGGTGGGAATGGGGATGTAAGGGGAGTAGAGTGGGAATGGGGATATAAGGGAAATAGAGTGGGGATATAGGAATATAGTGGGAATGGAGATGTAGTAGGAATATAGTGGGAGTATAGTAGGAATGGGAATGTAAGGGGAATATAGTGGCATATAGTGGGAATGGGAATGTCAGGGGAATATAGTGGGAATGGGGATGTAGCGGGAGTATAGCGGGAATATAGTGGGAATGAGGATATAAGGAGAATATAGTGGGGGTATGGGAATATAGTGGGGATAGAGTGAGAATGGGGATATAGTAGTAATATAGTGGGATTATAGTGGGAATGGGAATGTAAGGGGAATATAGTGGCATATAGTGGGAATGGGGATATAGTGGGAGTATAGTGGGCATACAATGGGAATGGGAATTAAGGGGAATGTAGTGGGGATATGGGAATATAGTGGTGATATAGTGGGAATGGGGATATGGTGGGAATGGGAATATGAGGGGAATATTATGGGGACATAGGGGGAATGGGAATATAGTGGGAATGGTGATGTAGTGTGGATATAGTGGGAATGGGGATACAAGGGGAATACAGTGGCCTCGCAGCCCAAACGCTCCCTGCTCCGGCCGCGGCCGCCCCTGCACGCACCGTCCGCGCGAGGACGCGGCCGCCGGGCAGAAGGGAATTACCCAGGCGCGGATTTGCCCGGCCCGGCAGGTCTTAAATAGCCCTAATCCCGCGGGGTCTATTCTGGTGCAGCGCAGGGCGCGTGGAGGCGCCGCGCGGCAGCGCCCGGATTAGGGGCCGCGGAGATGCCGGGCGTCACGTAGGAGCCTCGCGGGCGCCCCATCCCCGGCGGCTCCGCGCCGGGAGGGCAGAGCCGCCCTGATCCGCGGGCGGCGCGGGAGGACGGAGCCTCTTAGCGGCTCAGCGCGGCCGGCGGGAGGAAGGGCTGCGGCCCCCGAGCCGCCGCGTCGCTCCGGGGGGTTTAACTTGGAGCGGGGAGAGGCCCCGCTCCCTGGTGCAGGACCGGGATCGGCCCCCGGGGCATCGCGGGGAGATGGATGCGGAGGAGACGTGCGGGATAGCGGTGCCCGCGGTGCCGGGTTCCGGGTATCCGGGGTCTGCCCGCTTTGGCTCCGGCATCGGAGGGTTTGCAGGATGCAGACAGGGCTATGGGGCACCCGCTGTCCTGTTCCCCTGTGCAGAGACCCCAAAATTCACGTGTTCTGAGGAGGAGAGGGCAGCAGTCCTGCAGGGCATTGGGGCAGGGATGGAGCCCCCGCGCGAGGCATCCCCTTGCTTTTATGTCCCCAAATGGGCTTGGGCGCTGCTTTTCGCCCCTCTCCTCACCCCCTTGAGCAGCCGCCATCGCTGAGCACCCCGTTTTGTCCCCTCTCCTTGCTGCAGCCCAGATCGAGGTGATCCCCTGCAAGATCTGCGGGGACAAGTCCTCGGGGATCCACTACGGCGTCATCACGTGCGAGGGCTGCAAGGTGAGCGGGGTCCCGGCTGGGCGGGCGCGCGGGCGTCCCCGCGCCCGCGTCTCCCCCAACCCTCCCGCCGCTTCCAGGGCTTCTTCCGGAGGAGCCAGCAGAACAACGCGACCTACTCGTGCTCCCGGCAGCGCAACTGCCTCATCGACCGCACCAACCGCAACCGCTGCCAGCACTGCCGCCTGCAGAAATGCCTGGCGCTGGGAATGTCGCGGGACGGTGAGCGGGGACCCCGGCGCGGCCGCGGCGGGAGGGCGGCGGGGGCAGATGGAGGGTTGGGGGTAACGAGGCCGTTCTCGGTGTTGGGCCCGGGGAAGGTTGGGTGCGGAATGAGCTGGCCGTTTCCTCAGGGGCGTTTGGGAAGGATCCAGTTGGGGCGTTTTTGGCGTCGAAACCTGCGAGTTTCTCCCATCAAGGTGCATCCGCTGGGCTGTGGGTTCAGAGCAGCTCGGCAGTGGTTTGGAAGGGGTTAAACTGCGGCGTTCCTATGGGAAAACAGCAATGGATTCTGTTCGATCTGACCCCAAATTGCTGCTGGGGGGGTGGTTCTCACCGGGCTCATTCAGCCCCGAGCGAGGGGCCCCTCCGAGCTCCCCTAACGGCGCCGCTTGTGCCCCGGGCAGCGGTGAAATTCGGGCGCATGTCCAAGAAGCAGCGGGACAGCCTGTACGCCGAGGTGCAGAAGCACCAGCAGAGCCAGGAGCAGAGCGGCGTTCCCAAGGATGAGCCGGAGCCGCTCGGCCGCGTCTACACCACGAGCGTGAGCAGCGGCCTCTCCGACCTGGACGACATCTCCACGCTGTCCGACGGGCTCCTCTTCGACTTCCCCCTCACGCCGGACGGCGGCGCCGCCTACTACAACCTGGACCTGCTGGCGTCGGCGCAGCCCTCGCCCGACCCGTCCAGCCTGGACGTGGCCGAGGCCGCGCTCATCAAGCAGGAGTCGCTCTACGAGCTCATGCTGGAGCCGGCGCTGCTGGCGCACGGCGCGCTCGAGGGCGGCCCGCTGGCCGCCGAGGTCTCCGTCCTCGAGATCGGTGAGCGCCCGCGCGGGCTGAGCCCCGATGCAGCTCGCTGCACAGCTGGCTCTGCATCGCGGCCCCCGTTCCGGTCCCTTTCCCCCGACACCCCTGTTTGTGAGTCCCCGCAGCCCTCGGGGCCACCTGCTCCAGGCCAAGGGGGTGGCCCTGGGCAGGCGGGGACGTCCCCGCGGTTGGGCAGCCGCTGCCACGGCCGCCGCGCTCGCCTTGCAGAGCGGATCGCGCAGAACGTGGTCAAGTCGCACCTGGAGACGTGCCAGTACACGGCGGAGGATCTCAAGCGGCTGGCGTGGGCGCTCTACAGCCCGGAGGAGATCCGCGCCCTGCAGAGCAAGGTGACGCGCGGGGCCGCGCGGGGACGCTCCGGAGCGCAGGGGGCTGCGGGGCCGCCGGAGCCGCGGTGACGTCCCCGTCCCCGCAGAGCTGCGAGGCCATGTGGCAGCAGTGCGCGCTGCAGATCTCCAACGCCATCCAGTACGTGGTGGAGTTCGCCAAGCGCATCGACGGCTTCATGGAGCTCTGCCAGAACGACCAGATCATCCTCCTCAAGGCCGGTGAGAGCCGCGCGCCCCGCCGGACCCATCGCCATCCCCACGGTGCTGCCAGGGGCTCCCGCTGCCTTTTCCACACTTTTCCACACTCTCTGAGCCCCCGATAGTTGCCTTGGTCCCTTTGTGGCACTCGCCTTCCCGACGGTTTCTTTGTGGCCATGCAAGGTGTGACATTTTCCCCAAAGCCCTGAGACGTTTGGCAGGAAAACGCTGCCCAAACCGGAGTTGCTTTTTCAGCCGCAAGTTTTACAGGGGCAAAGCAGGGGGGACGCCCTGGCCATGTCCCTGCCCCGGTGCCCCGCGCCGTCCCTGCGTGCGCCCGGATCCAGGTGCAACGACGCGTCCCCAGCCCAGGGCTGCCCACTGGAGTTTCACCTTTTTTTCAATGTATTTCTTCCTTTTTCTTTCTGTTTCGTTTTCACCCTCTCTTGGTGCTCCATCGCATTGATCCATCCCACTGATTGCCCTCTGTTTCCAGGTGCCCAATGCTCGGATAATATTTCCCCTTGGTGAAATACAGTGGTTGTAACTGGAAACCTGATGTGGGAGGGGGTAAAAAAAAAAACAAAAAACAAAAAAAAAAAAAACAAACAAACAAAAAAAACCCATCAAATTGGATCTATTTCTCTAAACGCTTTGCTCTTGGGAATTAACAATTGGGACTTCCATTTTTTTTTCCCCTTGGCTCCTCGCGCGTGTGCCGCCGCCTGCCGCAGGGTGCCTGGAGGTGCTGCTCATCCGCATGGCGCGCGCCTTCAACCCGCTGCACAGCACGGTGCTCTTCGAGGGCAAGCACGGCGGCGCGCACCTCTTCAAGGCGCTCGGTAAGGGCCGCCCCGGGCAGCGCCCCGCGGGGCAGCGGACGCCGCTGACGCCTCCCTCTCCCCGCGTCCCCGTTAGGCTGCGACGACCTCATCAGCGCCGTGTTCGAGCTGGGCAGGGGCCTGTGCCGGCTGCAGCTGTCGGACGAGGAGATTGCGCTCTTCACGGCCGCCGTGCTGCTGTCCCCGGGTGAGCGGGACGCGCGGGAGCGGAGGGATCTCGGTGGGGAACGTCCTCGGCAGGAGGTCGCCGCTGGGCAGGAGCGTGAGGAGCTCCCGCAGGAGCGGCACCTTTGCCCCAGGCTCCACCATCCGCCCCGGAGCTGCCTGGATGTTGTCTGGAAAGGGACGAGGAGCCGGGGATGCTCAGGGATCCTTAAACCCCCTGGAGCTGGAGGCCTCGGCGTGCCATCCCCAGGGCTGGGGATGGGGAGGTGGCGGCAGCGCGGGGCTTCCTCAGCCGTCCCCAAAACCACCCCGAGGAGCGAGGGGACGGCGGGAGCGCCGTGCGGTGCGCCCGGGGGGATGGGGTCCTCTGCGGCGCTCACTGGGCCGCTCTTCCCCAGATCGCCCGTGGCTGACGGAGTCCAAGAAGGTGCAGAAACTCCAGGACAAGATGTACATAGCGCTGCAGCACGAGATCCAGAAGAAACACTCTGCCGAGGACAAGCTCTCCAAGGTAGCGCCGTGGGCCCGGCTCCAGCGGGGACGGGGACACCCGAGGCTGGGGCGCAGGTTCTGGGGGCTCTGCTCGTGGCCCCTCGATGCAGGTGGCTCTGTCGGAGCTCGTTCTCCACGTGCCGGCGCGTCCCGAGGACCTGCCGGAGGAGGAGGGTGTCCCCCTCCAGGCTTGGGGCATCCCCATGGCTTCCAGGAGGGGTCCCATGCGGCTGGAGACCCCACGGCCGGGCTGACTGTATCTGGGGAAGTGTCCATGGCTGCCCGGGCCCTGCTGTGCCCAGGGCCGTGCAGTGACACTGAGACCACCCCAGACAGGGGAACTGGCCCATGGAGCTCCCCAAATCCATTCCCACGGGCCATGCCAGCGCCAGGCTGACGGGGAACGGGGTTTGCGCCGGCTCCATCACTCTGTCTCCCTGCAGATGGTTTCCAAGCTGCCCTTGATGAAGACCATTTGCAACCTGCACTTGGACAAGTTGGAGTTTTTCCGGCTCCTGCACCCGGAGACGGCTATGAACTTCCCTCCGCTCTATAAGGAGGTCTTCAACTCGGAGCTGCAGTACAGCGACCCGCGCGAGAGCTAAGGCCGCGTGGCCAGCGCCACGGAGCTCCCGAGCCTGCACATGGACCGAACCGCAGGGGTTTGGGGCAGCTTATTTAAACGAATAACCAACCCAAGAGAACCTGTGGGGCCGGGGTAGTGCCCAGGCCCCGTTTCCTCGCTGTGGATTGCAATAGCTCTTGAATGTAAAGCACCTTGAAGGAAAAGCAACTTGACTTTGCCATACCAGTGAAATGAATGTGAAATCTCCTCTGGGAGAGGAGATGCTCCTGTAAGTAGCATCGTAGCGGCACCCCGAGGCGCACGGACCCGGCGCAGCTCCGTCCGGCTTCTAAACGCCCAAGGCAAAAGCAGGGGATGAGGAAAGGGCGATGCGGACCGGGACGGATGGGGATGGGGCGGCTGCCTGCTCCCGGCTGGAAGCTCGGCTTTATTCCTGGTCACAGCTCAAGATGCCAAGGAGGATCCAGCACCGCATCCGCTCGTGGAGCGGGCTGGTTTGGGGAGTCCCAAGCAGAAGGGAGAAGCTTCGCAGGGTCTCCGTGTTCCCCACGGGCTCTTTGCCCCAAGCCAGGCCCACCGGGGCGGCTCCCTCGGGAATGCTGCCCTTCCCGCTCCGCTGTCGGGAAACGCTGCGTTCGGAGCGGGCTCGGCAGCTCTGCCCGCCGCACGGGGCTCTGTCTTTGCCTCTTCTTCAGGTCACCTTGGACCCTGTTTTTTCCATTTTTGCTCTTTGCTACTGCTATTTGGGAGGTTGTCCTCCATTTAGCAGTACCCGGGAGCTTTTTAAGGGGATAAACCCCCTTTTGAGGCAGGGGGAACGAAAGGTCCTTTATTCCCAGCTCTGTAAGTTGTGGTCTGCTCTGGACCCGCTGCTCCCGGCTTGGGGGCCTCGGAAGGAGGAGGGATCGTCTGGCCTAGGGAATGTCGCCAGCTGCTTCCCGGCCGGCTGGGCCGCTCGAGGGATTCAACCACCGGCTCCGATGATGATTTTTTCGGTCTTTTCTTGCTCCTTCTGCAACGAATGCCAAAAAGCTACACAGGAAAGAAAACCTGCGGCGACGCAGCCCCGCTTTCTGCTGACAAAGGGCTAAATCGCCGAGTTCTGTCCCTGCTTTGCATTGATTTCTCACACGTACGACCACATCCTCCGAGCGCAGAGCCAGACCCGCGGGCTCTCGCGTCGCTCCCCGGCACCGAACGAGCTCTGCGAGCGACGGCCGCGGATGTCGGCACTACCCAGCCCTCCCCGCGGAGAGCACGGACCAAACGCATCCAGGGAAGGCTCGCCAGGAGGCCGCTGCGATTCCTGCAGGAAAAGCCAAGGAAAAGCTCGTCGATCCGCTCCTTTCCCAGGGCCGGGTGTTGCGGTGTTGTCCACCGCTGTCCGAACTGCTTATCGGAGCGTAGCGGGTGTCGGCAGCCTCCCTTGTCCCTCGATGGCGTCATCCCGCGTCCCCGGGGCGGCTGCGCGGCCGCTGGCCCGTCACGGTGTTGGTGCCAATACGTTGTTCCCCGACGCGGTGTTAGCCGGGCTGGGGATGCGCCGGGCTCGCTTCCTTCCCCCCTCCGACCTCGGATCCTAAAGCTCTATGGAAGTGAACAGTCAGTATTGCCTTTTCCGTCTCGAGGGTTGTGCCTTTTTTAAAAAAAAGTCATTTCCAGCAGCCCCGTGCGCTTCCTGGCCGCTCTCCTGGGGAGAGAGGCCGTGGGGAAGGTGCTCGAGAGGGTGAATGTTCTTCACGGGGGTCTCCATCCGTACCCCCTGCGGAAAGGGCAGCCCCTCTCCCAGCACAAACAACCGCGGGCGTTTGAAATGTCCGGGAAAAAAAAGCACAGACCCTTGGTCACGTCCTCGGGACTCGCCAGCCCGCGCCCCGCGGTACGCGTCGCCGCTGTCGTTTCATCGGCAAAGACACCTAGAAAGCACCTTAAACCAGGAGAAGGCCGAGCCCTCGGCACGAGCGCGGCCGCAGCAGCTCCGTGCTGGGAGCGTTTGGTTTTCTGAGCAATAAACGCCCGTGTGGGAGCCGGAGGGCGACTGGGGGTGTTAGGCACTTGCAGCCGGCCGGGGCGCAGGGAGCGGCACGGGGACTTGTTACAGGACCGGATGGTTCGGTGATGTCTTGGGGGATCCGAACCGTGCGGCACCGGGAGCGCCCGAGGGAGCGGCTGCTCCGGGCGCCCGGTTCTCCGGGTCCCCGGGGCCGGGATGGCCCCGCCGCAGAGCCGGGGGCGCCCGAGCGGGTTCCGGCCCTCGGCCCGTGCGCGCGGCGCCGCGGTCCCTTCCGGCGTAAGGACAAATCAAGGATATTTCCTAGGGAAAGGCTGGGTGAACGGGTAGAAACGGCCAAGGCTGGAGCCCGCGGGGGGTCCCGCGCGGCCGCGGCGGAGCGCCGGGACCAAAGCAGGGAGATTCCCTTCTCCCACCGGCCGCGCGGAGCCCCCATTCCAACGCTGGATCCTCGGCGTCTCCGAGGGCCCTTCCGTCCCCCCGGCCGCCCCGCGTTTGGCTGCTTTATTTTAAAAGGTAACGAAGCGCCGGGTCCCCGTAGGGGACCGTCATCTTTTCCAGATGAGGATTAACTCTGTGTTCGTTCGTTTGCTATGGCAGTTTAGCTGAGTGTGCATTCCCACCTCCAGAACCCTCACACTGTGTATAAAAACGGATAAAGTATATAATAATATATATTCTTGTGAATGTTGGTGAAAAGAGAAAATATATAAAGTTTCAGTCGCTTTTATGTTATTTTTATCTATATGAATGAAAGGAAGAAATGGAGAACATTTTTTCCGTCTGACACCCCCCCACACACACCTACCTGTAGATACCAACAGGTTTTATGGAAATGTTTTACTTTTTAGACTTAGGAACATGCTTCTGTTCTCATTGAATGTTCTGTCTTGTAAGATTGTAATTTTTATTTTTTTAAAGAAAAGAAAATAACTAAATAATAAAACTTCCTCTTTTCAGACCAGTCAGCTAGGAAGGGAGGGCAGGGGAGGGAGAAATGTTTATTTAAGGACAAAAACTTTGTCTGAATTTTTCATGACATGAAATAAAAAGCTAATATAATGTATGGAAGAGTAACTTTTTACTGAGGTGGATTCTATAGGCTCACAGCTGTATCTTGCACAAAATTTACAGGAAGAAAAATAAAAGTCTGTTTTGCAAGGTGAAAAAAGAGGAATCCTGTGGGAAACGGTGGCCGTGGTTCTGCATTCCAGCGCCCGGGAGGCTGCACGCGGAGCCCTCGCTCCCGGGAGACCTTGGCTTTGCTTGCGCTGGCCCCGGGCCAGGCCCCGTCCAGCATGGGACACAGCGGGCTAAATTTTAGCGATTTTGGGTATTCTGGGTTCACTGCAGCTCGGGACGCGCTCGGGGACCTCGTGAGCCGGCGCCGAGCCGGGGTTCGTGCCGCATCGAGGGGTGTCGGGGCTGGAACCCCCCCGGCCACCGCGCGCCGCTTCCATGGGGATTCCCGCATGGAAAAGGGGGCCTGGGGACAGGCGGCTCCCGCGCTGCCTTCCCTCAGGTTTCCCGTTCTGCAATAAACCTGCCCGCTCCGAGCCCGGAGCAACGGGAAACCGGGCACAGGCGGCCAAGCCCGCGGGGAAGTTCTCTTTTTCCAGGTGAATCACACGATTTTGGGGAAAACATTAAAAATAAATAAATAAATAAATA
>JAWLRI010000040.1:1111918-1128638 GCA_034781795.1 Crypturellus tataupa
GGTGCTGGGGACACGCGGGACAGCCCTGGGGCGCCGTGCGGCACGGGGGCTGCTGGGCCGGCGCGGGGCGGGCAGCCGGGGGCAGGACTCCGTGTCGGGGCCGCCGTGTGCCGGGAGGTTTCGGGGCCAGCGCCGGCGCCGGCAGGAATCGGGGCCAGCGCGGGGCGGCAGCGTGGGGCCAGGATCGGGACCGGCCCTGGTGGGAGCAGCGATCGGGGGCAGAGGAATCGGGGACACCCGGCGGCTCCGTGGCGGCTGCATGGGGCCGCTCCAGGCTCCGCCGGGGTTACGGACACCCCTGTGTGTCCCCCGGCCCCACGGTAGAGATTCGAGAGGGGTTTGCGTTTTGTCTCACCGAGCAGTGTATTTTTTGAGCGTTAATTAACTTGAAAAGCTCTTTTCTTGCTTGTGATGAAGAGAGAGGTAGCGTAGAAACAGAACAAGAAATTAATGATGCCATTTATTTGCTTTTTAGTGTCAGTCTGGACAAGTTAAAGTTGTCGTTGCTGCCTGCGAGCCAGGTCCCTCATGCCAGGCTGGTGCAAGCAGCTGAAAGCGGGTGGAATCGTTCCCCGGACACGTGTGTGTTCGTGCTTTCCCTCTCGAGCTCTCCAATCCCCTCTGGTGATCCGTCACGGCAGTAGTTGTGCTGCGGTCGGTGTTTGTCAGCTCGGCGTCCCGTAGCGCCTGCACTGAGGCTTCTACTGCCCATTGCAGCGGCTGATGGGGCCCGCGGGAGACGTGTCGGGAATCACTTCCCACTGCACTTCCCCCCGGCTGCCCCCGCCGGCTCCGCGGCAGGAGCTGGTGGGAGAGAGGGTGGCAAAATCCCCGCGAAGGCCCAGGAGGCTCTGGCACCGTCGAACGGCCCTGACTGTGTTTTCCCCTTCTGCGTTTATGCATCAGAAATGTTGTTACAACCGGGACCGCGTTCCCGCTGGCCTGGCTGATCCCTTGTCCGCGCTGGGTGCCTTTTGGCAGGGATTTTTCTGGCTGGTTTAGTTCTCCTGTCTGATCTGAAGCCCTGTGAGCGCCATGCGGGCATCACTGGTGCCCTGCGACGGCTAGAAGAGGGTGGGAGGGAAATGCCACCACGGGGGCTGCAGGAGGATGACGACGTTGCTGAGCCCAACGCTGACACCTTCCAGGGGAGCTCAGCTTTCTGGGAAGCTCCAGATAAGACCTGGGCGTCCAAGTGAGATCCATGGGGATCAGCTGTGGACATGGAAGCAAAAATCTGAGTGTAAAACAACACGGAGAAGGTCTTAAAATAAGATTGCAGGAGCTGGTGAAGGGGCTGGAGGTGGGTGAGGCTGTTGGCACCTCTGTGCCTCGCTGGGAGGTGCGAGAGGGCGCAGAAGGAGCCCGGGTCCCTCTGAGCCTGGCTTGAGGCTGCCCCCTTGGGCAGGTGGGTTTTGTGGCAGCTTTCCCACCTCCCTGGCCTATTCCTGCTCCAGAAAGAGAGGAAAGGAGGAGGAGAAGTGAATGGCAAAGGCCGATAGTGAGAAATATCTGCAAATTTTCCAAGTACTTGGAATACTGAATGTTCTATCAACAGTCCCGTGTGCCTCGAGCAGCTTGCCACAGGGATTCCTGCCCCAAATCTTCCCGTATCGTTGATCTCAAAACGTATTTTACCCTGAAGTCCTGTCTGCGTGCTTCCTAGAAGAGCACTGAGCTGTATTCCTCGGCTCGAAAGGGAAGTGCTGTCTCTCCAGGATGACACAGGACACTTCTACCTTTTTTGTCTTTGAAATAGAGGCCAAGAAAAAGCTCCTTGTGTCTCCGGTGGGTCTTGCGAGCCGTGAGCTGGGCTGTAAACCTTGCAGTTATTCACTAGTGGTTTGTGAGCGCGGTGGGAGAAGGAAGTTGGCTTCACACCGTGGTTTCCCTTCCATCCATCATGTCCTCCCTTCCCAAATAATAATTTTATGTGCAGAAATCGCTGCAGCAGAGCATGCAGGATGCTGGATTTTTACTCTTTCTGATTAAACTGAGAGCGTTTCTATGAGTAGCGTTTCTATGAGTATCGAGGTTATTCTGGTGCGTTAGGTGAGCGGTTGGCTCGTTCCTGTTTCCGTACTGTTGATCCGTGTTTGCCATGAATCTGTTTCCTTAATCGTGGACCTGGCAACCGGAGCTGGGCTGGAGGATATTTAGGCTACACGATGGAGGTTTTTCCACCAAAGTTTCAGCCATCAACCATACCTCACATTCCAAAGTCTTTCTGGTCCCTTTTCCAACCAACATGCTGATAGCTCCAACCCCTTTATAACTGTAAAAGGAGCAGAAAAGGGGAAAAGAGTTGCTTTAAATCCCCCAAAACAGCTATCCTGATGCAAGCCCGGTAGCTGCTATAGATGTTGCAGAAGGACGTGCTTTGGGTTTTGTTATTCTAAAGGCAGTTTTTAAGTCTACAGCTTTTGGTTCTTGATAATTCTTGTCAACCCTTGAAATACTGCCTTGGCGGGTGTTTTGCTTTGGTTTTGGGGGGCGATTCTTTGTTTTCCGTGTGTGCAGGAACGGGCACGCGGAGGGTTTTATCCCTGAAAGCAGAAGCGGATCGAAGCCTCGCGGCCTCCGCACGGCTTTTGTCTGCGGGCTCCAAAAGCAGCAGCAGAGCTGACACGGGAAGCTGGGTCGACTTCCCAGGATTCGGTCTGTTGGGAATCACAGCAATTTCAACAGTGGTAACAGAAAGTAGAATGAATCCCCATTCTAATAAGTGTATAAATACTAATATAATGAGGGGTGTTGTTTGAGAGGGATCGGTTGAGTTTCAAGAGCAATTTACTTCCCCAGTAATGATAGATTGTCTCTTTGTTTCCGCAGTTGGGAAGGTCCACGGAGAGCCAGGAGTCATCTCAGCACCTAAATGAGGCATTAAATCTGGTGAGTTAGCCCAAATTCCTCCTCCAACGGGGACTCTATGCCAGGTCCCAACCAGACCTGGGTGCCTCACCTTGTTGTCCGGTTTCAGCTGGAATGTGTGCTGGGATTGCAGCTGAATTCTCGCCGTACTTTTCTGTGCATCCTTGGCTTTTGCCAGGTCCTGCTAAGAGCACAGTTGTGCTGAAGACTGAAAGCTTTTAAATCACTGACAAGGTGATTGTGCTGCATGAGATGCTGCCAGGTGGAACCTCATACAAACGAGGGGAGATCGTGGCTGCTTTTAGGAGGTTCCTGCCTGCGAACTTCATTCAGTCTGAGATGAGTAGTTTGTAGTGGGACCTCTGGGGTTGCAGTTCGTCAGATAGATGGTTCCAAAGATACCTCTACTTTTAAGGGCTTTTCTGGATGCCGGTGACTGATGTGTGCTTTCTGCCGTAGGTCTGTTGCTGTCTGCCTGAAATTCCTCCAGGGAACAGTCCTAATAGAGATGGCAGGTAAGAACACCTCAAAACATGGTGATGCAGGAAAAAATATGATTGTAGAGGAAACTTATTCATAAAAAGCATACGAGAGCAATTCCTCCCTTACAAAAGCCAAGCAGCTCTTTCCACAACATTCCTAGCTGCGTTATCAGTTTTAACACAACTTAATTTTACTTGCAATTGCAATAGGTAATAAAATTGCCCTTAACTTCCCTAAGATAAGATAAACTCCTGGACTTGCATACAGCTGCTGTTCACATGCAATCCGACTTCTTTCTTTGAAAGTGCAAACCATGCTCGCTGACCAAATGGGCTGATCCCTACCTCGATGCGAGGCCCGTTGCTCGTTGAGCCAGGCACTCAGAGACGTGACAGGATATTTTCTTTTGATTCTTCTGTCTTGTCTTGGAAGTCATCCAGAACGGTTTAAAACTAGAGACTCTTAGAAGAGCAGGGCTAGGAGCAGAGTGGTTATCTGGTTCCTTGCAGATAAACAGGAACAGAGGAGAGAGGTAATCCTGATCCTTCAACAACTAGAATAGTTATGGAAGAACCTGGAGCATTCTGTGAGCTTGAAAAATGACAAACTGCAGTGCCCAGGGGTGGAAGGGGAAATGAAAGAAAGCTGAGCCGAAGTGACTAGCCACAGGTTTTGAAAAGGGACGGGAGGAAGCTGCCTCCATGCCTCCCAAGAAGGCAGAGAATCTATTTTTGCAGTGGTCTTGCTGACTTCTCTAGAGAGAACTATCCTTTTAGCTGTTTTAGGTATGCCCCATTGCTCTCCTCTTAGAAATCTGGCATTATTGTATCATTTTATAGGCTGCTGAGGCAGGCTGTCCAAAGGAAACACCCATTAGGTGTTAAAAACAATCAAAAATTAGTGCTAAGAAGTCCAAATTCCTGTGGACTTTGAAAGTAGCCACGGGAGATGAGCGCAGCACGTGACGTAGCTTCTTGTGGCTGCGAGGGGTGTTAATCAGTAACTAATGCAGGTCTTGGAAACCGTCTGAATTAATCTCATGCGTTCATGGGTGACAGCTAAGGAGGGGGGGCAGACATAACATTTGTTTTCATATTAAAAAAAAGTCTGTTTAAAACACGAGTTGGGCTGATGACCTCAGCCATGCTTCCATGGTTGCTTCTGATGTACTTGCAGTGAGCGTCATCCTTGTAGTTTATGTTTTTCTGCGTAAAAATAGGGCTTTCCTTGGCATGAAGCAAAGCTTTTCTTCCTAAAGCAGCTCGAGGCTCCTCCCTGCCACCCTTAAAACCACGTCCAGAAGCTGCTCCTGCAAAATGTCTCCTCGTGCAGAGATAATGGCTAAAGGAGGGGACTCGTGTGCTGACAGTTCTTGCTCAGACGTTTCCTCTCGTCTTCTGCGCCATTTGGAGGTTTTCCCAGGACATTCTTCATCTCTTCCTCTGCTTGTTTTTAATTCTGTTTACTGGGGCTGAAGGAGACGAGAGACAATTAGTCACCGTGCCCTGGAATCAAACTTTAATCAGCGCTGGGAGGCAGGAGCAGACGTTCCCAAACACGCAGCAGCTCACGCCCAGGCACACGTATATGCGCCCGCAAAGCTGCATCTTTATGCAAGGTGACAGCAGCTTAAGTGCAGAGCGCTCAGGTATTTAATTACCTGATTTTAGAAAAGTAATTTCTTCCCAAGGTCTGTTTTTCTTGCCCTTGTCAGTGTTTGCTGATTTTGTAATGGTACCTGAATGCCAAGTTTGCTTCACTGAGGTTTAACCTTATAGAAAAACTTGACTTTGGGGAAAAAAAATATATACACTCATCAATCGCCTAACAACAAAACCTTCCCTGACATCTGATTTGCCTTCCCCAAACTGGATGATGTCTGGGGGCGAAATTCCGGTTTGGAGGACGCTCCCTTCTTTGCTGTCATAGGGAAGCATCCTCTGCAGGTCTCATAATCCCTATGCCAGCAAGCCCACGTACTCAGACCCCGTGTCTGCAGGTAAATCTGCTTTTGTCTGGAAAATCACTGGCCTTTCCTCCTGCTTTAGTCACCAGAGAGGTTCTAACTAAAAACCTCTGTGCAAACTGCTCTTTCTCCAGATGTTTCCGGCAATCTGCTCGTTTTACCTCCGGTTTCATCCCTGAACTATTTCTAGTTCTTTGCCTCTGTATCTTGCAGTGCCTTTTGTACTAATGTTTCACGTTACCAAATCTGTGTGTTAGTCATTAGCTCGTTCCTGCTTTGAGCCTGGCATGTGCTAATATAAATGTATTGTATCTACTGCTAAGCAAGGAGAATAAGATGTTTGTGTCCCAGTTCTTGTGAGTCTTCTCACCATAGGGGTCCTCAGGGCTTTGTGCACCGAGGGAGCACAGGGGACCTCACACTTGCTCACTGACACGAGAACATTTCGGTGTTCAGCTCATCTCTGTGTTCTTCTTCGTAGAAAAGGTGAATAACTTCCCGCCGCTGCCCAAGTTTATCCCTCTGAAACCCTGTTTCTACCAGAATTTTGCCGATGAAATCCCCATCGATTATCAGACCCTGGTGAAGAGAATCTACCACGTATGGATCTGTAAGTTGAACAAACAAGCTATGCAGGGGAAATTGCATAGATATAACAGAAAAACCTGAATCCTTATTCATGCACTTCAGGATTTGACTGCAGTTAGCTCTTGAGAAAACAGCGATTCCTCTTAAAATGCTGTAACTTCCTTTATGCCTAAATTTGAAGCTGTCATGCCTTGTATTTTTGTTGCAAAGCTGATATTGAAGAAAATGGTGAATATTGGTGCTGAAAAGGGCTATTAGTAAATTTGTGGAGGAAAAAAGGTCACACTAGAAACTCCTATTGATGTCAAGTAATGTGTTATTCCAACTAATAGTCCTCTTAAAGTAATTCCCAATGCATCTAGAGTAAGAGCAAGAAAATTATTAAGGTTCATATGTTCTGTACCTGTCTTGCCAGCCTGCTGTTAGATCCACAAATTTCCCCATCCAGTCTAAGCAGGATCTAAAGACAGTTGTGCACTGCCTATTCCTTAGCTGTTTTTAAATGTTGAATATTCCGAGGCTGAGTTTAGAGGGGAAGCTGATCCTCTTGGCCACCACTATCGGTTTGCTGCTGTTTGGTAGGAATAGACCTCCCGGCTCGCGGAACTTCTGTTGTGTCGCTGAGCACCGCAAAACCCAGTCGTGAAAACGAAACATCCTCCTCCAAGGAAAGAAACTGCAGGAAAACCCTTGCGGCAGGCCCAGAGAACCACAGGAAATGCTTTGGATGATTAAAAATCTTTTTGCCTTGCATTTCTTTTTCCTTTTTTCCCTCCCCAAAATGCCTGTCCTTGTATTTACCCCTCGCATCGAAGGAGAGCTTGTTTTCTGCAAGATGCACATTTGATGGCCTGGCTTTTATTCCAGCCGTAGAGGCTGTGTGTGCGAGGGAGATGTGTGTACATAAATAACAGTGTGATCTATCACTTCATTGTCCTTCTGTACTTAGGCTGAAATGAGCTCTGCAATTTTCTTGCCTGAAGAAACTGCCTGTCCCTGCAGCCGGGCGGGTTGAGCGGCGCCGGCCGCAAAGCCGCCCTCGCAGGCGGCTCTTTCCACAAAGCGGCCCCTCAGTCGAGTCAGTGGCGAGATGGAAAGGTGCCAAAGCTCTGGGCAGCTACTCGTAGGGTGCCCAAGGAGACCAGCGTTTCATCGGGAGCTTTAAATTTCCATCGGCTGCCTGTTTTCATCTGGGATCTCCCAGACTTTTAAGGATGGAGTACTGGGAATAGACACATATGGAGGGATGATGGAAAAGGCCATTAAAGCATTAAAAAATACAGACGTGTAATTCCGTGCTAGAAGGGGGAAAGCTGATGACTTTAATTGGGTCTGAGCAGTTTGTGCAGGTGGGTGATGTGGGGAAACCTGTAGCAGAGCTCCCACTACTGGAGACCCAGCTCCTACCTGACGCTGCGCGAGAACCAGAAGCTCCTTAAAGCTTGGCTTGAAGTTCCTCTCTTGGTGTTTTATTATTAGGTAATTAATAGAGAGCAAGTGACTTGCGAAGCACTTGCTTGTGAAGCATTTGATAAAATGCAGCTAGTTAGCATATAAATGAAATCAAAATAATTAAAATCCCTCCTACTCTGCATCCCCAAATATTAATACATGCAAGAGATGGCATGTACAGCCCTAGTGCTACCCCCTCTGAAGGGTTAGGGTATTTTAAACACTGGATTCCCTTGTTTGGGGGGTTAATTTCACCTGAATGAGTGGGACCGGGCTCCAAGGACCTGCTGTGACCTGGTGAGCAGACAGTGCTGCGGTGTCACCGCGTGCGGCCCCTCTGCTCCCTCGTGTCTCCTTGGCAGTGCTAACCGATACGGCCCCTGCCAAAAACTTCAATGGGCCCCAAAGGTGTCCTCGTCCCTGTGCTGTGACAAACCCGCTGCACGTGGATGTCCTTCTGCGCACCCGGGTCCCAGCCAGAAGCGCTCCCTGCCGCTAGCGTGCGGGTGGCAGCGGCTTTACCAGGCAGGAGCTTCCCGCTGCAACGGGCTCCTGCCGCCCCGTAAGACGGGTGCAAAACCAGACGACTCACGCTCCTTCCTGTGCCCTCGCAGTCTACTGCATCACGCTCGCCGTGAACGTCGTCGCCTGCCTCGCGTGGTGGATCGGCGGCGGCTACGGCGTCAACTTCGGCCTCTCCATCCTCTGGCTCCTTCTCTTCAGCCCCTGCGGCTACGTCTGCTGGTTCCGACCTGCCTACAAAGCCTTCCGGTAAGCAGCTCCCCCGCCTGGGAGGGCCCATATGGGAATCTGCCCGGCTGGGATTACGGACCTGGTGTCTGAGTATCTTATTTATTCAGATAAATGTTTTTTTTTAAGCTATTTTTAAATATTAGATGTTAAATTGAGGGCCACTTGGCTACTTGGAGGTCAGTAGCACTGACTTGTTTGCCACTTTTGTGAGCATGAAATTCACATTTTATCTAAATATCTCAGGCTTAGGAATACCCTAATATCAGTGTAGCTTTAAGGAGGTTATTAATTTGGTAAAGCTTCACTGAGGCTTACTTTGATGGAAAACTGATAAGTTATCAGCAACTGAAAACTCCCTGTATTTTTGGCTCAGGATCCAAGCTGGCTGCTCTGCCTTTTAGATAAAGGCAGCTCCTTCGGACCAGTCCTGAAACGGCACAAATATTTAAAGTCATCTTAAATTTTTACTTTCATAACCATTTGCATTTGCTCCTTGCTGGGCATCACAAGGCAATATCCAGACATTAATGCATAATGGAGCTGTGAAGGACCCAAGCATGAGAACCAGGGACCTGGGCTCCAAAGGTGCCAGTCCCCGTTATCAAAATACTCTGTTTTTTTTTTTCATTATTCATCTTCACTGAAGAGTTAATTTAGAAAAGAGCAAAAGCAGCCGATAGAAATGGGAGTTGGCAGGTGGCGGCCCTGTCTACGAAGGGGGATGAGCACGTGCTACTTTAGTTGCCTAAATGCTCTCCTACTCTAACCTAGCGGCTCTGGACAGTTAATTCACTGGAGGTGCTTGAAGCTCCGTGACTGCGTTATGGAGCTCGGGGACGATTATTGCGGGGGGAAATGGAAGGCAGGGGGGTTGCACATAAAAACAGAGCTCTCGCTCCGTGGAACTGGGGTTTGTCCCCATCCCTGGCCCAGAAGCCCGAGGGACTCGGGGCGCCTAGCAGAGCTCTGTTCCAAGAGCGTCTTCCATTCGGAAGTCTGGGAAAAATTCCTCTTCCTTAGTGACCTCCTCTGGGCTGCACAAGGACCGGTTCTAATCATTTCTTTAGTGCTGTTTGTCTTTGCCTTGTGCAAGTGGATGCTGAGGGGTCCCTGTCCTTCAGACACAGACTTCTACGGTTAAAAAAAGACCAAGGCCGGGGACAGAGTGAGAAGCCCAGGGATCACCGAGTCTGAAATTAGTTGTAGAAAAGGCTTGAAGAACACTGCAGTGGGGCAGCAGCCCTCTGCGTGGAACTGCAGGGCGGCTCCATTCAAGCGAGCTGGGTCAGACCCACTTGCTGTGCTTATTTTGGGAAGAAGCAACTGTTAAACGCCAGCGTCACGCACTGCGAGGATGCTTTCCTGAAGCCTTCGTCATAGCTCTGCATCCGAAATTAAATTAGCTGCAGAGCTTTGGCACTAGGGCAAAGCTATTGCAAATCTGCACGCGAAAGCTGGATCGGAAAGCACCTTTTCTGTGTATCCTCGCTAATTCCCCTACATCCTTTCAAATGGAGACTCCTCCAGCCTCCTCAGGTCTTAGTCGCAAGAGTCTGAAGGCTCAGCCTGGAACCTAATCCTGTGTTAATTGGATTATGATAGGCACTGCTCCCCACGGGCCATGTTAAAAGTATTTCTTTCCCGTTGCTGTACTCTGAGGTGATATTTGAAGGGCAGGACCGTGAAGATGCTCGGGGATGGCCAGCTTCTTTCACAGCCTCTGTAAGTAGGCTGCAAGAAAAGCCTTGAAAGATGCAAGGTAAGAGCCTCCCCTCATTTAGGTAGATGAGTGTTCGTAAACACTGCCAAGATCTGGCAGGAGGCATCTCCAGCGGCCAGAGCCCATGGCACTGACCTGGCTAGAGCCTGCAGTCCTGCCTTCCTCGTCGCAGCTTCAGGAACCAGCGGCCAGAATTACAAAAACATGAAAAAACTTCCAGATTTTGCTCAGGAGTTGGAAATGGCCAAAGGTCTTTTGTAACCTGCTCATTGGAACAAACTACCCCATGAGCTACTGAGGTACCTTTGTAAATCCATCCCGTGCACTGCAGGCTCTTCCAGTCCCTGCGGTGCTGGGAAGAACCCCAGGGAATGGAAGGGGGCCAGGCGGGAGCCCCCCTGCGCAGCCCCTGCCTGGGGCTTCGTTCACGCTGCCTGTTGCACTGCTGAAATCGCAGCCCCGCGTGTGCTTGAACCCTCTCAGCCTGCACACCGTAACCACGTGGAGCCTGTGAAGCTGCAAACTGCATCTTCTGCCCTTCCGCGGACGGCATCACCGCAGGCGTCTCTCTTACGTGTCCTCTGGAGCTTTTTTCTTCTTGTTTGGCCCCAGCGCTGGGTTATTAACCACAGGCGCACAGGCTCGGTGGCGAGCAGCGCAGAGGTGCTCCCACCTGGGATTTCTGCATCAGCAATGGCTTTAGCACAGGGCAAACCCAGTGCTCGGGGCCCACCGGCTGGTGTGGGGCTGCACGGGCTGCAGGTACTCGCTCGGAGAACGACTCGGGCGCTCTCCCCGCCGCAGGAGCCGCCTCTCCGCGTGTGTCTGCACGTGTGCAGTTACTCGGAGCAGGAGCCTGGCTTTTTGGGAGAGATTAGGATTCATGGGTCTGTGAGCTCTCACTGCCAGGGAAGGAGCAGCCGCCCCCCAGCACGCGCTTGTGCAGGGAGCTCTTTTCTGCAACACGACTCGGGGTGTTTCCGTGTGCGAGGAGCCCAGCGCTGCCGTGCGCTCTCCTCCCAGCCCCTCTCTCCCTCCGCAGGTCTGACAGCTCCTTCAACTTCATGGCCTTTTTCTTCATCTTCGGCGCGCAGTTTGTCCTCGTCGTGCTGCAAGCGATCGGTTTCTCAGGATGGGGAGCGTGGTAAGTGGGGCTCTTCTGCGACTTGCAATTTCGCGGGATTTATTCTGTTTCCATGAACTTTGGAGAAGCTGCTGGGGTCTGTATAGCATGAGATGGAAGAAGCTCTCTGGTGTGCCCCATGGCATAATTCTATCCACTTGCAGTGGGTAATTTTATGTGTTGCCATTGCTACTAACTGTAAGAGTTCCTGTACTGGCAGACGCCTTCACCAGTTTGTCCTTGTAGCACCTCCCTGTCATGGCCCCTTTTTGCCATTCAACCACACAACTGCAAAACTCATTGGGTCCTTTCTTAGCTTTGCCCTCAAAGTCCCCCTGCACATGGTGCTTGGGGCACGGAGTGACTCACTGTTGGCTTTTGGAGCAAAAGCTGCGAGAGTTGTCCTAAAGTAAGTAGAAGTTCTTCAGAGCCTGTCCCTGATTATGTTACAATCGTTTGGCATTTTAACTTTCTGTCTCTAGAGACTTCGGAACAAATCCTGCTGAAGATGCAAATAATAGGAAATTCCAGCACTTTTATAGCATTTTCTTAACTGCTGATGCTCCTAAATTTCCCTTTCTGGTTGCCACCATCATGGGCAATGGGGATGCAGATCTTAAGATCCTAATGCTCCTTGTTCCCAGCTTTGTTTCCTAAATGCAACATCTTTGCACCACTGAAAGCATCTTGGGAATAACAATAGTCTTCCTGCACGGCCGGCTGTTCCCTAAGGCCCGGGATAGGGTTAGCCAGAGATGCCTGCGAGGGAGGTCTCGGATCCTGGGGAAACACCTGCCTGAGCTGCATGCAGTTCTGGCCGTCCCTTCACTGCTCTTTAATTTTCAAGAGCGCTAAAGCTCCCTGCTGTGATTTGGGTGCGAGTCAGCGCTCTCCCTGATACCGAGTGTCCCCAGCAGAGACCTGATGCTGCTTCTCTCTGTCCCCGCAGCGGCTGGTTGGCGGCCGTGACTTTCTTCAGCACCAGCGTGGCAGCCGCCGTGTTCATGCTCTTTCCTGCCGTCATGTTCACAGTGTCGGCCGTCGCGATGCTCTTCTGCATCGTACGGGTAGGTGCTTCGGGGGGCTCCCTGCCAGGGCTATCGCTGCTCCGTAGCACAGCAATTGCACAGGCAGCTTAAGGGCTGCTCCAGGCTCTCGCTGCCGTTACAGGATTTTTCAGATGTAGTCAGTTTGTGTCTCAGGGAGCGCCCAGAGGACAGTGCCAACAAGGGCAGCAGATTGGAGCTGCACGTTCTCACCGTTCCGTGCAGCCCTGGCCCTTTACGTCGGTTGAGCTTTGCTGGTTATTGGGCTGGTTCTAAACATGAAGCATCCTGGGGTCCCTGTGCTGGGAACGGGGTGGCAATGGGTGAAGAGGTCCTCGTTTTTCTGCACAACAAAGGGTTTGGAGAGGCCCTGTCCCAGGTTAAGGCTCCATGGAGAGCGTCGGTGAACTGCAGGGCCAGAGAGGAGGCGGAGGGAGCAGAGCAGCAGCCGTGAGCCCGACGGGCGCGATTCCCACCGCGGGGTTTGCTGTGGGCTCAGGGAAGCCTGTCGCCTTCCTGCCACCAGGCTGGTGTCGCTGCCCTGTCCTTTGGGGCACTGCACGGTGCTGTGATTTTGAGCCAGCCTCTTTTCACACCCACGGGTATCAGCTGTACGGTTTTTCCTTCGACCAAGTCCCTCGCTCAGCACTGCTGAAGCAGCAGTTTCGGTATCGACGAGTTTTTCAGCACATGGCTCTAGTTTGGCCGCCAGATGCATCTCTGTGGGTCCCGGGCCTGAATTCCAGTCATGTGGCTGAAATGGGATGAAGTTTTGGCTTGATGTTATCTGCTTTGCACTTCCATCTGCTGTATTCCTGCCTTTTCAGTGCTTTTATTCTTTGGAAATGTAGCTCCCTGCAGAGAGAGAAGCAGATACATGATATAGAACCAGGGTGAGTGAGGAGCTTTTCAGGAGGGGGTTTAGGTACCTGTCAGTGACCTTCTTGTTCTCTTATCTTTAGGTACATAAAATCTACCGAGGGGCTGGTGGGAGCTTTCAGAAAGCTCAGGATGAGTGGAACAGCGGCACGTGGAGGAACCCCCCCAGCAGGGAGGCCCAGTACAACAATTTTTCTGGAAACAGCCTGCCAGAGTATCCCACGGTGCCCAACTACCCCGCGGGAAACCAATGGCCTTAAGCAGCCGCAGCTGCAAACTGCCTGGATTCTTTAATTTTTTGGTCTTTTTATTATTGTTATTTGAAAAGATCATTTGCATTCCCACCCCATCCCCAGGCATCCGGGGACCCTCCTGGTGTTTCTTGCCTCCTTCTCATGGCTGCAGGTGTGTGCTCAGCCCGCGCCAGCTCCGGAGCCCGCACGGCCTTACCGCAAAGTTCCGTTTCGCGCTCAGTTCCCAGCGTGTGCCAAGAACCAGCTGTTTACTGCCCTTGCTTTGGGAATGCTCTCACAATCCCACTGGAAAAGGCTGTCCACGATGGGGAACACGACAAGACCTGCTCCTCCTCCTGCCTCCTGCTTAGCTTGCAGCAAGCGCCCCGCCAGCTCTCAACGCAGTCCGACCCGTAGTAGCAACTGGAATTTACTTTCTGGGATGGATAATCTGGAATTCTTCACTCCGAGGGAAACACAACACTTGAATTACATGGTACCTACCGATCCTGAAAGTACTGGTTAAAATCCACAACCTCTTCTGGTTCTCTGGTGACGAGTCCTTCGGATACCGGCGCTCGCTCCAGGTGTCGCCCAGGTGGCAGCCGGGAGACGGCATCTCTGCGGCTGGAGCTGCTGTTGTGCTGCCTGGCCCGGGCTCGGGGGCTCCAGGGCTGCAGACCCATCTCCCTGGGCTGCCCCTTGCTCCCTGGAAGCCCGATCCAAAGCCCACCTCCACCTCAACACAAACTGCCTGACGTTGGGCTTTGGACCTGGGTGACACTCACCCCCTTACCCGTAGGCAGCACAAGGTCTCTCTGCTGTTTACACGTACGACCAGTCAAGATCTTGTGCTGACCCAAGAAATTCCCAACTGGAAGCTCTGTTGAAAACCCCTCTTCTCCTGAGCCACCAGCCCGCAGTCGGGTGTGGGACAGCTATCGATGTCGGCGCTCGCACCCAGTGCGAACGGGAGTAATTCTGTAACAACCAGGAGATCTAACTCTGGTTTGTGCTGGGGGGATTGAAATCCCAACAGGCTGCGCTGTCCGCTGGGCAGAGGAAGGTTCCCAGCCCCGCGGACGGACGCCGGCTGCGCGGAACCGGTACGAGAGCGGCTCCTCCTTCCCCACGCGTCGGTGGAGGCGAAGGGAAAGGAGGGAATGTTCTCCCTGAGCGCTGCCTCTAGTCTCGTAGCCGAGGCTCATCCTGCGCGTTCCAGGACTCCTGTAGGCTGAGCCATCCCGTTCCCACGGATCCTGCGGGGATCCCAGCAGCAAAGGCTGCAGTTTCCTTCATCTCCCTCAGAGCATGCTGTGATTTTTCTTTTTTTCCCCCCGAACCTGTTAAAACTGGAAGGTCAGCTCCCAATGTTCCTATAGGGAGTGAGTGTTCAGACTCTTCAGCTCTGAAGATGTCAACCAGGGACCCCGGGAGGGACCAAGTGCTCCACTTTGGACACCCCAGATGCAGCCCGGCCGTCCTGCATGGGAAGCCCCGGGGGTTGCAGCGCAGGGAGGGTCACTCCGAGCTGACACGGAGCAGCTGGAGGCAAAACTGGCTCCTGGAAAGGCTCAGGAAGGTTGTCCAAGGAGTTGTTGTGCAAGTGGCTTTTGGAAAACTGTCTCGACACGTGCCTTATGTAATAAAACACTAGTTCACGAAGGAGAACTGCTCCTTCCACGATTTTCTCCCCACTACTAAACTTCCCATTTGCTCTGTTCCCTTTTTGCTGTGTCCTGCTGTAAACGGTGCAGGAAGTCCAGCTCGGAACCGGCACGACGCCTGTGCTGCCGGGCCCGAGCCAAGGGAAACGTCCCGCGGAGCTCGGAGCCTCCCGGGCTGCGGAACCGACCCCGCTGCTGCCCGATGCCCTCCTGGGCGCTCGTCGCGAGCGGGACGTGCTGCTCTTTGCCGCTTCCCGTCGCAGGGCGCTGGGAGAGGAGCCTCGCGATGGACTCGCTGGGAAGGCGACTGCGCTGGGGGACGGAAGGTGCCGCCCGGCGTCCCGGTCCAGCGGGGCCAGACGGGAGCCCGGCCGCGTTGGGGAGAGGACGTTACTGCGGCCGCCTTGGGGCGTCCTTGGCCTCTTGCCAAAATTTTTCCGAAATCCTTGGTGTTTATGTGACGGAATTTTCTGAGGAGCCGATGGGAGAAGCGTGGCCACAGGACACCGCGTCCGGCTTCCCTTCTTCCTCCTGGATGATCCTCGTACCCGTCTTCAGCCGCCTGGGAAACGCTGGACGGGGAGAAGGGCAAAGCGAGGAGGCTGGAGCCGGCCCCACCGTCAGGACCCCCCGCCGGGGCTCCCGAGGGCTCCCGTGAACCCGCGCCGGATCTGCCTCCCACCTCCTCGCCCCGTCCCGATCCTCGCAGCCGCCAAACCCCGTAATTCCGCCAAAACCTGTAATTCCGGAGAGCCGGCCCTGTACTGCCCGCACGGCTGGGCCGCAGCTTCCCGACTCCTCCGTGCGGTTCTAAATGTTTCCATGAGATTCCCGCGGCGCGGCGGGCTCCCGGGGCGCGCGGCAGCTCGCAGGCTCCGCTCCGTGTCCATGTTCCCTTTCCTTCTTCCTGCTCCCACGTCAATAAACGCTCGTCCCGCTCCGCGAGCACCGGCCGCGCTGAGCCCTGTGTCTGTTCCTTGGTGTCTCCCGCCACTTCAGCTATTTTTCCTCCTTCCTTGAGGGAAAATGGGAGTCGGGGGCAGCAGTCCCTATGGAGCTGGCTGTCCCCTAGGGGAGCTCTGCACTAAGGGGCACCCGACCCTCTAGCGGAGCGGGTGCCCTATGGAGGGGGGATGGAGCCCCCGATGGAGCCACCTGGTCCCTATGGAGGATCCATCCCCTTTGGACTCACTATTCCCTATGGGATCCCTATGGACTCGCCATTCCCTACAGGATCTCCTTGGCATCCCTCCCTACAGGATCTCTTCAGGACCCATCCCGATGGGATACATCCCTATAGGATCCTCACGGACTCACTGTTCTCTATAGGATTCCTATGGGATCCCTGTGGACTCACAGTTCCCTACAGCATCCCTCCCTATAGGATCCCTATGGACTTCCAATTCCCTATGGGATCCTTCCCTACTGCATGTCTATGGACTTACTGTTCCCTATGGGATCCCTGTGGACTTACTGTTCCCTACAGGATCACTACAGGATCCCTATGGACTCACCATTCCCTACGGGATCCATCCTGATGGGGTCCATCCCTACAGGATCCCTACGGATTCGACGTTCTCTATAGGATCCTTATGGACTCACTGTTCCCTATGGGATCCATCCCTACAGGATCCTTATGGACTCACTGTTCCCTATGGGATCCATCCCTACCGAATCCCTATGGACTCGCTGCTCCCTATGGGATCGCTCCCTATAGGATCCATCCCTGTAGGATCCCTATGGACTCACTGTTCCCTGTGGGATCCATCCCGATGGGATCCATCCCTGTAGGATCCCTATGGACTCGCCGTTCCCTACAGAATCCATCCCTTTGGGATCCCTCCCTACAGGATCCCTACAGGATCCCTATGGACTCGCCATTCCCTACAGGATCCATCCCGATGGGATCCATCCCTACCGGATCCCTATGGACTCGCTA
>JAWLRI010000040.1:1130008-1146541 GCA_034781795.1 Crypturellus tataupa
GGCGGGAGAAGCGGCTCCTCTCCCGGGGAAACGCCTCTGCGCCGCGCGGGCCCGCCATGTTAAACGTGTTCCTGGAGCGGGGCGCGAAGGGGGCCGGGGCCGGGCTGCTCCGGGGGCCCGGGGCCTCGCTGCGGCGCTTGGCGCGCGCTGGGCTGGCGCCGGCGCCTTCGCAAGTTGCCTCGTGAACTAACACGCTTGTTTTCCTCCCGCACAACAAGTGGTTGGAGATCTGGAAGCGAATGCGGAGGAGCGCGCGAGTCCGTCTGCCAGCTGGACTGTCCTGCGGCGGCCGCGCGCGCCGTGCCCCCGGGTTACGCGTTGGCCCTTATGTAACGGATGGGAGAAAAGGTTTGGTGTTTGCCAGCGCGTCTGAAAGAGAGTGGCTGCAAATTAGGGCAGGAGGCCTCCGTGGGGACGGTGTGAGAGCCCTCCCCGGTGGCTGGGCGAGCTCGGCTGCTGCAGGCAACTCACCAAAGCCGTTTTGGGGGGTGGTTTTAGTTTGGGTGCGTCTCAGGGTAAATCAGTGCTGAGCAGCGTTTTGCCGCTTGGTCCCCTGAGTGGGTTGTAGCCCTGTGGTGCGAATAAAGGGAGATCAAAAGCGAATGGGAGCTGGTGGCAGCTTCTCTGGAGTCAGTGGCGACGTGTGCGTTTGGGGAACATGGAGCTCCTCTCCAGCTCCATCCCCAAAGCTACTGATCCTTTCAGCCCAGAGGAGCTGCTGCCTTCCCGTGTCGGCCTGCGCTGGGATTCCACCTCCCGGTTGTTGTTTTGCCAATCTGTGGCTCCTTATCCATTGATCCTGGAGTTTTCTTTGCAAAACCCGCAGCCTTGCTGCTTTATACTCGCCTCAAAACAACCGGGCTGCGTTCGGCGGAGCTTCCCAGGAGGGAGCGTTTTCCTTGCAGTTTCTTTCGGAGCTCTGTGTATCTGCCCCTGCATGTGGCTTGTGTCTGGTTTCCAACACAGCCTCCTCAGAAGAGCGAGCGGAGAGGAGGAAGGTGGCATGTTCCTGGCCTGTGTCCTGGTGCTGGAGGCCACCACCAAGGTGCCCTATTACCTCTTTGTCCGCACTCTGTTTTTCCAGCTCCCAAACGTTGTCAGGACCTGTGTTACGAGAGTGACTCAGCGGATCGATACGGGTGATGGGAGCCTTGTGCTTAGGGGCGATCGGTATTTTCCCCCCGCCCTCCAGGCCCGCAAGGCCGGGAGAGCCGATGCCCGGGAGCAAACGCCAATAAACGCGTTCGCTGCGCCCGGGCCTCGCTCTGCTCCGGCTTCGCTCTGCCCCGGCACATGGGGATGGTGTTTCCTCCCCACTGATGCTGCCGTGGGCTGTGCCCCGCTCTGCGGCCCTCCGCTTTGGTCCCTCTACACCTACGCAGCGCCCTGGGGTCCTGGAGCTGGGACAGGAGCTTGTGCTGGTGGCTCTGCTCTCGTCCTGTAATTGGGCTTCGAGGCGCACGTGGTCTGGTGCGGGGGGAAGCCGTGGAGCAGAGCCACCTCCCGTGGGCCCGGGCCGGGAGCTGCTTGTGCTGCTTCAGCGCTGCTGTTCCCCAGGAACCAGCAGGGAGAAGGGGAACAAGCCTCACTGCGACTCTGGAATTCTGCTGGGGAAAAAGTTCTCCTCCCATTGGAGAGAAAAAAAAGTGTATTTGTGGTTTCGTTTTTTATTGGAGTGGATGTTTATTCTTCCTACTGGCAATCAGGATCTCCGGTAGGTCCGGAGCTGTGGGAAGCAGCAGGATTCGACTCTGCGGAACGTGTGAAGGGAACGTTCTGCCGGAGCAGCTGGACACGGACTCCCTGGGCACGCTCGGCCTCCTGGTTCACTCTAGTTGCCCTCCATCTCTTGGCCAGTTTTCTTAAATCCTCGCTCTGAGACACACTTTCTGTTGGATGGAGCTTCCTCTTGTGTGTTATGTGCTTACGTTTTCCATGAGATTTCTCATAATTGGCCTAGAAAGAAAGAAAGAAGTTGAATGTAGAGCGCGCACGTAGCTGAGTTGTTCCAAAATACCCCCGGCCCATCTTGGCTGTGGAATCGGCTCTGGGTGCTCCTTGGTAGCTCGTGTGACGCGTGGCTCTGCTCTTGTGAGGCTTCTCTTGCCTTGACGTGCTCCAAACTGTGTTTTGCACCTTGGCTTTGGCAGCGGTGACGCTGGTGGGATCGGGAGGAGAACGGGAGCAGTGAGTCCTGGGTGTAAATGCTTGGAATAGGTGAAAAAGCAACACACAATATGTGTGTTGGGTCATTCTGCAGCCACTTGGTGCATTTAATTTTGAAGCAATCCCATGTTTTGCGATTGAGAAAACATTTCTTGAAGAAAACTAAAATGTGTAGGTAAAACCTTGCAGGACGTTTTAGCAATGCCACATGGAGTGAGTTGTCCCTGATTTCTCTGACAGCCCATGGGAAGCGTTCCTGGGTGCGATTAGCTCCCGAAAAGCTTCGGGTGGCTTCCTTAGTTCTAAAAAGGTCATGGACAAAAGTTTGCTGCGTGTTGGGGAAGAGTTTTGCAGTGCCCGTGGAGCTGGTGCCTCTGTTGGAAGGTGAGCGAGAGTTCTTGTTTTCCGGACAATATCCTGCCGGCATCTGCCTTCTCCCTGTGATTGGCCCGGTGTCCCTTGGAACGCGTCTCGCTGTAAGCGCGCTCACTTCTAGGAAACAAAAGCCGCGATGTCTTGAGGCTAATTCACCGGAGACAGCAGAACTGAGCGCTACGATGGCTAAACAGCCTCGCGCTAGGATGGTGCCTCGAGGGAAGCCTGGATCCCTGTTCCCGGTGCAGCCTCGGGAAGCAGCGTCCGACGCTCCAGCCTTCTCGCCCGCCTCTCCACGATGGACGTTGGAGGCTGTGCTTGACCTCCAAGACACCGAGCGCCTGGGAGGGGAGGCACGAGTGGTTTATGATCATTTGTTTTCCTGTGTTCACCAAGTAGCGAGCGTCCTGTAGCCCTTAGTTATTTAAGGGGCTGTCCTGGTTTTTAATGAAGGCAGCGTGGTGTTTGCTTCCCTAAGGGGAAATTAGCGCTTGGCAGGAGCTGTTAGGGTTTTGTCAGCCTGAGAGGGATACACTAAGGTGAATTAGCAGGGGTTAATACTGAAATTAGTGGGTTTAAAGCTCTCCTTTGCAGCCCTGCGGCTGGGCAGACCGGGGTCCAAGAGGAAGTGGCTGGTGGCGTTTGGTGGCTACTGGGTGGACGTGGTGCCAACCAGCCCTGAGAGGCTTCGATCCGTGATGGTCGCGTGGGCGCGTTGGGGGCTGAGCGCACTCCGAAAGGGCACTCGGTCCAGTATAAAACTGAAACGCGGGTGCGGTGTTTCCACTGCTTGGAGCTCCGTTCTTAGCGACCTGTCGTTGACAGAAGGGTTTTCAGGTAGAAAATCTTGCTGCTTTTGAGGGCCGAGGTAGCGCTGAGGTGCAGACAGCGAAGCGAGCCGCCGTTCTGGCAGCGCGGGCTGTTCGGAGGCGTGAAGCTTGCGCCCGCCCTGCCTCGTTCCTCCGGTTTGATGCACGGCGAGAGCGGGACTTTCCAGCGCCTTCCAGGTAACGTGTGTTGGCAAGGGACGGACTTGGCTCTCCTGGAGTACCCCCACTCTCAACTACGTGGATTTCTCTTATCCTAAGGGCGTTGCAGGTTTTATTTGAAGTCTAGCTTTTGTACTCCCCAGCACAGGGAGTGTGAAGGAAACTAATGAGAGCACGTGTTGGAAACGGAGATACGTCTTATACACACACGTATATATAAAGGAAGAGACTGGTCGTGTTTTCTAGCAGCAGTTGCCTCATCTCTTGATGGCTTTGGAGCCAGCCTGACGTGGGACAAGGGTTGGCATTGCTGATGCTGCCAGGAACGGACTGATCTGTGCCTTGAGCCGCAGGGATTCCCACACAGACCTGCTCGCTGTGCGCTCGGCTTCTGTGGGAGACCCGCATGTGTTTGGAGGGGTAGCCCCGCGCTGTTCCCAGTGAGCTGCCTTGGGAAACCGATCCACAGGTGCATCCCAAGAAGAGAGTGTCCGAGTTCGGAGCGCTTGGTGCGGTAGGTGTCTTGGTGCAGGGAAGGGAGGAAGGAGAAGTGAGGCCCCCCGTGCGCTGCGACCGTCATGGCTCTTTGCGCCAGTCCCGGAGACACCCTGTGGGCTGGACAGGGAGCTCGAGGAGCCCTTGGATGTGCAGTCTCCGAGGGATGCGGCTGGGCAGCAGCTCCGCGGCTCGGACACGTGTTCTCCTGCCCGCGCTGCCTGCACGGGAGCAGAGGCAGCTGCCACCTCCGCAGGCCCCAGCGTGGGGAAAGTAAAGGGACCGCTTGGCTGCCGTGGGCACCACCCTGGATTGAGCTGCAGGGCGAGTAAGGCTGCCCCCTCCGCCTGAAGGGAGCTGCCTCCGGGGGCTCGGCCGTCTCCCGGAGCGGAACGTGCAACGCGCAGCGCTTTGCTCCTGCTTTTATTCAGAGCCAAAAATTCAAAGTCCAGCCCGGCGCTTCTCAAGCCAGAATCGTTGAAAGGCACTTGCTGTTGTTTCAGGGCCAATATTTAACTCGCTCACGCGCCGAGGAATGCCGCCTCGGCTCAAAATATTTCGTTGAAGAAAAAAGTTTGAGGGAAAGAAGTTGGAGCTTCCACTGCAATGGGCGAGGGGGGGATCGCGGGTAGGAAGCCGCTGTGTTTACAGGGCTCTGTAAAAGACTCCAGTTCCCCTTGTGCCGTGGCAGGTACTGAGGCGGCTCTTTGCAGAGCTGCAGGAGCGCCGGGGAGGAAATGTTTGTGCGGCGGAGCCGGGCTCAGCGCAGGGTGTGTCGGCTCCGCAGCCCGGCCTCGGCTCCCGCTGCCAACGGGGATTTAAAGGCACAGGTTTGGAGTCGCTTCTCCGCTCGGGGGAGCATCCGAGCGGGCGGCCGGGCTGGAGTGCGCGGAAACTTCCTCGTGCAAAGCAGCTTATCTCCAAGAAGCGCTCCGCTGCTCCAGCTCTGGGGTGATTCGGGAGCTGCAGAACACTCCGCAGCAGAGCCTGTTAATGGCAGATTTCCCTTTGCCTGGACCTGTCTGCTGAGGTGCTCGTGGCTTTTCCTGTTCTCCTTCCGCTCCCTCCTCGGAGTGGCTGCCACCGCGTGAGCCTAGAGAGCTGCTGCTGCCTCTTCTCGTGGGCGTTGAGCTGGTCCCGTGTCCGTGTGCGGAGCTCTGCGCCCGGGATGCCGCCTGTGCCCGTCCAAATGAGGATCAGGTTCCCTGGCCCCTGCACAGATGAGGAAGAGCCGATCATGGGATGTGAGGAAGGCGATCGAGACAAACCTTGTGCTCTTTTCCACACTTGTTCTGACTGTTTAAGTGGCTTTAAGCAAGGAGGTTTCCCACTCACTGCAGACAGGGCGACTTAGTGAGCCTGCATCGGGATGTGAAGTCTGGACTTCGCTGAACACCTGTGCAAGACCTGACCTGGCTCCTCATGCTCTGGGCTCTTGTTTGGCTGCTTTTCGACATACTTGACTCTTTTAGCTGTGTCTTGCTTAGATGCAAAACCAAAAACGAACAAAACCAACGTGTTTTGAAGCGAAATCAAAAGCGCCCAGCTGCTCGCGAGGCAGCCCCAGGGGAAGGTTTTGCCCAGGCTCCTGTGTGCAGAAGTCAGCCGAGCTCTGCGAGGTTGAGAACTTCCTCCTTGCAGCGCAGCAAAGTACTTACAGGCAGCCCCGAACCTGCACACGGAGCGCCAGGTCCCACTCCTGCTTTTATCAACCCGTTCGGCATTTGGAAAGCAAAGGCTTTTGTCAGAGCGCATGGAAGCCACATCCAGCTCAGAAATTGGCAGCGTGCTGGAGCCCAGAGCAGAGCAGGGATCGGGTGACTGCAGAGCAAGATGCCGTATTGGCCTCTTTGGGCTATTTTGGATTTTTTTTGCCCCTTCTGCAGGCACCGATACCATCGGTGGTGATAACTGAGCTGCGTTTGCTCAGGCCAAGGGGCTCTGGCAGTGGGAACCGACGCGAAGCCCTTCTGCAACAGGCTGATGAGTGCCCCCTCGGAGCACTGATCCAGGGACCGGCTGCACCTGGAAGCTCTGGACAACTCGGGAAATCTTGGCCCGCTCCCATAACGGACATCGGTGGGTTCAGGCCCACGAATCGGCTGCAGAGCGAACGAGGAAACTGGGGGTGGCTGAGCAGTGTCTGCAGGGTTTGGGAGAAGGTGACTGGAACTAGTAATGTTGAGTAACTGACTCCAAAAAAGGCCAAGTTTTGGTTTCAGTTAGAAGCGTTCGCTGGAGCGCGTTTGCGTTGGCTGTGGGCTCCGGGGCAAAGATGAGAGAAGCGAGAGCCCAGAAAACGAGGGAGAAGGGATGGGTTTTGTGCTATAGCGCTCCAGATATTGCTGCTAACAAGATAAGGATGGTTCATCCCCATTAGTGGGAAACACCCCTCTCTTTTCCTCCTCCTCTCCTTCCGTGCGAGCGTGGCCGTAGTACCGCTCCTTACTGCTTCGATTCCCCTCTGCAAAATAAGCAGGTCGGCTCCATATCATGCATGGAGAGACGGTGCGAGGAAGGACAGGAGGGGATCGAGCTGCTCCGTCCCGTTGCGGAGCGAGAGGAAAGGCGGATGCCTCGCAGATCGCTCGTTGCTGGATGGGTCACGATGCTGAGCATCCCTCTGCCCCCTTGCTTTGTGACAGGGACTGATCACAGGCGCCTCCTTGGTACCCCCTCATGTCCCTGCTCAGGGCTGAGGGCCCTGGGTTGTCTTTGGTTGTCCCTTCGTGGCCGTTGCAGAGGAGGCTGAAGGAGGAAACTGGGGAGAAACGGTGTTTGCTGCAGTACGGGGCTCTGGAGCGACTGCAGTGGGACAGAGCGGAGCTGCGCCTCTCCCGGCCATTGTCCCCACTTCCATGTGGCCTTGGGGAGGTCAGGAAAGTAGCAATCGGCTGTGCTTGGTTGACCGAAGAGTTTCCTTGTCACCAGCGCCCCATTCTCCCTTGCTCTGCCTTGCAGGAGGCCACCCCACATCCGCGAGCACGGCTGCTGCCTAACCTGGTTCTGTCAAGAGGATATGGGTTAAGGGAGGAAAAAATAAGGCTCTTTCTATTAAAAGTGCTTATGGCACCCCGGATGGTGCTGACGGCAGGGGCTGTGCGTGACGTGGGGCCAGGCGGTCTGCAGGATGGGGTGAGAGCTGGGGGTGCTGCTGTCGCCCACACCCCGTCCTAGGCAGCCGGTGCCGAGGGACCTCAGTGCAGGCTGAGCTGGAGCCCTCGCGGATCCGTTTCCTCAGTGGAAGACATGGCTGGGATGTGGCCGGCTACTAACTAACCCCTTCCTGAAACACCTCCTGCCCCAGATGTTGCAGTCTGCTGGCAGAAGCTGCTCCCTTTGCAGTCCTGATGCTCTCGATTCTCCCTGGAAAGACAGCAGACAGCCCAGAGTGTCTGTCCCATAGCCACCGAGTCCTTTTCTGCGCTTGGGAAACGCTGCGGAGCTGGAGATCCCTGTGAGTGCTCCTTGCGCCTCACCCAGCGCAGCTCTTGCCTCCTTCCTCTTCCACCCCATCTTCAGGGCTCAGATGCCCCAAGCAGGAGATCCCCTGGGTTCAGGGTCCTCCCGTTTGCAGGGAAAGGGCCGCCGGGAAAGCCGCTTGGAGCAGGGAGCGTGAGGAAGATGAGATGCCTAATGCTGGTGCTTGGCCTCTCGCCCGGGCTGCGGGGAGGGAAGGAGGGCTGTGCGCAGCCCGCAGCCATATGGTGTGCGTGCCGACCGCGCGGGCGCTCTTCCGGGGTGTCCCACTTGGCACTGCCGACCTGGCAGCTTGTCCCCATTCCGGGGCGGCAGGGACCAACTTGGAAGCAGCTGCATCCCGATTTGGTAGCCAAGACGGTGGCTCCCGGGAGGAGAGCGAGCGGCACCAGCCCTGCGAGCGGCTCTTGCGCTTTTGTGGAGGGCTCCTCGCGCGGCTCCTTGGGCTGCTGCTCTGGCGGCTCCTTGGACCCCTTCATCCTGCGGCGGGTCCCGTCCCCTGCCTGCCTCACCGGCTCTGCGGCGCCCTGGAACGCTGCCTCTTCCCAGTGCTCTGCATGAAACAACACGATGGAAGTTGGGAGCTGAGACAGCCGCTTACAGGCTGCTGGTGTGGAAATGCCACAGGTGTCCTGGGAACCTCGTTCTCCTGGTCCGGGAAGGTGGGGAACCTCTGAGCTGGGTGGTTTATGGAGTGGATCCTGCTCCATCCATTTTCAAGCCTTTTATCATCTTTTATGGTAAATGCCAGCACACAACAGTCTGCTTCGAGCCTCCTGGCATCTCCTGGGGCTATTTGGGAGCCTGCCTGAATGTCAAGGGGAGAAAAAGTGTGTCAAGTGTGTCCGCAGGGCCTGCTGCAAGGCAAGGGTGCCGCTTGGTGCCGTGGCAGCGCGACAGGACGTGACACCTGGGTGGCCTTTGGGAGCTCTGCAGCAGGTGGATGCTCCGGGCTTCCCCTTTCCAGGCTCGACCGAGCTCTGCTCCAAACCTTCTCTGGGTCCACGGTGACTCTTGAACTTGGGCCTAGTGGCATTATGGCCTAACTGGGGCTGGAGTTAATCACCCCATGGTGTCACAGCTGTAGAAACGAAAACTTTCCAGACTCTGTCTCAAGACGGGTCTTTCTGTGAAAGAAACCTGTGTAGGAGTCGGGCGGGACAGCAGCACTTGGAAGAGAAGCAGGTTCTGCGCTTAGGTCCATCTCGGTGCCTCGTGCGGAGGGGAGAGCAGCGGCAGCGCTGGGCATGCGGCCGGCGGGCGGGGAGCTGCTCCAGGCGGCTGGAAGGCAACTCGTCCCTCCACAACAGCCGCGGGATTTACTTAGTGACCGGGCTCTAAGCGGCACTCGCCGCGTCGCAAATAAAGTCTCCCAGCCAGCGCTGCTGCGTTGTTTGTGATGAGCTTCCTTTGGTCTGCTGCGAGCGACTGCGGGTGAGTAAAGCTGAAACCACTTTAACATCCGAAGAGGTTTGTTTTTGCACTGAGCTTTTGAGAAGCGACAGATTCTGCAGAGTTGCAGCTTGGTGCGAGGTACCCCGCGCCGGGGCAAGAGGTGCTCGGGATGAGGCTTGTCACTCTGGTCGCCCGTCTGTCCCCTCCCGTGTCCTTGTTACGGTAGCAGCGAAGCGGGTTGTGGTTTCTGAGAGCTGCCGGGGCTGCAGCGGGGTCAGCAAAGCGGCAGCAGCGCGGGCGGCAGGGCACTGCACTCGCACTCGAGTCGGGTCGTTGGCTGCTGTTAGTGTCCGCTACCCGCGGCCCAAAATCTCCGCTGGCCCTCATGGGTCGCGGGCTCCACGGTTCAGCGGTGCGAGAGGCCGAGTGACTGAATCGGCTGCAGTCGTGTGTTAGGAGGGATAAATCGAGGCACAGCGGTTCCCCTCCTGGCACCTGCGATACCAACCAGAAACCTGCTCTCATTCTAGCCGTTCTAACGCAGCTTCAGTGTTTTCTGGCAGGTTTTATGATTTCTGCAGTTGGAGGCTTAAGCTACCCGGGTGCTGCTCGTGAGCCCAAAGTGACGAATAGCTTCCTAGGCTCTCGGGTCTCTGAAGTATTTGTCCAGCCTGTGCTGTGTTTCAGCTGTTTTCAGTCTCGTTTTCAGATCTGCTCTTATTTTAGCCTGTGTGTATTTACTAGCTTTATTTATTTATTTCCCAGGCAAAGTATTTTTAGCTTCTTCACTTGGTTCCTGTGCTGCTGCTAAAGTTTCCATCGCGGCATTTCCGGCTCTTGGGTAGCAACACATATTACTATTTTCCCATCCAGGTGTGATTACTTCAATAGGAGAAGTGAGGAAGAGTGAAACTGTGTGTATGGCGCGGAGTCAGCTGGATGGTAGCTACCAGCAAGCGTGAGAGATGCAGATGCTTCTTGAAGCTTTTTTTTTTTTTTTTTTTTTTTTTTTTTTTTTTTTTTTGCCTCTCTCAAGAGATTTAGGAAATGCCCTGGAAGAGCAGTTGACCCTGCATGCTTGCTTGTGTTTGAACAATATTAAGTTCTGAGTTATTGTGGATTTTGGCACTGTCGTGATAACGGAGGGAATCCCCAATTTTGACCAAGTTCCTCTTTGCTCTTGAGCTCTCCTGCACGGCCGGAGCCCAGGGAGGTCAGAGCGTCTCCATCCTGATGGCCTCGCTGACAGTGCTGCTCTTGCCAGGGCTGGAGGAGAAGCGGCTTTGGTTTATAAAACCATCCGGTATGTTAACCTGTAACCCCTACAGATCCGTGTTGGAAATTTCAGTGAACTGGGAGGAGTATCGGTGAGTTTGCATTGGGAGGACTCGGTAGATCTGAGCATTGCTCAGGCCTGCCCAGCTCCCTTGAAACAGCAAGATTTTTGTGGGGCGTTTAAACCTGTTGCCCCTCCTCACGGAGGGGAGGAGGTGCCACTAAGGCTGCTTCTAAAGAAGCCCTTGGAAGTTGCTAGTAGTGAGTTTTGAAACGCCCCGAAAATGCTTGGGAGGCTGCGAGGAAACAGCTCGGAGCGACATGGGCGGCCGGGCTGCCCCAGTGAGGGGCGCAGCTGCGTAAGAGCGCGGGGCCTCGGCAGGAAGCAGAGCTGGAACAGGAGGGCTCTTGATTTAGCAAAGGAAAAAACCCCAAGGAACCTGCGCGAGGAAGCCGGGCGCCGCGGAGCAGAAAGCAGAGCAGCCTTTCCTGTGGCCCAGCTTGGTCTGGGGAGAGAGCGGCCAGGAATGTCCTGGGGGTTCATTCCAGTGTCCTCCTGGCTCGGAAGCTCTGGGGAGGCGCAGCAAGGGCTGTGCCGCGCAGGGCAGCCGGGCTGCGGATCCGCGCAGCAAAGCCGCTAATTCCCGCGGCGGCTGGACACGGTCGGGTGGTTTATGCTGTTTAAGACCTTCCTCTCCTCCTCTGCATTAGCTGAGCAGCTGGAGGCGACGGTTTGAGTCCGGTTACTTCTCCGCCTGTGTCTTTAATCAGAGCCCGAGCGGAACCCTGCAAAGCGCCGTCCTGGCAGGGAGCGGGGACCGACTGTGGCCGCTTCCCAGCCCCGCTCCGGCCGTGGAAGCGGCGCGAGGGCAGTGCCCTGTGCTTGACCCGGGCCGGAAATTCTCGGGAAGCGGAGGAGCGGCAGGATGTCACATGGGGCCAGTGCCCTCGGCCGGGCAGGACGAAGCACGGGAGCCCCTGCTCCAGCGCCTCCCCCGGCCCCGCTTCCCGCAAGGGAGCCGGAGCGCCGGGGGTTCTTTGTATCCCTGGTGCCACCATCCTTCCACCGCGCTGTTCTAGTGCAGGAATGCGGCTGATCCCGGCGGGATTTGCTGTCCAGGGATGCTGAGCGTGATGCAGCCCCGGCGTGCGGCGGCTGCTCCCCGCTTCCCGGCTCCATTGCTCCCCATTTCTCACCGCTGGCACTGGGAGCCGTTTCCTGGTGTCAAGAGATGCCCCCACAGGTTTTAGGGGGCCTGGACGGGCACAGGCTGCCCAGGCGCTCGCATGACCCCCAGGACAGAGCAGCAATGTTGGGGACGTTCGGGGCTGGTAACGGCTGCCTCCCCTGCACTGCCTCCCTCCCCATCCCCTTTTCCTGCTCTGCTCCTCCCGGAGCTGCTTTGGTGGCCGTCCCTGCCGCATGCGGAGCTGGGGGGGCTCTCCAGTTGGCCTGGCCTGCCCCACGCCCTCGCCGCAGCCCCGATGGTGGCAATTCCGTAGCCGGGAGTGGGAATTGCCCTTGGAGCGCACGGCCCCGCTGGCACAAAGCCGCTCTGTGCTCGGGGCTGCGGCGCTCGCGCACGGGGGAAGTTCTGGCCTGGCCTCTGCGCCCGAGGAAGCCGCGCGCTCCTCCCCGCGCCCGATCCCGCCGCGGGGGGGCACATCCTCTTTCTGCTTCCTGGGAATTGGTGTGGCCGCTGGGGGGTTTCCCTGTAGGATGCTGGTCCCTGGCTGCCTCCCCATTGGGGTCTGACCCATAGCCGGGAGGCTCCGGGCCCCTTGGCCAGCACTCGGGGACCTTTCCTGCTGCCGGTGGGCTCTGTCCCGGCCACATTGTTCTCCCCAGGCGCCTCCCTGGCGCTGCCCCGGGGATGCTCCTAGAGGTATCCAGGACCCAAGGGGTTTGGGAAGAGGAGGGAGCCAGGGCCACCCCACAGTGGGAGCGGCCCCATTGCGGCCTCCCTGCGGCTCCTGCCTCCTCTTGCCGCTTCCCAACCGTGCGGGGCTCCCGCTCCCTCCTCTCCTTCCGGCCACAGGTGAGTCAGGCCCTGACGTCAGGAAAGGCCGCGGGCCGCAGCCTCCCCGGCCGCTGGCTGGGAGCGGAGCCAGCAGCGCTCGGTGCTCCGCGGCGGAGGCTGCTCCACAACAGAGGCTGCTCTGCCCGGCCTCGCTCCCGGCCTCCGGCGTCCCCTGCTCCCCCATCCGGGGCAGCGAAGCCGGGAGGATTTGGGGGCTGAGCTCGGGGGCCGCCCCCCATCACCTCCCTGCTCTCACTTTGCCTTCTCCTCTCCGCAGCTCGGAGCCCGAGGAGCCGCCCTGGGAAGACCCTTTCTGCAGGATGTTCTCTCCACCAAAGAGCTCCGTGTAGCAGGCGACGATGACAATCCCGGCGGCGCCTCGGAAAGCACTAACGTTTCCGTAGCCTGGCGCCCGCGGCGGTCCAGTCTGCCTCCCTCTCCGCTGCCGCTTCCCGCCGCGCACCGGGATGCTGTATTGACGAAGAGGAGTCCTGCTTCTTCTCTCCTCCCCCCTCGACTTCCGGCAGCTCCTGGATTTGTATGGCAGCAGCGTAACCGTGGAGAGGCCGGGGTATCACAAACTTATGGATTTTGATAAGAGAGGAGGGAAAGGGGAGCTGGAGGAAGGTAAAAGGATGTCCAAGGCAGGTGGAGGAAGGAGTAGTCATGGAAGCCGGAGTGCTGGAACCAACTCGGGAGTCTTAATGGTGGGTCCCAACTTCCGCGTCGGCAAGAAGATTGGATGCGGCAATTTCGGGGAGCTCCGTCTAGGTGAGAAGGGCCCCCTGTCCCCGCTTGGGGTCCCGCTCCGTCGCCTGCCGCGGCAGGACAAGGTTCTGGCCCGGGGCCGCAGTGCTGTGGCAGTGAACGGGATGCACTGCCCGCGCCGCCCGGCCCCTCGCCTGCACTCGGCTACAGGGCCCGGCCGGGGCTAGCGCTGCGTGCGGAGGCTTTCCCAGCCCTGCTCCCTGCCTGTTCTGGGACAGCAGGGCTGTCCCCTGGCCGGAGGTGGCCTTGGGGTTCCAGCATGTCCCGAGGTGCTGGGAGTGCCCTCCTGGTCTCTCCGCAAGCCGCCGCCGTCTCCCCGCTCCGGGAGGGAGGGAGAGCCGCAGGGAATGCTCTTGGCTCTGCTGCGGAGAGCGGTTGGGGAGAACGAGGCAACACTTTATTCTGGATAAGTTCTCCAGTGGCTGGAACGGGCTCTTTCAGAGATGCTTCTGAAAGCATGAGAAAGGGCTGAATCCAACCCAAAGCTTCCGCGGTTATTTCCCATTCTGCACTAAATGAAGCAGGAAATGGTTGAAGCAAGCTGAGCGCGAGGGAGGGCCGGTTGCTCCTCTCCCAAGGCCTCCAAGTGCCCCGGGAGGTTTTGACCTCTCGGACAGGAATCGGCAGCAGGGAGAGGCCTGGCAGTGCCAGGGGCTGCCGGGCTGGATCCCTGCAGGAATGTGAGCGGGATGTGTTGGCGGAGCCTCCGCCCTGGGAGCGCTTCGGGAAAGGGCGGCGCGTGGGAGCTGCTCCCCAGGAGCTGGGGGTTTAAACTGGGCCTTGGTGAGCCGGGCTCAAGGCTCAACGGGGGCTCCTTGGCAAGCGGAGGAGCAGGAGGGTGGGCAGTAACGGGAGGGATTCCCAGCAGGACCCGTCCTTTTCCTGAACCTCCCTGCTGGCATCGCGCCCTCAGTGCGGAGCTCGGGAAAACAGTCGTTTCTAAAGGCAGCCGAGCACTTCCCACACTTGGACCCAGCCTGGAGCATCCATCTTTCCCGGTGCTGCGGCGGGAAGAGCTCTTAATCCTTCCTGCAGAGCTGGAATTGGTGAAGGAGCGAGGGGGCTCATACCCTCATCCCTGGAATGGCTGCGGTTTCTCCAGTGTGGTCCCGAGCTGGGTGTGAGACCCACGCACGTCCATGGAGCACCTGGAAAAGCAGCAACGGCGGCTGCTCAGCGGAGCCAGGGCCCCTTGCAACCCGCCTTGGGAGGCAGCGTGTTCGGCTCCTGGGGGCGATGCCACCTCAAACTGCTCGTGGACGGGGTGGGTTTTACGGGTGCCGCTTTGCCCGACTCCCTCGGCGGAGATGCAGGTGCTGCTCCCTCCGCTCAGCACTCGGAGCGGAGCTGCCCGGCCGGGCTCCCAAGCAGGAGCCACTTGCTCAAGTCTTGGCTCCGGGCAGGCGGGAGAAGCCAGGAGGGGAAGGACTCGGGCAGGAGCTCCTGGCTCGCGGGGCTTGGATCCCGCCATGGCCTCGGCATTCCCGCCGGAACGCCAGCACTGGGAGACACGTGTCCCAGCTGGGCCCTGTCATCGCTGTGAGGCAGCTGACCCTGCTCCTCCGCTGGCTCTTTGGGCTGCCAGGAGGCAGGAGCCGAGTGGAAAAGGGACTTGAAGAAGAGAGGAGTCACAGCTGAAAAATGGAAAGCGACTGTGGAAGGGGAAAAGCAGCAGTTTAGAGCAGGGAGAGGAGAGTGCGGCCTCCTGCTGCTCTTGCCGCTTCCCGAGAACCCCGCGGGCAGCAGCTCCAGAGGGATGGGGCCCTGGGTTTCCCGGCGGAATGGGCCTGTAAAGACCCACCCAGGCCGTGCCCACGGCTCCTGTGGAGCTGGCCCCGCTGCCCGGCTCCTCACCGAGCCAGGAATGCCAGGTCTGGGGCCACCTCCTGCTCTCCCAACATTTCTCCTGCCCTTTCCTCCCTGCTCAACTGCTTCCCAGTTGTTAGAGCCTTCACTTCTCCTCCCCACACTGTGGAGCAGGAGCCGGAGCAACTTGGGGAAGGCCCCTGGGATGGGAGAGGTTCACGGCGGCCTCGGGCACCGTTTGGCTGCGGAGCCCCTTCCGGGCCGGAGCCGCCCCGCCAGCACCTCCTGTTCATCCGACTTCCCGCACCGCTGCTGCCGGCCCTGGCTCGCAGCAGCTGCTGCCGCTGTCGCCGCGGAGGATTTATTGCTGCTTCAGGTGGAGAGCGGCAGCTGGAGCAGATGAGATCTCACGCGGGAGGAGCTTGTTCCCGTGGCAGATTGCTCGGAGAAAATCCGAGGAGGCAGATGCAGCACTCGGATACGCGCGGGCCGGGGCGCGCTCCGGGGCTCCCAGCTCTCGGCCGCACCGCGACCGGCTGCCGTTAACTCTCCTTTGCCTGGATTCCTTGTGGCCTCTGGCAGAAGCAGCATGGAGATTCCAGAAAATTCCTTTCTTTGCCTCCGTGGACCTGGGTGCTTCCCAGCCACGGGAGCCTTCGGCAGGTTCCTCGTGCCCTCCCGGCTCTGCAGCCAGTGGACACTTCGTGGAGCTCAGTTTGATCCTAGGCCCTTTCCATGATCCGCCCTTTTCCATACTGCTCGTGCCCAGCTCCGCTGGTGGGAAAAGCCCGGGCTGTGCCAGGGACTCGGGGCGGACACAAGGCCCCTTCCACTGAGACCACAGGGATTGATCCCTGGGAATGGGGAGATTCTCCCTCACCTGCTGCCTCGAACCCTTGTCCCAGGGCAGCTCCGGTGGGAATGAGGAGCTCCGGGCGCAGGAGCCGCAGCCGGACGCGGATCCCTGCCTGGCCCGAGGGGGTGCAGGGTTGGGCTCTGCAGAGCTCGATCCCACCGCGGGAATTTGTCCTGGGGGACGGGAATCCCTCCGGGATGCGAGCGGCGCTAGAGGCTTTGGCTTCCCTGGCACAGGATGGGCCAAAGGAGCTGTAGGGAGCAGCACTGCGGGGCCGGATACATCCCGGCAGACCCGGAGTGGGACCTGCTCCCCGGATCCAGCTTGGCTCCGCTCATCCCACCCTTAGCGGGGAGGGATCCGGGCTGCTTGGGGGTAATTCCCAGGCATGATCCCAGCCCTGCCTCCCGGCCGCTCGGGAAGTTCCGAAGGCCTCGGGGGCGGCAGCGGGAGCGGCGGGTGTCGCGCCGCCCTCAGCCTTTCCCGGCTCTCTCCCTGCAGGGAAGAACCTCTACACCAACGAGTACGTGGCCATCAAATTGGTGAGTGCTGCTGGCGCGGGGACCATGTGGGGACACAGGGGAGGGACAGCTGGGCAGGGGATGATGACAGGATAGGGGGACAATGGCGGGTAGGGGACAATGACTGGATGAGGGGACAATGACGGGGGATGATAACTGGTAGGGGGATGATGACGGGGGACAGTGTCTGGGTAGCGGGACGATGCCTGGGTATGGGGACAGTGGCAGGTAGGGGAGCTCTTTAGGAGACGGCGTCCCACTCGACATCCTGCACCCTGCTCCGTACAACGGCCTTGACCTGCCCGTCCTCTCCTCGCAGGACCCCATCAAGTCCCGGGCCCCGCAGCTGCACCTGGAGTACCGGTTCTACAAGCAGCTCGGCAACA
>JAWLRI010000040.1:1155561-1169262 GCA_034781795.1 Crypturellus tataupa
CGGGGCTCGGGCACCGCGCGGGACCCCGGCATCCCCCGGTAGCCCCTGAGGCCACGGGAGCGCCCCGGGATTCTGTCCATGGGGGTTTTTCAGCATCCCGGGCAGACCCCGGCACTTGGGATATTTTTCAGCGCAGGGAAGGGCAGCTCGGGCTCACCCCCTGCTCTCACTCCCTTCCTGCGTGTTTAATCCTGGCTTTGAGGGGCTTCTTTTTAAGTAGCTGCTTTCCCTGCTATTGCAGAACCTAATAGGAACCCTAGCGATCCCAGTAGGACTTGAAACTCGTCCCTGCCTGCGCCGGTAACCGGGTATTTCTGCTGCTGAACTCGAGCTCCGGCAGCTACTCCGGACACTTTCCAAAGTGGAACCGAGTGAAACGAGTTCCCAATTCCGGCAGCAAATAGTTAGCGGTGTCTCTGCACCTCTGTTTGCAAGAGGGTTTTAGTGCAAAGAGCACTGCTGCACATTGGGGAACGCATTGGAAAAACAGCTGCACTGCTGCATTGCAAAGTCTGGAATAAAGGGTGCAAATTCCTGGCTGCGTTTTGGCCCAGTGCAGGTTCTATCTGGTTAAACAGGGCAGTGTTTGAATGCTGCGCCCATTCAGACACAACACGGTCCGTGGCGGCGGCAGGGATGGGTGAACGGCTTCGCGGCGGCAGCCGGTTAACGGCAGCGAGCTGGGGGCACCAGCTCAGCATTAACCCGCATCCGTCGTGCCCGGACCCATCCCGCGCTGCCAGGCGGTTCTCAAACGTTTCAAATTACTTTTGCTCCGAGGGGAAGGGAGGGACCCGCCTGCCGGTTCAAACACCTCCATGCAAAACCCTGCATCTTGCTCGGCCCCGCTCGGCACGCGGGCGAAACCACAGCCTGCAAGATCCTTCCCTTGGCTTTGGGAGAGGGGGTAAAGCGAAGAAACTCCCTCCTCCTGCCCCTGTTGGGGTGAGCAAAGGAGCCAGCGGCTGCCCAGGAACATTGGAGGATGAAGCAGGGGGTATCGGGGCAGCCCCGCTCACGTCTGCCCCGCTGGGTGCCGGGGAGTCTCCCCGTGCTGGGGCGCAGGTGAGAGCTTAGGAATTCCGCTCCAGGCAAAAACAGGGATCAAAGACCCGAGTGGAGGATCTCGACTTTGTTGTTAGAGCCAGCACGGGGAGGGGGCTCCCAGCTCAACCCAACGATGCCAAAATTGACGCGGCCCTTGGAGCGCGAGGCTGTTTTAGGAGATCTGGAGGGAGGAAGAAAAGGGATCCGGGCAAAACCGCCGAGTTTTCTTTGCACGTGCGCTGCGACCCGCCTGCCGGCACGCTGCACGAGGAGGAGGAGGAGGCCGAGGCCCTCTTTAATTAAGCTCGAGGCTAAGCCTGTAATCCGCTGCCCGGCTGCTCTTGGCACCGCGCGTCGCGCGGGGACAGACTCGCTGCGGACGTCGCCCGCTCGTGCCTCCGCACCGGGCCCTGCTCTCGTGCTCCCAGCACCGCTGCACCGGCAAAACTGAAACAGGGCCAGGTACGAGCAGGTCGTTTCTACTTTTACTACTACCCCCTTCATTTTAGCAGGCTGCGCATTAAACGTTAAGGAGCCGATGCCACCTCTGCCTTCAGCAGTGGTTTGGACAGGGAAAGGTTTCATTGACCCTTTCTGCCTGTTTGTGCAGATACCCGGAGCCTACAACAAGCTGCAGTTTTCAGCACAGCCCCACGGTTTCTTTGACACGAGAAATTTTTGTTGGTTGCCGGTTTTCAACCCTGGGAGAATCCCCAGAATATGAAGTTGAAAACAACAGGCAGGAAACAAAGCCAAACAAACGAACAAAAAATCTTCAGTCAAACTGCTAAACGATTTAGATTCTTTTAAGATCAAGATCTTAATGCAAAGGGTGGAAAAACCACTGAGAGGCACAGAGTGAACAGCACCAAGCCGTGAGCTCAGAGCGCGGGAGGCTCCTCCTGTCCAAGAGGAGGCCCCAGCAGCACCCCGGGATCGCAGGAAACACGAGGTGGGGAAAAACCACCTTGTTCCGCGTTGGAGCAGGCTACAATCAGTGCTAATCAGCTGCAGCCTCGTTAGCTCGGAGTTTTGTTGTTGGAAATGCCTGAACACTTGGAGCGGTCAGGAAGGGGGGCAGGAGGGCTCGGAGCCACTCGGAGCTCAACGAGAAGCAACGGGCTAAAACACCAGGAAAATGCCCGGGGCGGAGGCGTTGACGGGAATGCAGTCTGCAAAACAAACGTTAGCAATCGGGATGGAAACAGCCTTTACACGGTAGATTCTGCAGGTCAGGGAGAATAAGGGGGAGATCTCTGATTTAAATCATTACAACACACACAGAGCAAATCCACTTTCATGTACTTGATCCTCTGTTCAGAGGAAGCAATGACCAGGGCTCGGGAAATGCCTTTGTTCAGTTACCTGCTGCAAACTCCTCAATAGTCATCAATGGGAAGCGGATAAGGGAAAGCGCTTTGCCCAGCACTTTCCGCTTGTTCTCTGGAATCACCTGAAGTTGCTGCCGTTGACACTCAGCCTCCGACCAGCGAACGACCGCGTTAAACAAACGCACCTCCCGGATCCCCAGCGTGTCCCTCTCCAGCACGGCCACCAGGGTGTCTGCAAAGGCACGAGGGACAGGGACAGCTTTAGGCACCCACCCAGGCGACCCGAGTTCCCCTGGCCAACAAGCACCGCGTGTTCCGCCAAGGCAAGAGGGGAAGGCGGTTCAGAAAACCCGCGCGCTCCCAACGCGCTGCCTGCAGCCTGCCAGGCCGCAAGGAAGAGGCATCTGCATATTCCATAAGTAAAGGACTGGAGCAGCAAACGCTGCCCATTTATTTGGTCTGTTAATGGGGGGAAATTCAGGAGAACTCATTCAGTAGAATGAATTGCAACTTGGTTGATGTTAAATTTGGACGAAGCAAGCAGCACAAAAACCAGGAGGTTACTCGTGTCTTCCTTTCACAGCCCATCTCATTAGGAGAAGGTTAAGGCTGGAATTTTAATGTTTAGTAACCGTGCCCAGCAAGTCTGGCTACTGCATAGGATAATTAAAATACCCGGTTCTTGCTTCCAAAAACGCAACTCCTTTTTAACTCCAAAACCTGACAGAGACGCAGCGAACGAAGCCAACTCCACAAAGGAGGCAAGTTACACCCACCCCAGCCCAGCCAACATCAACAGCAGAACCGGGCTTTGTACCATGCCCAGAAAAATCAAGCTGCACCTAAGCAAGCAGATTCCAGAATACTTCTGCCAACGAGCAGGCTCTTCTGCCTCGTCTCTAGCTCCTTAACGCCAGGGACTGTTCATTCAACAGGTTGCTGCAGAACAGCAAAGCCACGGGGGAAGAAGGGCCAAAAATTAACCTAACCTGGGAGAACTTAGGCGAGAAAGGAGGCGAGCGCTTACCCAGATCAATGTCTGTAAACCCCTCCGCGTTGATGGCGTCAGATGTGTTCTTGTCTATGTTCTCCAGGCACAGGCTGGCCAGCTGAGGCTCGTCAAAAAGCCTTGCCTAGTAACGAAGCAGCAATCGTTAACACAAACGGTATTTTTAGGTGGGGCTTATACTAAATAAGGATCCCTCCTCCTCCTCCTCCCCGAGCATCTTCACCAACCTCGCCTGCCTGCGCCAAGGCCCCGCTCGGCTTCCACGAGCATTTAGGCGTGACAGGGCACACACTGGAGCAGCCGGGAGCTGGCCCGGCTCCGTGCGTGGAGCCGGCGTTCCGACACCGCAGCAGTCAGCACGGCCCTAGCGCCAGCAAGGGCTGTGTCCATTGGGTCGGCCGAACACGCACCTGAGTTCAGGTGTTTTTAAGGCATTTTCAGATTCAGAAGAAAGCTCAGCCCAGGGACTGCTGCCCTGCTCGCCCTGAGGATGCGCAAAGGTGGCCTGTCCTGCAAGGGCCGTGTCACACGGATCCCACCTGCCCACATCCCGGTGAGCCATGCGGATCCCGCGGGCTCTGCGCGCCCTTAGTGCGGGTAGCACGGGAGCACCTACTCCGTGCTGCTAAGAAATTCCACAAAGAGGGCACCAGTCCAGGCAAACCCAACCTGCCCCCAGCGTGCGAATCGCTCACAACTTCCCTGCCCGGGGAAGCGCAGAGTCACAACCACTTCACTGCTACGAATACGTTACCATCCCTACGCCTTGCACAAGCAGAAAGGAGGGTTTTTAGAGCCTCTCGGACACTTGGGAACACAGAGGAGCCACGCGGGTAATTTCTTCTTTCCGATTCTTTGTCTTTGCTGCTTAGGAAGCGACTGTCTTAACAGGACACCCAACACCACAACACTCACTACCCCCGGCAGTGTCCAGAACGGCTGGTTTTGGGCTGGAAACGCGGCTAGTGGGAGCCCTCTTGGACCTCTCCTGCTTCACACTTCTCCACAGTCTGTGGATTTGGAAGGGCCCAGCTTAAACACCAAGGTTTGTGTGGTCGACACAGCCCTATGCCCAGACCTAACGTGCTGGTTCCCAGAGCAGCGGCTATGAAGACTCCTCTTCGAGGTTTGCTGGAATCAGGGGTCAAGGTGGCTTTCCTGGTATGAAACCAACCAGTGCAAGGAGTGGAAACGAGTATCAGGTTTTGGAGGAACGGGGGAAGTTTCACTAGCAAAGTCCCCTGCTCTCAGTGCTGCAGCCCCAGGAGCTGCGACTGATTCGGGCTGTTGCTGCAACAGTTCTGTCGACACGTGAAGGACTCGTGTTCCCCTCACAAGGCTTTCCCTTCAGGCAAACTATTATTCCTGTGTTGACCAAAGTGACGTTTTTGTGTATATCTGGCACAAGAGAGCCCAACGGTGGCACAAATCACCAGCAAAACCATTTGCCACTTATGTTCCTGCCAGAGAGCTGCTTGAAACACTGTCAGCATCACACGCGCTGGAGCAGCAGGGATGCTGCAGAGCCGGTCTGGGATCCCGCGCTGGAGCACCGGCCGTCCATGGTCTTGGGACTGCAGGGAATGGTCCAAACAAGAGGTCTCCCACGTCTCGAGGCTGTAACTGCCGCCTCGAACCGCTGGTTTGTTCAGCAAGAGCAAAAGCAGAGTCTGATCTTCAAAGTGACGGATCCAAACAGCAGCATCCTGAGAAGAGATTCTGAGGTGCCTTGTCAGGTGCCGCTGAGATGCGGACGTTTCTCAAAGATTCCCAGCCTCAAATACTCTAAAGACTTGGTAAACTGTGACAGTAAAGAGCGATTCCTATCTATTTTTTTTACTAGTAATAACAGATCACAAATGATAAACTACAAAGTAATTTTGTGAAGCAAAAGGAAGCAGGGAAGCCTGGCTCCATCTGGCCTTTCAGCTGTCCTGTGCACCGAGAATTAGACAGTGTGTCAGGTACTACCTTGGTTTTGATACCTGAAGAACTAGGACACTTCTTGACCAAACAAGCAGCTCTGTGACTTGCAAAGTAGCCCCAGGAACCCACTTGTCACCAGGTCAGAGCTGCGAAGTGAGGCCACAGAGATGCCCCATGCCACAAAGCCCCCGCATGAAGAAAACCCCCCAGAAGTTTAGTCCTTTCATTCTCAGGAGGGGACGACTAACACGAAGACGCCTCTTTGAAAACGGCATCTGTGGGAAAGATCTCGCTGCTGCTCCTGGATGGTAACTCCAGATCTTCCAGGTTTCAGGTCGCTGAACCCAAAGAACAGGAGGGCCATGGCCCAAGAGGGACAACTGCCCCACACAAAGCAGACGGGAGCACGGGTTTGGCTATCGTCACTCAAGCAACAGCCTTGGAGCCTCGAGTCTTCCGCATCTTTCCCAGGAAAGCAGATGTGATTCCCGCCATGCCGCAGAGGCTGCCGCACCCGTTCATGGCACGTGGAAAAGAAGCAGGTTAAAAACGATGTATGGAGCAAGACGTGGTGTTTTACACTAACATCAGACATCTCGTGCAGCAAGAGCTGAATCCCAGCAGACAGGAGCACGTCTACAAGGGCAATTTATAGCGGAACCACTTTAAGTACTCGATACAAGTATTTAAGCCCAAATAAAATCCCAGTTTAGTCACGACACAGAAGCAGAGAGCTCAGCAGAGCAGCTGCTTTAGACCAAAACTGGTCGACACAGCCCTATGCCCAGACCTAACGCACTGGTTCCCAGAGCAGCGGCCTTGAAGACTCCTCTTCGAGGTTTGCTGGAATCAGGGGTCCAGGTGGCTTTCCTGGTATGAAACCAACCACCACAGTGGCTGGCTGGTATGAAACTTTCCTTCAAAGCTAGTAAAATACATGCCTGCCCTCTAAAGGAAGGGATTTTGCACATATAACACCTATTTGTTTCTTGTCCTACCCCACGGAGAACAGGAAGAGCTCGGCCACCGCTTGGAGGTCACCAACTCATCACGGGCTGTCACCCGCGGGGTGGAGGCAAGACTGGATCTCCAGGCAAGAAGGGGGCCAAGAACAGAGCGAGGTGGCAGTGCTGCTTCCATCAGCCGTGGGCAGAGCCGCATCCCCTCCAAACAAGCACAAGCTGCAAAGAAACCCCGGCTTGGAGGGGACCATGGACATGGAGGAGCTCCAGGCTCAGCAGGAAGGGCACAAGGACACCGCATCGACCCCACACGAACCCAGTGGCTCCACTGGGATCCCACGTCCATCCTCCTCCTGCTCCGTGGGCTGGAAAAGGCTGAGGAAGAGATCCCATTGCTGCATGTACCAAGCAGCCCTCATCCCTCCTCAGAAAAACAGGAATGACCAAAGGAGTCGCAAAAAAGTTGCAAGTTTTCCTCTCATTTTGGAGAAATTCTATTGTAAAAAACCCTTCAAAGACAGTCTGATGAGACGGCTGCAATAAACTCTGCACTAGGGAAGCTCATTCCACCAATCCTGGCCTGAACAAGCAACAAATCCTCTCGTTTCACTGCTCTTGTTGGCAAATGATTCTTTTTCCGTCCTGCTCCCCGGCTCACACCCTGCAAGGAGCCGCCTGCCACACCAAAGCAAAAAGCAGTTACGAGGTGCAGCAACATTGGCTGCGGGTTGCTCTTTGTAAGAACCTGCTCCTCAGGACAAGAGGAGGAGCCCAAAACAGTGCCCCAGCAGCGCTGCATTTCGGATGTCAATTCCTTCGGAACACTCGGGATACCTCCGTTTTCCCGCTCCGATGGACCTTGCTCATGGGACTCAGCACAGCCGCACGCTCACCTGGGTCAAGAGCATGAACGCGTTGTCTGCCCGCAGGTTCTTCTTGAGAAACTCCACGCAATGCGCTTCGAGCGCCGGCACCGCGTATTTTTTAGCTGTGTAAAGTGTGGTCATAACAGTCTCTGGTCCGATCTGAACTTCGTCTGAATAAAGAAACCTGAAAGCACAAAAGCAAGCAGACAAGCATTGGTCTTGGGTAGCTAACAAGACAACAAGAGGAGTCAGGGAATAATAATAATAATTTTGAAATTTGTAAAAACCACGTCTGTGCACTGGCCATCATCCTGGCCCTATTTCCTATATTTGAGGGCAGGAACAGTCTTCAAATCCTTTCCATGACTCTGGTTTATCATGGAAATACTGTTTTTACCTTGTTTTTAACTCTTATTGAATGAAGCAGATAAAGTAGCCTAGAAACTATCAGGTAGTTCAGCTGTCTAAGCACCCCACACACAACGAGCTGTTCAGCTGCCACTTACACTGGTCTAGAACAGCATCAGGCTGAGTTTAAATCTTAGGCTGCTCAGTTAGACTAAACAACTGTGGATGTATTTTGCCCACATCCCTTCACCAGTCCTAGTTCCACAAGCAATCCCTTCCTATTGCAAGATTAAAAACACAGTTGCTCTAAAGCCTGCCGTTTCTGTTTACTGCAACAGCTCGGTTCTATAGCTGAGGTATCACTGCACCATGGGCACAACTGCCTTAGAGTCACCACAATGAACACACCTTTTTTTCACAGAAAATAATAATATTTCTGTTGAAAACAGCTGAGACCAACTACCGTAGATCTGTTCACATGATGGATCTCTTCTGAGATCATTTTGCTCTTTTTATATCGCTGCTGAAATTGGGGAAACGACCCAGTTTTGCTATTTTAACCTAAGTCTTAAAGACAGATGCTAACTTCACCCTCCGGTAAGACCCAACTGGCCGATGAAGTCACATCTCGGAGGGATCCCCCCACACGTTGGTGTCCGAATTAGAACGAGCCGGAGGAAAGCGTCTCCCTGTTATTCCCGGCCTCTCGTTCTAGGAGCTGATTTTAAAAACCCTCTAAGATTGCACGGGCACCAGCGAAGCACTTGCTGAAGGTGGAGCGAGAAGTGTGCCAGAGCTAAACACAGCCCCGGCCCCAGGAGGAGGCAGCGGGAACGCGCGAGAGCCGCAGGTTGGAGACCCCGGCAGTGGGTTACAGAGTCCCCCTGAGGGGACAGTGGCTCTGCAGGGCGCACGCAGGGCGGCTGCAGGTGCTACGGGCACCAGCGGGGCCTCGAACTCGGTTGACAGGAGGTTGCAGCCCCATCCTCCCCCCTGCCCCTCGCACACAGCCGTGCAGCACGGCCCCGATCCCAAGGAGAATCCTAAAAAGGCTCCAAGAGAGGAGGGAAGCAGCACCAGGCTCCACACCATGCAGGAGCGCCCGTCTCGCACCCCTGCCCGTCTGGGATAACTCGCTCACAGGGCCACAACCTTAACAGGCTCCAAGTATTTGCAACGTATAGAGCATTAGGAGGATTATTTCCGCCCACTTCTTTTAAAGAGCGTTAGGATCAAATCAAACCACTTCACAAAAAAAGAACTTATAGGACTGTTTGAACAGGTAATTTAACCAATCAGAACAGCTCCCTGGTAGAGCTGTATGAGTATATAACATATTTACAAAATAAAACTGTGCAGTTCAGCTTTGTGCATACTGGGAGGTAGCGGCAGGAGGGCACTTTCATTTTAACTACTGCTAAACCAAGATACGGAGTGAGATGGATATTTTTGTGCAATAGATGTACAAGACATTTACCCAGGAGAAAATAAATTTAGCAGGAGCATTTACACGAGCTTCCACGGCTCAACAAAGAAGCGTTTGGTTTAGAAAGTTAATGATCCCCCTTCTCAAAACTATTTGCTGCTTTCCCTGAAAATACCCCCATGTGGTTACTCTGGTGACTCCCTGCAGGGGACAGACACTTACTTGAGCAGGGCGAGGAAGGCAGCGGGCTCCACGTCGGGCAGCTCGATCTCGGTCGAGGTCGTGGCCATCCCACCGTTGAACATGGCATCGAAGACGGCGCTTCCCACGGCCAGCACGAACCTGGTGGAGAAACCAGAAGAGGGGGAAAAAAGGGGGAAAAACTCTTCTGTTAACGTATATTAACTTCAAAAAAAAGAAAAAGAAAAAGGAAAGAAAGAAATCCCAGTCAAGCTCCTGTTACCAAGGCCGCCCCCAGGGAAAAGAAGGCAAAGAAGTTTTGCAACAGCAGGGAGTTTCCTTCTATTTACTGTGTATTTCCAAAGCTGCCAACAGCTTCATTCAGGAGTCCCATTCCCGTGATTATGGTTCCCCGAAGATGGATTTTGTGCATCACGGATCCCCACGTCTGCAGCCGCCCTGCAAAGTCCTCCTTGAGCCTCTGCCCCGCTCACCGGGCTGAGGGACTCGGTCTCGAAGCACTTGATGGATTCGAGCCCTACCAAAACGCAGAGCCCAACCTCGGAGTCAAACACACAAAATCCCTACGGAAGCCTCATCCCCTCCTCCCCCAGCACCTCCTGAGGAACCGGACCCGCACAAGGGCTCGGGCGCTCGAGCATCTCCTAACCCCGTTGCGAGGGCTGCTCCTCTCGCGTCTCCCAGGAGCTGCGGGCTGCAAACCCGGCGGGACGGGCGGTCCCGGGGGAAACGCTCACCCGCTCCTCTCTGCGTCGCCATGGGATGACCCGGGTCCAATTTGGTAGCTGCAGGATTGCACTCAGGGAGCATCCACACGGAGAAGCTTCTCTTGTTTTCACTAAAACGCGCACTTGCATTAAAATATTCACGCTTCTCCCTCTCCTGCTACTCGGAGGGGGCTTCTACCAACACAACAGCACCTGCGGCAGCCAGGTAGAGCTGCCAGGAACCAACTCGGAATGGCTTCACCTGCAAACTGCTCCTCATTCTGCTGGGTAGAACTGCTAGGAATGAACCGTGGCCTTTGAGAAGAGCAAAGGAAGCCCCCGCGCACTCCCATCACCCAATCCTGGGCAGAAAAGTCAAGGATAAATGAAAGAAAACCAGCCACAACAGCAGAGCTGCGGATGAAACAGGAATCCTCCTTCGCGCAGGAGCGGGGACGCAGGCAACGCAGCCTCGGGGGCTGTTTGCTACTAAAATTCACATAAATTCATGGCGCTCTCCATGATTTCAGTGTCAGAGCCAGCCCAGCGCATACCCTCAATAGGGAAGGACCTTCCGGAGCGATGTGAAAAGAATGCAAGTTAAAAATAATAATAATAGTAAAAAAAACACACTTATATTTTTGCTTCCGTTTCACCCAGGAACAAATCGGCCTGTTTTTCATTTCCTTTACCCAACTGCTGAACCCTAATGGGATCCCAGAGGGCCCTAGAAATGCACACGGAGCAGCAGAGGTTGGAGTCTCTTGTCAGTATGTCGGGAACATCAATCACCTAAGAAAATCCCTCTCCGCACGGTACCTACTTACTCCTTCTATACAAATGCTCAAGACTCCTCCAAAGAGGAGTGTTCGGTTTTGTTTTTTTCCCCCCCATTTTGCACCTTTCCCCATAGCTCTGAAGGTGAAGGTTTCTAAACCAGAGCTGCACCAAGCCCTGGGGACCTGCAGGAGGTCCGGGCAGCGATGGGGCCTCATCCCCGCGCGGAGGGACGGGGCCAGCGGCGGCTCCGCAGGGAGCACAGACACCCTGCGCCCTCCGGAGCGACCCATCCGTGTCCCCAGTGAGAATTCAGGCACCAAGGGGTATTTTCCAACATGGTTTGATGGACCAAGGAAGGGAGCACCGGGTCTCCCTGCTCCCTCCACACGTGCGGGAGGGAGAGGAAACTCTGGTTCCCGGCAAGAGAAGTGTCACGGGAGCCCGGAGGAGGTTAATACTCTGCTGTGTCCCAGGATCTCAAGTTGACTCTGCTGCACCCACTGAGCTCCTGGAAGCCCAGGAGAGTCTGCCCCTTCTCACGTTATTTATGGCTTCTTCCCCACCGGTTCCGCATCGCGTCCCTGTTCCCCTGGCGCCTCCGCTTGCCGCCTGGGTGGTTTGTCCCTCACTCCCGCTCCGTGTCTACGACGCCAACAGTAAAACAAATCGCTTGGGAGTCCCGGCTGTCCCGTCACTGCGGACGTCTCCCTGCTCCATCATCTTCCGCAGCAGGAAAATCTTCCAATATCTGGGTCTAGAGCTAGACAGCAGGAGAAGGCCCAAGGGCAGCCGCAGTCGCTGCTGCTTGGGCGGCTGCAGAGCGGGCGGCATCGGAGGTGCCAGGGACACCGGGGCTCTCACACACCCGGAGGAGCAGCGCCCAAAAGGGACGTCTGGAAGCAGCTGCCCACAACCTCCCCGGAGCTGCAGACCTCGAGGGCTGGGACATATTCTGGGCACATCATCCTGCTCCTTCACCTCCGTGTTGCGCCACTTTTTGTGCCCAATTAACGAGTTTAACGATCCCACCGACGCAGCTCCGGGTTGGTGAGGTCGAGGCGATGCCCAGGGGCTGCATCGAGCACCACGTTAGTCCCTCAAGAGGGAAAGAGGCAGCAAAAAGCAGAACGGAGCAACCCAGCGGCTTCCACGGTGCCGGAGGGCTGCGCCGAGCGCGGCCACGCACATGGCCTCGGGACGACGGGAGCTTCCCGACGGCCGCCCCACGCGGGTCTGTGGCATCCACATGGAGAACACGGGGCTCCCCCAGCTCATCCAGCACCGGGAAGGAGCCGGGCAGCTCCGGACGCACCCACGGCCTTCCCAATCGCCACGAGCATGGAGGCTCCGACCAGCATCTTCGCCGACCACATCAAGGCATGAAGAGCCGCGGTGCAAACCCCTGTTTGGGGCACTCTCCCACCGCCACCTTTCACTTGGCCTAAAAATTACCTCAGTAGGGCCAAACTGCAGCAATATTGACCTGTTAACCGGGCACGCTTCTAGACACCCCGAGCACCAGCCCTTGCAACGGGCTGATACAGCCCAGGGCCTCCCAGCTTGGCCTCCGCTTCGCACCTCGCGCCCAGCACAAATCCCTGCCGCTTCCAGGCTGCGGGGGGACAGGGGGCACACGAGGGGTCCGGGCGGTTATTTTAAGCCCTCTGCTCCCAAAATAACCGCAGCACTCGGTGAATCACCACGGATATCCCAAACGTAACATCACGACGGCAAGTTCCATGAAATCCACATAATCCCTAACCGGGATGTCACGGCTTGACACACGCGATTGTCTGCAGCACCCAGGGCAGCAGAGGGATTTCAGCACAATTAAGCAGCGTTTCACTTTGGGGCTATTTTCCTTTAAAAAGAAAAAGCTTCATTTATTTTCCACCTATTTCTGGGCTGCACACGGGTTCTGGGGACAGCAGTGATTTTACTCTCAGATACTAATTAGGCTTCAACTCATTAACAAAAACGCAGCCGGCATCCTCGGCGCCGAACGGCCCCGCGCGCCGCATCCACGGGGCTGCCCCAGGGAGGCTCCGCGTCGCTCTCGCCCAGGCGGGGGCAGTTCCCGGCTCTCCAGCGCGGAACCAGCTCAAAATTGCAAATTCCTGAACGGCAGCTTGGCCTTAAACATTAACCCGGAGCAGGTCTCGGGACGGCGCTGGCAGGAGCGCGCGTTCGGGGCCACACGGCGCGATTAAACCTCCGCCCTCCAGAATCCAGGCCTTCAGCAACAACTCGCTAGAGGTTATTTTTAAAACCCAATTTCCGCCATTCCACCACAAAATTTGCTTTCTCAAATCACTCTTCTCCCCTCCGCCCTGACGCGCATCCCCATTCCCGTTTCTTTTGACAGGGACTGAAATGATCTCAGAGAACGTCCTTCCTGCCCTCCGCTGGCCGCAGAACACGGATCGCTCCCGAGGGAGGCGAGGGATCCGCCGCTCCGGCCGCGCTTTGCACCGGCCCTTCCAGGGAAGCCCCACAGCTGGAAGGGGGACCCTGCCGCACTTGGGGAGCGCAATAAAGACATGAAATCCGGGAGGGTGGAGGGATTCGACGCCACAGCCGGAAAAGCAGAGTCACCCGAGCACATCCTAGGCGCAGGGCCGCGGGAAGGGCCGAGCGCGGCGCCGGCCCCGCTCCAGCCATCCCTGCGGCCGGGATTGGGCAGCGCCGGCCGCGATCGCGTTACTGCCGCATCCTCCGCTCCGACCGGCACGGCACGGAGCCGGGATACCTGATCCCTGGTGTGCGGCCGGAGGGACCGGGAGCCCAAACCCGGACGGAGGGACCGGGAGAAGGTGCCGGTGGGGGGAACCCCCATCCCGGTCCTGCAGCCGGGCCCAAGGAGGGCCCCCGGCCGCCACGACCGCCCTGGCGTCCCCCCGCTCGGACGCCTGGGTCCCCACGCCGGGGCACCCCCCCACGCCGGGGCAACCCCCCCCCACAGTCCTGGCTCGGACGCCTGGGCCCCGGGCAGCCCGCGACCCCCCAACAACCTTCACCCTCCTCCTCATCCTCCTCCTCCTCCCCAGGCCTGGGTCCCCCCAGCAGCCTGTACCCCGATATGGCCTGTACCCCTATAC
>JAWLRI010000040.1:1182935-1195930 GCA_034781795.1 Crypturellus tataupa
TCCGGCCGCCCCGCGCGGCTGCCCCCTCTAGCGGCACCGGCCCCGCTCCGGCCCTGCCGCGCTCCCCCGCGCAGCCGCCTCCGGGAACGTCGTCCCACAGGGGACCCAAGGCCCCAAGCTGGGCCCGGCCCCATCCCAAAGCTGCCGGCTGCTTCCTGGCCTCATTCCCGGCCCCAGGAACCCGTGGGGAACATCCGACTGGCGGGGCCGCAGCCCTGGGTTTACCGACCTCAGCGGCTCGGCCCGCGGGACCCTCTCCAGAGCCCGGGGACGGCAGCGACGAGGAGCCAGGCAGGGAGCTCAGACCCAGTCCCCTTCCCACACCTCCGCGGGGAGGGTTTTGTGATGGAAACGGCATCCGCCTGGGGCAGCAGCCCAATGCTTGGGGTGGGCGCAGGATGCTCCCGGCTCCTGCTCCCACGCCGGCACACACTCACCTGGAGCAGCGCTCCGGGAAGGCGCGGAGCAACCCCGATGCGGCAGGGTGACCCCAGGACGGGTCCCTGGCGCTGCTGGGCTCGAAGCAGGCGCTGACCTGCCCCACACGGCACTCCCGGGATCCGCAGGGGCCCGCGCAGAATCACGAGGCGCTGAGCGAGCGGAGCTCGGTAAATACAACATAATTTATTGGTTCCATTTCAACAGCTATAGTGGTATCGGCAAGTGTCCTAACGAGAGTACAGGAAACGAGAGTCATACGTACAGCGACCCAGGACACGCGGTCGTTACAAGGAAGCAGCGGTTAGTGGTACAGTTTGGTCCCGGTCCGTGCAGCCCTTTCCTCCTGCTCCCCGCCGCCCCCGGGCGCTAGGTAGACCCTCCTACCTACCCCGGGCACGGCCGGTCCCGCGGAGCGGCTCCTGCGTAAGGCTAGTGGTGCCTGGCTGCGAGCCAGGCGCTTTGGTCGTGAAGAGCTGCGGACGGCAGAGCGGGGAAGGGCTGCGGAGGGGAGAGGGGTCAGCGCCCGTATGGGAACCCCAGAGCTGTCCGTGCGGAGCTGGCGAGGGAGGATGGAGCCGGTGGCCTGGTCCCTCCTCGGCCGGGCCGTGGGGAGCGCAGGTGTCCGGGGAGACCTGCCCGCTCCTCTGCTCGTTCCCGAGCGCCCTGGTGCTGCTGGAGCCCATCCCAGAGCCCATCCCGGCGCCTCCTCCCTGGATCCACGGCCGGGCTACGCCGCGGGGAGCAGCTTAATCCCAGAGCTCATGGAAAAGGCAAAAGCGGGTCCAGCCAGGCGGGCTCAGCGCTGGGAGAGCCAACACGAGCCCAGGGCCCCGTGCTCTCCACGGGGACAACATCCCTCAGCAGAGCAGCTTTGGCTGTGCATGATGGAAAGATCTTTGGGAGAGCAAGGAGGGCGGGCAAGGCCTGGGGGACACCTTGTCCAGCACAGGGACAAGCGCAAGAGCAGCTCCAGCCACAACCTCACCTGACAGCCAGCGGAGGAAGCGCAGGATCCAAGCAGCTCCTCGCAGCGCTCCGGGGAATGCGGACACAGGAGCACATCCCTCCCGGCCCCACGTAACCCCCTCAGGGCGGCGTCCGGAGGGAAGCGCCGTTCCCACCCCAGCACCAGCTCCACAGCCCGGCTCTGCCCGACGCCCCTCGGCTCCCTTAGTGCCACTGCGGTGACGGCACCGGGAAGGGGCAGCGCGGGCAGCTCCTCCCTTCTTAGAGGACGAGCACTTCCACCACGTGGCCAAAAATATTTCCTTTCTCTTATAGAAATTACTATAAAAAACTAGTATATCTAGAGCATCTTTAAAAAAATATTCCTGCAATCTCACAGTTTTACACTGAAACTCATTAAAAATATATAGATTTCTTTAACAAAACGTCTCTGTTCTCGCCTTGAAGCACGCCTCGATGCAGGAGCGGGACCCGGCGTCCTCGAGGAGACACCGGGGTGAGAGCAGGAAGGTCTGATCTCAGTGGCACATCCGGGAGGTCATTTCCTTCTGTCAAAGGGACAGACGAGACACAGAACCATGAACGGAAGCTCAGCGCCCTGGCAAGGATGGGATGAAGAAAAAGCCTCACCGGCAGAACCGCCCTCTCCAGAGGACGCCGGGCCCCGCTCAAGGGTGGGTTCCCCGGCCCGCGCAGGGCAGGGCCCCCTCCCAGCACCCAGTACCTCCCCAGACCCGCTCTGCTCTCGACGCCTTTGGAAACGCCGTCACCTTCCGCACCCTCCGGACAGCATCCAGCAGCGCTATCGGCCCCGCTCTCCAGAGTGGAAGCGGGCACGGGGAAGGGAGCCTCGTGCTCCGTCCGCATCCGGCCGGCTCACAGGGCCGGGCTGGGCTCCGGCCGTGCCCACAAGCGAGGCAGGCGACTATGGGGAACACGACGAGGCTGCCGGACCAGTATGGGGAGAGAGGGCTGCCTCCGTGCCCAGACAACCCCGCTCAGCGCCGCGGGCACCTCCTGACTCACAGCTCCCCAGCCGGGCAAATCACACGGCCCCGGTCTGGGCAAACAGCTCGGAGAAGGCGAAGGAAACCTCCACGACACCCCTACCCCCCTGCCCCTCCTGTGGACCCCGACGTTCGTCAGCCCCGACCCCAGCTGCCCACTCACCAGCGGCTCCAGCTCCTTGGTGTCTATTAGATTGAACTCCTTCACGAAGTAGTAAAAGTGCTTGTAGCAGGTGTTCACGTGGGCTTCCGAGCCCATCTGGGTGATCCGGTCGAAGTGGTGGATGTAGACGTGGACGAAGACCCGGAAAAGCCTGGAGAGAATCTTCTTCACCACCGGGAGGAAGTTCTTCGGGAAGGGAGTACCTGCAAGGGAAGGTGTGACCATCAGAAACAGCCCTGGAGTTAACACTGCTCCCCTGGGACGAAAGCCATAATCATTTTTGGCAAATCATGTATTTTGTGGCAAGAGGAGCGGAGTTTGCCCACGGTCAGAATTCCTTTCTTCTGACTGCCGGGACATGTTTTAAAGCAATGATTTCTTAGGCTACCAAGTCCTGCACACCCGCAACTGCTGCTAGTGACCAAGTGGGAAGGACACACGACCGGCGCGAGCAGAGGTTTCTAGTAGCTGCTTCAGCCTCATGGACTTTTCCTTCTGCTCCTATCTAACATGTTTACACAAACAGTGAAAAATATCAGAAAACTACTGAACTGCGCTCCAGAAGCAGTTTCCCAGAAAGGGTCAGCACGGTTAACTCCCTCGAGTTATTGTGCATTTTGGCCTTTTGGTTAGAAATTTAAGGCATGAGGGTCCCATGTGAGGCACCGCTTTGGGCAAAGCCGGGAGCTGGGCTGAGCTCGGGGGCTTCGCTGGGGCCCCGCAGCAGAGCAGGCTCCAGCCGCCTCGCTGGCCTGGGAGCGTGTGACGGCTTAAAGTTCACCCGGGTCATCCCGGGAGGAACCGGGATGAGCGAAGCCCTTTAAGCGCTCGGCAAGAATCCAAACATTCACCGGCTGCGTTAGGCTGGGCAACCCCCTAAAAGCAAAGCTAAAAACAAATACCCCACCTGTCTGCAGAACCTTGTCCCACCTCTCCGTGCAAATACCCTCCATAATCTCCAGAGTCTTACACAAAAGCCCCGCATAAAACAGGGCACTCATTTGGGTAGGCAGAAAGAGTGAGGAGGTTTTTAGTGTTTTAGTTGTCCAAAGTGGCTCTTTCTGTCCTCGCGGGAAGATGGGCCCTGTCTGCTCGTGGGGCCACACAGGCCAAATGCTCCCACCAGGGCTCCCACGGGACGGGATCGCGGCGGAAAGGAGGGAGCTCCCAGACATCACCCCGACCCAGGGCTCCTTCCTGGGGCAGGGACGTGCCCGACGCCGGCACCCGTCCGCGCCGCAGGAGGAAGACGCCGGCTTCGCCCGCGGCCCCGCGTAACCCGCTCCTCCTGCCCTCGCTCCGAGCGGCCACGTTTGCCGAGGAGCAGGTCCAACCGCCTCGTGCTGCGGGAGGAGGTGGTTGCAAAGCAGGTGAGAGTCGGTTGCCCTCTAATCAGGGCAGGTTCCAAGGCAGGGATGGCCCTTCCTCTGCTCCCTGCACCTCGGCGTTTGCTCTGGGGAATTCGGGAGCCCTGGACGTGAGCAACTCACCTGCCCCAGCCCTGGAGCTCAGTTCTTATCACGGAACAGGAGAACACGCAACTTCTGGTCCTCCTTAAGGCAAAGCCCTGCACTTGGCTATAGACGTAGCCCTCTCTGGACAAGCTCTCATTTCTCTCATTCTGGCAATGGATAAAATGCTGTCCCTGCCTTCACACCCATGGAAACAACCCAGCCGCTGTCACAAAGCGGCCGCCTGCGCATCAGCAAGAACGGAGCTAGAAAGGGCAAAGTCAGCGAGCACCAGCCCGCACTAACGAGAAGGGTAATTACAGACACAGGGCCACGATGACGGGGCCAGCGCAGGGCGCACGGAGCCAAACCAGCACCCGCTCCGCAGGAGCCGTCCTGCAAGAGCCCCGGCCAGCACCAGCTCCCGCCAGAGACTGCGCTTCCCAAAAGCGGCCTCCTAATCCTACCGCCTGTGCTTGGCTTCCCCGGCTTTCCTCTGAGTATCCGCGACTGCAAACGAGCTCTGTCGCAGCTCTGGGCATTTAGCACATGAGAAGACGTCTGAAGTGCCTCAGCGCGCTCAAAGGAGCTTATTACGCTGCCTGCTTCAGAGCAGTGTGAAAGGAAATAGCTCTACAAGAGTGACCCGTGCAACACGGATCATTAGCAGCATCTCCTGGAAAAGGAGCAGGACGCGGGCGCCCCGAGGGGACGGCGCCACGTCGGCTCCCCCCTCAGCCGCTCCTGGCACCGGACTCACCAACATTAGTGGGAAAGATGTCCTCGTTGTTGATCTGTACCTCGATCCAGTCCATGAGCAGGTTCATGTACTGGGGAGCCGACAGAGCCGTGGGTTTGCGGTACTTGTGCTCGTCCTGCCACCGGTACTCGTACTTGGGCCCCCCGGACATGACGGGGCAGGACTGCTCCGTGCAATAGTCACTGATGGTGCCGTAGATGAGGTTGATGCGGTTGAAGAAGTCCACCACGTGCACGGCCACCCAGTCGTTCTGCTCCTCGCCCGGGGGCAGCTGCACGGCCACCTTCAGGTCGAGGCCGGCGTTGAGGGACGCCTGGGCCTTCTTGTGCAGCTCAAAGCGCTGAGTGCCCGGCTCAAACTTGCGCTTGGGCCGGAAAGTTTTGTCTTTATTGAACACTTGCTTTAAAGCATGGGACATTTTTCTTCTTTCTTTTCCAGATCGGTAGTGATGACAGGCGGAGACGCGCAGCTGCTGGAGCTCTTCCAGGGGCAGGGCTGCAGGGCACTAATCTTCAGAGAAATCTCTCTCTGCTCATCTGGTCCTGGCAGCACGTGCTGATCTGCAATGCAGCACAGAAGGGCAGCGATTAGAAGCAGCTCTTTCAACAGGAAACCTTGTTTAAATCCCATAGGAAGAGATCTGGGATACCATCTGGGCCCTTGCCCCAGATCTGGGCAGAGGATTGGAGGCCAGTGCCAGCTTTCCGTCTGCCCCCATCTCCCTTCTCCCTCCACAGTGAAGCCTGGAGCAGAGGAGACACCGTTTGGTGACCTGGGCCTGCATGATCCTGTGTGAGCAGCAGGAGAGGGAGCCAGCCCGCAATTCCCATAGGGAAGAGATGGGACAGCAAGAAGGAAAGTGAAAGACCTTGAGGAGGGACTACACCAGCACAGGCTGAAACCACCACGGTTCTTTTGCTCGTGAGCATGAGACAAAGCTCAAAACCCAGACGCCAACAGTCTGGAGGCATTAGGGGACGGAGCCATCGCCACAGCAGGAGACGCACGGGAGCCAGGGGAGCCCTGCCCCGTCTGCCCGGCTGCAAGCGGCGGAGTTGAGGAGGACGAGAGGCCAGAGGGGCAGTTCTACCTGCATCTACGCAAGGCGCGTGCTGCTACCAGCCCCGGCGACGCATCTGCCCTGAGCGAAGCCCAGGACGGGCCGAGGGGGCACAAGAGGAAGTCACAGCTCAGGCACCCGGAACCAGAACGTCCCAAAATAGGCCCAGCTCTCGCAGCGGCCGCAGCCTTCGCTGCAGGTGCAGAGAGCGTAACCCGTTGTGCACCGCGGCCGGCTCCCGCGAGCCAGGAAAGCGGCCAGAGCGAGCGAGCTCCGCAGAGAGGGGATTAGCTGCAGCGGCTCAGAGGCACAAGTTAAGATCTGGTTCTTGTCAGCGTCCTTTCAAAGTTAATTCGGTTTGATCTGCAGTTAATTATCCCTCCTTTGTTCCCACATCCATCCCCCCCTTCCAATTTGTGTCAAGCTGCTCTTTGATGGAAGCTCAACACAGACACCCGTTTGCAGCACAAATGTATTTTCCACACACCAGGAGAGAAATAAAAACAACAACTGACCAAGACTGATGCCTGGTAGACCCCTGTGCACAGCAGTTTTCATCATTTTGCTAAGCAGAAAGCAAACAAACTCTCCCCATCAAGCACAAACCTATTAGGAAAAAAGGTGCAGGGCCGGTTGCATTGAAAATAGGATCCTCAAACCTTAACAAGGAAATCTCACATTGAAGGTTGAGCCGAATCTGCTGCTCTGCTGCGCCAGCCCCTCGTTAGCAGGCAACACAGAGCGCTAATCAGCACTGCTTCTGGATTAAAGAGATTGAAACCAAAGCCTCTTGTTTTCTTATTTAATTACAGCAAGGAGAGATGAAATAAAAAAAAAAATCCCCACAGCCTGTCTCACTAAGAACCCACTCACCTTTCTTCTAGTGCTGCTTTTCAGGTAGGAATAGGCACAGTATATGCTGGTCTGTGTAGGGGCACCCGAACTGCCATTACAACTTGGGCCACAGCAGGTTCTGGCTTGAGGCGAACGGGGAAATATTCTAACGCGATTCACCGAGATTTACACGGGACCAAATGAACGCGACTGACGTCAGGTTTGTGCCCTGCAGCACTGCCCTCCGCAACAGCTGCTGCCGTGACCCCTCCGCACCACGTAAAGGTCAAAAAAAGGAGAATCTGCAGAAAATGTAACCTTAAAAGGTGCTCGATCACCCGCAGGCGCCGACAGAGGAAGCGAGGAACGGCGAGGAGGGGTACGCGCCGCCCAACGCGGCGTCTGGGGTTAGCGCGAGCCGTGTCACCGTCTCGCCACATCCTGCAGCGCAGCACGACGCTACCGCGCAGGGCGGAGGCGCCGGGCCCGGCCTCGTCCTTGTCCGCTCCCCAAGCACCGCTGACGGCAGCAAGGGCCTGGGATGGCAACGCGTGCAGCAGCTCCCAGTGCCAGAGAAACCCTCGCACGGAACCATGCCCTTCGCAGAGGGCTAGGGAGGGATGTCACCCAAACGCACCAGTGTCACCTTCGAGAAGAGCCCCCAAGGACAGGAGCATCTGTGATCTCCCAGCCTCGCTGAGCAGCCTCCGGTTCCAGGGACTTCAGCAAGTCGCTCCCATGCACGCGGCCCGGGCATCTTCCCTTTTGCTGCACGGGGATATTCCTCAAGCAAGAGGAAAGCTGTGGTTACAGGGCCCGAAGGGGAGAGCGCAGAAACCGAATAGCAGAACCAGAAGCAGCATCCCCTGGGCCTGCCTGTGCACGTCAGCAAAGGAAATGCCAAACATTTTCCAGAAGGAACTGTCACATGAGCGGGGTGAAAATGGATTTTCACGTGGCTCATTTGGAATCAAGGCAGTATCTGTCCTACCAACGGCTTCTTCCTAGCGAGACACTATTGAAGATGACTATGGAGCTCGACAGAGCAGTGATCTCCCGGGTGATTCAGCATCCGCCTGGAAACGCTAGTTAAAAACCTCAGTGGCCAAGACTTGCAAGCGGATGCCGAGTATTTCATCACGGCCTTTAAGCTAAAAGGAAACATTTGGCTTGAGAGAAAGAAAATGAGACCCGCAGAGCCCAGCAGTGTCCGTGGCGCTGCGTGGAGATGGCACCACTCGCACAGTGGCTTCTTGCACGGGCAGGAGTCGCAGCTCAGCAGCGGGAAGGAGAGACCAGGATCCACCGGAGCCACCCGAGCGGGAGCCGGGGCCCAAACGGAGCACAGGGACGCGCCGAGCGCCCCGCATCCCCCTCCCAGGCCGCCGAGATCACAGCGCACGTCACACGCGGCCGAGAGGACCTTGGCCGTCACTCCCCCAGGAGCACACAGCCGCCGCGGGCAAAAAACAACAGCAAAGCCCTGTACCACGGCAGGCAGCCCGGAGCCTAACGAACCTGGGGTTCCTCGGGAGCAGCGGATCCCTGCGGCCGCGGAGGGCTCCGTGCTGAGCCGGGAGGCTCCGGAGCCGCACAGCCGCGCAGAAGGACGGGTGCAAAGGGGGAAACCCCCCGCAGGGCTGTCTGAGCCTCTCCTTGCAGCTAACCTGGACGCTCAGGACAAGTTGTCCCATCGGGAACACACAAACACGGATGTTCTGCAAAAGCAGCACCGAGCGCTTCACCCAGAACCCGGGTTTACTGAGTTAACCCGGGGGCTTCCAAACCCACGTCTAGAACACAAAACAAAGGCGCACGGCGCACACACACATTCCTGCCGTGGCTGCCCCACGCGCCCTCCTCCTACACGGGCCTCCCCACGGCCTCTCTCTGCGCAGGAGGCTCCTCGCTCGCCACGGTCCCAAGTTTTAACGCGCAGAGCGAGGACGGGGCCGACGGCAGCGCGAGCTGCTTCCCAAGCGAGCAGGGTGACCTGCCTCCGCCGCACGAGCCTGCCAGCCGCTGCTTTAAATGGCTTCATAATAAGAGCAGCAAACGCTTCCCCCTCTGCCTACCTACTCTGCCCACGTAAACGAGGCACTCGCAGGACGCGAGGGTTGAAGCAGAGGCTCACGATGGGCACATTCGACTGCCTCCACGTCACCCTGACCATTCCCCTTTTCCTTTCGTTTCCCTCCACATTTGCTACTGGCAGAAGCTGCTCCGAGGGGAAAGGGCATCGAGTCAGGGAGAGCACCCGGGTTTGGCCCAGCTGCACCCGCAACCCCAGACAGGGTCACACCGAAGGGACAAGTTCATTCTGCTGCTCCGCAGGGCAACATCCACGTTAGTTTTCCCTTTGGAAACTGGTTAGCCGCCTTAACAACACGCTCGCCAGAGCTGTTCAGAAACGCACATTTCATATGCAAAATTCCCAAGGTTTAGACAAAAGGCCCTTTATCCCCCACCACAAAGCTCGGTTCTAAGAAGGTCCCGCTGCTCCCGGCCACCCCCGCCGCATGTGGCCGGGCGCTCGCTTGGGCGCAGGAGAGGCCCTTCCGTGTCTTGAAGCCATGCAAATGCAGGGCCTATCTGATGGCACACACATAACAACAGGAACCAGCATAATAAAAAGGCACGAAATAGTCATATTGGGCTTTAATTGTTTTGTTCTGTTTGTTTTTGTTAATTTTTTTCTCCCCCAAGAAGCCGCATACTTGAGTTTGCTATGAACTCAGGCCCATTTTAGAGGCCAGTTAGGTTCTATAACAACGGCTAAAGCCCTGCTGAGTAAAGGCAGGGTTGGTCAGGAGGAAGGTTGGTGGTGGACGCGCGACGGCCGGGCCGCGCAGCCTCGGGACAGCCCTCGGGGACAGCAGCTGCTCGATGCCGAGCTCCGTCCTTCGGCGTAGACCGCGGGATCGCAGCGCGCGGCGCGACGGGAGCCTCGCGGGAGGCAGAGCAAGGCAGACACCAGCAGGGCAGAGCGGGGCTCAATAACCTCCAGGCTCCATCCGAAGCTCCAGCTCGGATGTCCTGGGGGCAGCCACCACAGAAGGCTATGGAGCCACATGAGAAAGCGGCATTTCAGAAGGGTCACATCTAACTTCCCCTTCCTCAAAAGGGCCAGACAGCAGATTCTGCAATCAAAAATCAGCCCTTAAAAGCCTAGAAATGACTGCAGCACAGCAGGAACAGCTCCCAGGCCCCACACCCTATGGATCTGGGACCAAACTGACATTTCCCCCCTGCTCTTACGTGACACTCAAGCCCATCGCGACGTCGGAACTGCCACAGTTTGGGAATATTTCCACAGATTCCACTTGCATGCATAGATGGGTCCGGGCGCACGCAAGGGCAGAGCTACCTGTGCAGCTGCGGCGTGGAGCCGGGTCTCCAGGAGCCGGGTCAATGCACACGGATCCCCGGGATGAAGGGCACGCTCGGAGCCGTCCTGCTTCCGAGGTCTGCGGGGCTGGACACTGAAGCCTGCTCCCTCGGGAGCACCTTCCCTCCTCCTCCTCCTGCCTTCGGCCCTCCCCGAGGGCTCACCAGGAGGAGCCTGACATTTCTCAAGCCGATGCTGTGACTGCGCATTTCTTCCTGCCTCCGCACTACTGCCCTCGTTTTAAACGACCAGCAGCTTCACCTACGCGAACTGCAGCCTCCACCTACCTCGAAGAGGGAAAAGAAGGGAAAAAAAGCCCAGAGGAAGCGCTCTGGTCCTGCTGCCTGAAAGAGGATCCCCCCACGCGGGACCCGCGTAACCCAACACGTCTCCGGCCGCGGCGCGGGCGATGCTCTCGGGGCTCTGCACGGAGCAGAGCTCACCCAGCAGCGTGACAGGTCGCAGTGAAGGGAGGAAAAATTCCAGCCCTTCCCAGCCCGGCAATTAACCTCGCTCGGCTGCCGCCTCCACCAGAGCAACCTTTGGACTCCCCTCGCAGCGGCTGCTCGCGATGACGCCCTCGGAACGGCCGCGCGGGCGCTCAATCCCCTGCACCCACCTGGTACCTGGGCCGGACGGTACCAGCTCCTCCGAGCCGTCCCAGCTGCTGCAGCAGGGAACAGGGCAGGGAGCCGTTAAGGGGGCCCAGGGCAAAGTGCGATGGAAAAATGACATCACCAGACCCACAACGGCCCCACGGGAACATTCCCAAAACGGGGCTTTGGAATCAGGACACTACCCTAAATCTGCAAGACCTGCGGCACACGCAGGTGTCCAGCAGCACCACAGGCCTCGTCTTCTCTTACACTGGAGAGGGAAAAGCAAAATAATAATAATCAAAAAGTTACATCCAGCGCCTTGTGATTTCATAAAGGCTTTGCCCAAAGAAGTCATGGCCGTTGTGGTTGGTCTTTTCTTGCCCCGGCTTCGCACAACTCTGCGCTTCCCCCTGGATCCGCGGGCGCTCCTGCCCGCTTGGCCCTGTCACCTCATCGCGGCGTCAGCCCCAGTGGCCCTCCCGGCACGACCCCGGCTCCGGCGGGAAGCGAGACGCACACGGAGGTGGGAGCTGCCGGGAACACGGTCTCCCAGGGCACCCAGTGTAAACCTGCGCCCAAGGCAGGCTCCTCGGCGGGCATTAGCTGGATATTACGTATTTCCACAGATAATCTGCTAAACCTCCGGCAAAGCTGGTTACGGCCCCGCTCCCAGTTGCGTTTATGGCTCAGGCATCCCCAAAGGCTCCCGTCGCGTCAGGAATTGAAGCTCAGAAGCCGAGGGCGGCCCCAGCTCCGACGCGAGCGGCGCGTCCGGGAGCGGTGGATTTTGCAATCTCCCTCCGCTGACCACACGCGCCGACGAGGGGAACGTGGTGCTCCGTGTCCTGCGGCCGGGGAGGTTTCTGGCCCGCTTACAGAAACGCAGCAGTTACAAAACGCAGCGCAGCGGCCTTGGCAAGGGCTAGCGGTGCAGAGCGGCCTCAGCGGCGCTTCCCGGCCGATCGCTGCGGCAGAGCCGCAGGGCCGGAGCCAAACGCGACCGGCTCCCGCAGCCCCACGCAGGGATTCTCTCGAGGTGCTGCGAATCAACAAACTCGCTGCCTGAGCCCCAGGGAGCCGGGAGGAGAGCCCGTGCCCTGGCTGTGCCGCAGGTAACGGTGCGGACGCAGGGGCTGGGGAGCGCCCGGCGTGATGGACGGCAGCGGAATCGCTCCGTGCGCCAGCCGGGCTCGCTGTGCTGGGATGCAGGAGCAGGCACCTGCCGGCGGGAGCTCAGCCATGGCGCCCTCCTCCTCCTCCCTCCCAGGGATCTCAGGGGGTCATAAAGTGCCACCTCCCCAGCCCACTTCGCGGCACAGAGCCGGGGCACGAAGTCACGCTCCGGAATCCGCAGTCCCGGCGGCATCACGGAGCCGGACCTGGGAGCGGCCCAGGAGCAGGGATGCAGCGCGGGCACCGCGGCCAACGGGGGTGGTTTGACACGTGAGGAGAAGAAAAACCCCCCTCCCTCTCCAAATCCGAAACCTGGCAGGGAGCTCCCGACTGGAAAAGGACTTTCACCGGGGAGGGAGGGAAACAGAAAGCGCAGCCGCCCTTCAGCCCTAGGAGAAGGGAGCCCGGCCTCTGGCTGCACAGAGCACGCAAGAGGGATGCTCTTCCCAAACATGTGCGCTGCACACGCGCAGCTCCAAATCCCTCTTTCCTCTCCTCTCCCCGGAGGATTTCCTGCCCGTCGTGCACACCAGGCCGGGGAGGCCCCGGCGGTTCCTGCAGGAGCCTCCTGGGCTCGCGGCAAGGACGCAGCCGGCAGGGCTCAAGGGTCCCCGGGTCCCTCCCGCGCACGAGTTAGCGCTCACCGTGGTCACACTAACGGGGAGAACTCCCCATCCTCCCCAGTTAGTTATGAGACTCAAGAGCTGCAGTCTCTCCATCCCGCGCCCTCGCCTACAACAGCAGCGTTTACAGACACGGCTACAAACAGCGAGAAAGAGACGATGGAAAGAGCCAGAAAAGAGAGGAAACCAGCGGAGCGCCCGAGACTTCCCCTCGGCGGCGGCTCCCGCTCCCGGCAGCGCCCGGGCTCCCTTCGAGAGGCTTCGCTCGAGCGCGGCGCGAGCAGGGGCTGCGGGAGCCCCGGGGGAGGCAGCCCCGCGCCGGGAGCGGGAATGTCCCGCGGGAGCCGCCCGGTGCCGGGGCGGGAGCGGGAGCGAGCGCCGCTGGGATGCGAATGGGGATTTCGGAGCCCGGCGAAGGCGAAGCTGGGGGATTCTTGGCATTGAGCCTTGGCGAGCAATTAAAACTTGGTAAAACGTGATGCATTCCATGGGCTGTAGTTTCGTTGGGCTGGAAAATGAAGCTGCCGCTC
>JAWLRI010000040.1:1196030-1238494 GCA_034781795.1 Crypturellus tataupa
CGCGGGGACACGTGGGGACAGGGCGATGGGACATGGGGACACATGGGGACAGGGGGACAGGACACGGGGATACATGGGGACAGGCCTTGGGGACATGGGGACAGGCTTTAGGGACAAGGGGCAGGGGGATGGGACATGGGGACACTTGGAGACAGGCCTTGGGGACACAGGGATTGGACATGGGGACAGGGGGATGGGACATGGGGACAGGCCTTAGGGACACGGCTTGGGACATGGGAGATGTCTCCCCAGGAGGAGGACACTGCACCGGGGCCGCATCCCCCTGCTCATCCACCTCTCCTAGCGCTTTTCCGTCGTGTCACCCGCGTCCTCGTGCCGCCCGCTCCCTTCGTTCCGCTCCGTACCCTGGGCAGCCAAGGAACAACCTCCAGCCCCTCCACGTCTCTTTGGAGGTGGCCGCCAGGTTCCCGGAAAGAAGGAGCGTCTCCGCGAGCCTTTGGAAAAGCCAGATGAATCCCCGAGATGTCGTTTGTGCCTCAGGGTCCAGCCCGGCCCTCCCTGCCCCTCACTGACCCTGCAGCAGCCGGGGATACGCGAGGAGGAGCCCACGGGCTGTTCGGGTGCTGGAAACCCAGCGGCACCGACACGGAGCGGCCGGGGGCTCCGCGGGTGCCCGGACACTGCGGAGCGGGGAAACAGGCGCAGGGTGAATCCCGGGAACTGTCAGATCCTAAAGACCTGGCTGGAGGTGCAGCAAACCCTTGGCCAAGGCGCTGGGGCCGTCGCTGAGTCCGCGGTGCCGGCCCCTGCGCCGCCGCCTCCGCCACGTGGAATCTCCCCGCTCCATGGATTTCCTCTTGGATCAGCTGCTGCCTGGAGAGCTCATTCAAGCTACTTATGAGCATCCTGCGAGGAAAACGTTTCTGTTCCCTTTCCCCCTGACAAGCAGCCCTTTGCCTTTGCTTTAGGACGTCAGAAATAGCGGTCGCAGTGGGAACCCCCATTCCGGTTCCTGGAAAGGGGATTTCTCCTCATCTTCGGGTGCTCTGTCCTCCTGGGATTGCTTGGACAGCCCGAAACTCAGAGCATCGTTTAAACCTCAGCTTTGCCATTGCTTATCAGGGACGGCTGGCTGTAATTTGCCCTTTGTAATTAGCAGAGGCTGCTTATTCCTAGGAGCCCTAATTAATGAAATGAGAGGCGATACGGAGGGAATGAGGTGTTGACGCAGCGAGATAATGACATCCTGCTGCTGCGTGTGGCCGGGGCGCACGGAGTCACGCGCGGAAGGGCGGCCCCACTGGGCCCCTCTTAGCTGGATTTCAGCCCCGGCTGCTCAGGACGACCGGGGCCACGTTGGGACCGGGTGGGTTGGGTGCGCGGATCCATCCTCGTGCTGCTCCTTGCGCCCTCCATGGGTCAGCACCGCCCGGGGGAGCCTTTGCCCCCTCTTCCAAGCCCCTTTCCATCCCCAGCTGCCCTCACGTCAGCCCCTGCTCCCTCCTGCGGTCGGAGGAGCGGGAAGCTGCTCCTGGGAGCCCCTTCAGCAGCGGCAGCAGCCGCCCGGGAGCAGGATTGGGCTCCCGGCCCTGCGCTCAGACCAGCACCAGCGCTGGCAATCCCGGCTCCCGCTCCGACCCCTCCAGCCTTGCCGCAGCTCTGCAGCCTTCCTGCTCCTTCCCATTTTTCCAAGCCCGGCCTCGCGTTCATCCACCGAGCACCATCCAGCCCAGCGCCGGAGGCCCCGCCGCAGGGCCCCGGGGAAGGAGCAGCAGCCAAGAGCTCTCCTTGCCCTCCCTGGGGACCAAGCCCCGGGGATGCAGGGATATTTTGCTCCAGCTTTTTCAGGACACTCCAGCTCCTCGAGTGCCTTCACTCAGGTTGGAGGAGGAGGTGGCTCAGCCGCAAGCAGGGTCGTGCCTGGCTGCAAACACCCCCCAACGCAGTGTCCTGCCGAGCCCGGGGCTCTTCCCTCCTTCCCCTGCTCCCGCTCTTGGCTCTGCTCCGGGCACAGCTGCCGCAGGGGTCAGCGCCGCTGTCGCTCCTTCGCAGAGTTTAAAGCGAGAGAAAGGAGAAGCTGGGAGGAGCAGCTGCTGCTGCAAAGGGAAATTCACACAAACAGCAGAAGGGGAAGTGGGACGGCGGGGGTGAAGTCCCCGCAACGCCTAGAAACGGAACGGAGCGCGAGGCGAGCGGGGCCGCAACCCGCAGAGGAGGCCGGGGCCCTCCCGCCGCTCCCAGCGCGCTGGAGCCCCTGCCATCCTGCTACCACCCTGGGGAGGGAGGACCCGTGAACAAAGGCGCAGCCACTCGGCCCTCCCTTTGCTGCGAGCGCCGCAGCCGCCCGCACGGGCCAGATCCGGAGCCCCGGAGCACCAGGCTGGGACCCTGCTCCCTGCGCGGCCCCAGCTGGTCCCCGCGCAGGGCCGGGATGGCCCTGGCTGGAGGGAGCAGCGCTCAAAGCCAGGAGCCCTGGCACCCGCTCCCCGTCCGCGCTAGCACGGGCCTGTCCAGCTACTGCAGCTCATTAAACACCCTCCACTCCCTCCAAGTGCTTCCGGGCTTTGTGCTGTGTTTTTTTTTTTTTTTTTTTTTTTTTTAATATTATTATTTCTTAATGGCTGTTTCCACTCAGGCCGCCGCTCGGGCCGAGCTGGGATTGCAGCGCAGGGAGCAGCGACCGCCGACAGGGCTGGCCCCAGGGCTTCCTCGCTAGGACCAGGGGCTCCTGCCTCTCGCAGCCCCGGCACTTTCTGGTAAACGGCCTCATTTTCGGGTTGAACAACAGGCACTGCACGTATCAGCCACAAACGTCCCCGCAGTGACGGTACCTGGTGGCTTGAGCCTCACGGGAACAGGGCCAGGTTTCTGCCACGGGCTGTACGCAATGCCAGGCCAAGAGGGAGAAGCAGGGGTGGAAACGGCTCCTGCTCTTCAGAGTCTGTTCTGATTCAAACCAGAGAGCTCAGATTTAGCTGCAGTTTTAATCCATAATTGGATTATTAATTGCTCCCTCATCCCCTCCTGCCCCGAGCGGCTCTGGGACCGGGACCCCACAACCACAGTGGGCCTGTGGCCGACCGCTGCCCCCGCCGGTACAGAACCGCCTCCCGCTGCTGCACTGGAAACCGCTTTGCACCCCAGAGGCTTTGGGTGCCCCTCACCTGCCCAAAGACACCAACTCTCAGATCCGGGGACCTCTACGTCAAAAATGCAGCCCCGAGACACAGTCTTCAGCAGCAGGGAAACGCAGCCTTCGCCCCGGGGTTACTGTGTTTCGGTGACGGGCAACACCGACTACGGACAAACATTTTCAAGTGGAAAGAGGCTGGAAGAGCCCCATAAAGCAACTGCTTAAAACCAAGGAAGGTTAACTTTGTTTTGAAAGTTTATTGGATCATCTTGACACAAAATCATTACAGCAGCTTGTGGTATGTTTTTTTCTTTTTTTTCTTTTTTTTTTCCCAGGGAATGTCGATAGCAAATCATTTTGTGAATGTAACACGTCATACAGCTTCAAAATTCTAGAATCACTGCACAGGATTCTGTAAGAGAAGACTCTACATGCTAAAGTGACAGTTTTCATTCATGAATTAAAAAAAAATATATAACCACTAATTGAGGAAACATTATCCTTTAAGACAATTTTCATATGCTCAGTTTCTACTACACGAGCCGGCGAACCAGCGAGGTTGACCAGTGCCAAGGCCGAGGCTCCTGCAGCGCGGCTGCGGCGCAGTACAAGGCTGGTCCTAGCAACAAAACCACAGCGGAGCCTCTGGAAAAAACACCCTAACACGGGAAGAGTGTAAAGAGCACGATACACGCTTGGAAAGTACAGGACATGAACCCAAAGGATAAGATGAACCTCCACCCTGCTCCCTGCGTGGGGTTTTCGCTCAGTCTACGGGGCTTTGCTGGTGCCCAAGGTAGCAGCAGTGCCCGAGAGGGGCAGAAACACCAACCTCGTCCTGGGGCCCTCTCGGGAAGTCACCAAAAGTTGTTGCCTCAAAGTAAAACCGTTAACGTGTTCTCAGTGTGCGGGGTGTGCAGGTACAACTAAAAACTGAAAAAAATAAGCTTTAAAGCAAACTGGTTTGGAAAGAACATTATCTGTAAAGGACAGAAAGATATCCCCTTGCAGTCAGTGATTCCACATGATTCCAGCAGTGCAGAATGGATTCCGCTTTGCAGGCTCTCTCTTCCCTCATTCAGAGGGAACCTGCAACACAAACACAGGTCTGTGCTGCCCCTCACCAAGCCCTCCCTTCCCTGCACCCCGGCAAGGCCGCCTCTGCTGCGGGCACCCAGCTGCAGCCGTGCGGCTCCGCGGGGCACGTAGCCCCAGGAGCAGAGCGGCACCCGCGCTCTCCTTGAGCGCAAAGACATCTCGAGCCTGGTCGTGGTCAACCTCAGCCGGTGAGCAAAGCAGTTAAAAAAGAAAAGAAAAGAAAAAAAAAGGAAAAAAAAAAGAAAAAAAAAAAAAAGAAAGCAGAAACAGACCCCTTTGGATTTCCAGTTTCTTGCTACACTTTTCAGGAATGTGAAATTGAAGTGGACTCATAAAACACATGGGCAGACTCTGCTCAAAGCGGGGAGGCATGATGGATTTCACGGGGGAAGGGAACGGGAGCAGGTAACCAAACAGCAAGGCTTTCAGCCTGTGTTCTATGCACTTGCCCTCTAGTCTTTCAACTGTCACTAGAGAAGAAGGTTAAGGCTCAAGGCAACTACTATAAAGAGAAACTCGAAAACATCCCAATTCTCCCCAGGCTCATTTAGACTAGCCCTAGGAGATGGAGGATGCTTATATGCTGATCACAACGGATCTTTCTGCGCTTGAGATAACAACAATAATTATAATAATAATAATAAAAAAAAAAAAGAGGCCTTCAGGTCCAGCACCAGCCTCTGCTAGAAATATACATCGACTACAGCAGCCCTGAAGATATATTCCATGGCTAGGGATCGAGTCAACCTTCCCAGTAATAAGCACAAGCTACAGACCGTGCTAATGTTGAGAAACTTCTGCTTCGTCCACAATTCCATAGAGATGGCAAATTTAAGGGATCGTCATGAGCTGCTGAATAAATACCAACCCCTCCCTCCCTCCTCCAGTCACGTCACCAGGATCTCTTTGGGCTAGAAAGGGTCAACACCACGGTTTGTAAAAAGTTTTGAAATAAAAAGGTAACATACAGCCTTAAAATGTCTAAACGGCAAACAGTGGTGGAGTTAACTGAAAAGCACGTGCCCCAGGATAGTACATGCGTACGAGGGAGAAACTTAACACTTGGGTCTGCTTGTCTTTACACGAGGTGTATTTCTTGTAGTTGGAGTATTCAGCAATTGGACAATGTCTCTTTCATCTCGTCCAACAAGTTGCTAAGCAGGGTGGAATCACTGCATTTGCCATCTATGGATACAGAGTTTTCTCCCTTGGAAAGAAAAGAGAAATCCGTTAGCTGCTGCCTGCTGGGGACACATCTCTATTCCCAGGGAAGCGTGGGGAGCAGGAGCAGCCCAGGAGTCCGCCCAGCATCTCCTACCCGGGACGGGAGCTCAGGCTGGGGAGCTGCCAGCAATGCCGCTGCTCCCCACCACATTGGGATGGGCACAGGAGCCTGCAGGGAGGCAAAGGCTAAGCAGCGGCGCAGACAAGACTGCGACGGGCTGGATCATACCGTGAATGATCCACGACCAGTGAATCGAGATGAATCAAGCGGCCCATGATGTTCCCAGAAGATTTAAGGGAAGAGAAATATCCCCATCTAAGGCAAGGAAGGCTACAGATTGCCCCCTCAGCATCTCATTTCAGGTAACGCTCTCACCTTTTTTACCAGTAGGCAGACGTGATGACCTTGGATAGAGCGACTGTACATGGATGCACAAGAATCAACGCGTTCCACAACTAGAAAGAAAACAGGACTTTTATTAAAAAAGGCACAATGAATTAAGATTTGCTTCCCCTAATGAGGGACTAGTGCTGTGCCTGGCCTCGAGGGATAAGGAGCTTGAAGGGAGGAGGGAGACAGAGTTCAGATGGTGTAAGGTGCCTGGCTCTTATCTGGGATATTCTGCAATTCTGAGATTAGTCACATGTCTTTTAAGTAAGATGTGAAGGTTCTGCAGCAAAAACACTAACAGAGTGTAGATTACATTCTGCTAGGAATGTTTTCACAATCAGGGAGCATCCTGCACACACACCAGAACACAATGAAGCAGCTGTTTGTTTTGTTCTACCCAATTCCCCGAGTTTTAATTAACTGGGAATTTCTTGTCAGCCCAAACTCCAGTAGCTCTATCTCTACCTTACTGAAACACAACACAGAAGAAAGGCCAGATGAAGCACTGCAGAGCAGATGCATTCCCCTAGGAACAGCTGCAGCTTTAACTACAAGCAAGCAACTCCCTTGACACCTGTATGTGCCTCCCAGGTCAGACCCAAAACAGGGCTCCTTTTGGGAAGGGACAGGAAAGCGCACACAGAGAACAACATCTACAAACTCCGAGGATGCCCATGTACTACAAAATTGACAAAACCCCCTCTCCAAAATTTATTTCATCTGGTTTCATCTGGGCATCTGGTTCTGACATCCACAGCACATTCTATAACCTCCCAGCACAGCAGAGATTCCAGAACAAGGAATTTTGCAGAGTTTCTGCACTGAAGACAACTCACCTGAAAAATGATGATGAAAACAGATCTTTGCCAGTAGATGCTGGAAAGAAATGCTAATTCCATCTACTTTAGCAGAATTCATATGCAGGTCCCCAGACTCTAAGAGCTTGGCAAAAGCATCACTGCAAAACAAGAAGGAAAGTAAACACTTGTGCTACAAATTCAAGTGAAATCTGCCAAGTTAGTCCCATGCAGACCTTAGGGTAACTCAGAATGCACAAGTCCAAGTACTACTAAGTTCTAGTAGGAAGAGGGGGGGTTAGAGCAAACGTGGGAACCCAACATGGGCAGCACACTGCGCTAGAGAAGCATACGATCTCAAAACCCACTACTGCCATGTGCAGCCTACGGGACAGGGACCCTTCTTCAAAATCCACTTGAAACAAGTTGGTGGACACTGCAGGAAAGAACTGGACTTCAAGCAAAGCGATCACAAGCAGCCCAAGTCCAAAGCATGCTGTGCACCTTGCAGAGACAGCCTGCAGCCAAAGCTCAGCTTCGCATGGTGGCAAAAGCAGCAGTGCTGCGAGGTGCCTCCTGGTGGCACTTACCTATAGCAAGGCGTCGTGATCAAGTATGAAGCGCAACTGAAGTGCAATTTGAAATCTAGTTTTTCATGGGTTGAACCTTCATCATTCTGCAACAGGTCAAAGGAAAGGAGATGAATGGGAGCCCTGAGGCAGCAAGAGGAGGTACCACCCCCACCTACTGAACAGGCACGGCTGATGCTACTGAGATTCTTCAATTCCCTTTAATAAACCCTGTCAGGCCCTACAGGATCAGTGTGAGGAGGGGACGACCACCATGCTACAACACCATGGCACTGGGACAAAATTTAGACAGGGCGTTTGCTACACTTTCCTAGAACAGTACAAGGACATATAACTGGATGGATCTGGCTAGATTTTCAATCACCCCCTCCTGAAATATATTGAGCAGATTCAACTTACACTAACACTCAAAGATAAAGCATTCAGTTCACTGACAAAACGAAACAATGAAATGGTATTTCGTGACTCCCAAGTGGTAAAAATAAGACCGAGTCACTGTTTTTAAGAAACTCTTCAACAGCTACGTTTCGACTCTGAAGTAGCCATAACTGCCTCCATTTGCTTCTTTTGGGCTATTAACGTAGTTCCTTTATTAGTTTTATCAAAAAAGATATACAATGTAGGATGATACTTTAAAACAATGCAACCAGCTAACTCCACTCTTACTCATTTTCCATCCCTATTAATTTTAATTCTCATTACTGTTTTTTTCTAGCCCCGTTCCAAGGAGCAGCATCCAACTGCCCTGTGGGTTATTGAGGCTCCAGCTCCTGCGCCCTCCTCCTCCCTGGCAGATGCGCCACCGCAGAGATTTTCTAGCCGACCATGTGGCAAACATTTCAGGCTGCATTGCTCACACGCTGCCAGGAATGCCGATCTAGGACATGCTTACGTAGTAACTCAGGACACTCTTTGCACAAGATGCCATGGAAAAATACTCCTCAGAGCACAGAATGGGCTGGTGCAGCACAGATGAGATGATGCCTCAGAGAAGCTCTAAAGCAGTGCCTTCCACTCATGTCAAGCTCCCTTATGCAGTTCCAAGGGAAGCAGAGGCAGACAGTTTCAAGCTCCACTTACTTTCACTATAAAGGACAGTGTTCCTTTTAACTTCTGAGCCATAACAATACTCTGGAGCGTAAACACAAACTGGGCTTCATTAGAGATTCCTGGCATGAAGAAAAGAGAGGGAGAAAGTCAGGTCAGAGAATGGTTTCCATGCCCAAGTAGTGACTAGAATAGCTTAGCTCCTTGTCTTTATGTATTGACCACTTTCAACCAACTAAATAACGCGTCTTCCAAGGACCTGGAAATGCAGTTATCCGCACAATTCTTGTGAATTACAAGTGCTACAGCACTTAATTCTTGCGTGGCTGAAAAACAAGAGTCCTGGCTTTTAGTACAGATCATTGAGACAGTACCTGGGAGATGTCTAGCAGTGACAATGCTTGCACGATTTTCCTAACTGAAAGGTATGTGACTTTTTAGATAGTTAACAGAAGAAATTGCTTCTAATGTTTTTCTTTTAATGCACAGGTCCATGAACAGAACTGCGTTATATAGAATGAAAGCAAAAGACAAAAACAAAAACAACTCATTGCTTTCCTTGAGAGGTCAAAAAAGCATTCTAAAAAATCACTAACTCCCAGAAACGTTCTGTGAGCTTTCACTATTCTAACCTACAAGGAAAGTGAAATTAAAAGTCTGTCAGCAACCCAAGTGTGCTAGGTCCTGCCTTTACCCTCCATCACAGGGGCAAAAGGCCCAGCTCCTCATTTAAATGACAGGTACTTACTGCAAGCTTTCCTTGCAGAAGACCTGTCACTAAGACAATGGCCAGAAGCCTGAGAATAAATCCAAAGTAGACTAATATTTCAAGAACCAGAAAGAAAGAAAGCTCTCTGTATTTTTGTTTCATTTTAAATCTTATGGCAAAGTTGTTCTCATGATTTTGGGATTCCTGTACTTGGCGATATTGGCATGTCCAAGGTATGGCAACATGCGGCTATCCTGGAAAAGAACTTGATACTTGGACTCAGTTCTACATTAGTCTTAGCTGTACAGAACCTCCTGTGTCTATGGTCACAGTGTCAAAAGATTTATCTTCAAACTATATGAACACAAGTAGATGGATGTTTCTTTCTGGAAAATAGTAGGAGGCTCAGACAGCTCCTTCCACGGGAGGGCAGTGCAGGACTAAACATTCCAAGACTCGTGCACAAAGGCTGTCATACCAGGGGGTAGCTGGAAGGGCACAGGAATCCCATCATGTACGGAGGATCCTTCTGGTCGGAGCATTTTAGTGTTGAGAGAGTCCAGGACGTTCAGTTCCATGCTCTTCAGGAAGCTAGTGCTTTTGTTCTCAAGGATAACAGAGACAGTAACTTGACTTTAATTTTGCAGTTTCCCCTTAATATCTTCGGTATAAAAATGAAGGCTATAAAAAAAAAAAAAAAAAAAAAAAAGAGAGAGAGGAAAGTCACAAGGATGCTCTAGAAACCCCAAGTGGGCACAGCACCAGAATAAGGCAAGCTTGCAAGAGAAGATATTTTGACACAGTTAGAGGATGATAAAAAGCTCATTTGTGATGAGCTCTACAGCACTGCTGAGTAGTGGGAAATACCAGCTCAAAAGCTTGGTTAAGCAAGACAACCATAGGAATGGGGACTGAACCTTGCTAGTGTTCTAGCTGCTGGGATTTCCTTTCTTTTCTGAGGGAACACAAAGAGAGGACATTATTTGAACATCAGAAAGCTCACCATTTTAATGTAAGGATTTTCAGCAAGAAGTCGGTAACTGGACATAGGCTGAAAAAAAACAAAAAACAAGAAACAAAAAAGAAGTTAGTCACAGTAAAACAGAACTAAGTTCTCTGAAGTGGCATCCTCCTCCCCCCCAAACACTGTTTAGCTCTAGCCCTGGGGAAGCGGCAGGAGTACTCACTGGTAGTGGTTCATCATCTAGTGTTCCATTCTGAACCGACTCTGCTGTCTCCTCCTCACTGTGATGATGCTTCTTCTTGGATTTCTTTTTATCCTTGGACTTCTCTTCTTTCTCTTTCTTGTGCTTTTTCTTCTTATGCTTGGAGGATTTCTACAGGGAAAAAAAAAAAAGAAAAAATTACAGCAAGCCCTTAAAAGAACCCCCTATCTTGCCAGACATCACATCACGAGCCCTCTACCAACACTTCACCCCTTTGTCTCTCCACACACAGCAAGTAATTTCCTGGAAGACTGAGCACAGTTCCCTGCTACTGCAGAAGGCTGAAACAGAGGCCTAGTTCCTCACACTCCAATAACCATTCTGTGTGGAGTCCCAGCACCCCGCTGCACCCGCTCCCCGGGCACACGTCATGCCCCAAGCCTCGCAGCAGCCGGGCCAGCGGGCAGAAGGCCAAATCTCTTCGAGTGACTTGAAGCGCCGCCTTGGCCCTGCCAGCTGATCCTCGGCTCAAGGAACAAGCAAGCCTCTTGTTACAAAGTGGTGAGAGCTCCTCAAAGGGCGTCAGTTGCCCACTGCTGTCTGCTTGCAGATGGCCACTGCACTGAAGAGAGTGCAGATGGGAGCCCCTGCGTGCTTATAAATAAGAAAAACACAGCAAAAGGTGTTAACTTATGCCACTTACCTTTCCTTCATCCTCTTCCTCCTCTTCTTCCTCTTGTTCTGCCCTTTCTTCTTTTTTCACTCCTTCAGGTTCAGCCACAACAGCAGCACTTGCTTCAGCCTCGCTCTGCACACGAGATGAGAAGGGTTATAAATTTACCAAACACAGTTAAAATGCTGAATCCCAGCCAAAAGAATTCTCAATAATGATACCCCCCTGCCATCCCTCTCCATAAAAAGCCTCCTGTTCTTTCAAGAATTAGATTAGACTAACATGATACAAAGCCTTTTATTAGAGATCTCTGACACTTGGTAAAAATGACAGACTGGACAAGACAGATCTCCTTGAAGGAATCAGAATCTTAATATTCCCTCTGTCAAAAAACCTCCCATCAAAACTCATGGGATTTTTCTCTTGGTCTAAATAGACCTCAGATCTATTAATATTGTTAGTGCCTATATCAAGCTAGAAAACAAAGCCTTAGTTGATACTAATTCAAATTTCATCGTGGCCAGTAGCTGCATCTGTGTTTCCACTTATCTGCACAGTGGAGTAAGCCTGAAATCTCCAGTTAGCATCCACCAACTGGGGAAATATAATTCCACCATTTCATGGCAGTAAGTTGTGGAGATGAAATCTGTGTTTCCCTTTTCTCCTGCACTGTGATGAGGTGCTTGTATCGTAGGTAAGACTAAGACCAGAAACATTTTTTTTTGCGTCATGGTACATTGCCTACCTGCGGTTGGGAGGTGGAGGCAGGTGCTGGAGCAGTAGAAAGCCAGAAATCCAAGTCTTCCCCCTGAAACCCGAGAGAAAAGAAAACTTGCAGCCTGGTTTACAAAAGACATTAGTTGAGTCTTCAGAGTAACTGTCAATTAATGCCAAGTTTTAACTGAAAAAAAATATGAAACACATGGGAGCAGGATACAGACTGAAGATGAGTTCCATATATTTCAATAGAGTTCCTTATTTTAAAAACTGACAAAATATCAATGAGCTCAACTTTGAAATTAGATCCGGATGATCATCAGCATAGGCTATCGTAAGCTGAAGTCTGCTGATAAAGCTAAGTGTTATTTTTAGTCACAGATGTCTTTAAATACACGCAGTTGTGGTAGTAGTGATTTAAGGAAAATAAAATCAAAAGCATTCAGCTGTTTGTTTAGGAACAATCACATCTGACAGCTGAAACAAAACACTCAGCGATATATACAGTCTGTAATTGCCTTTTTTTTAATACAGTGTCTTTGAACAATTTTCAAATGTCTTTGAAAATTACCTTTTTTTCTTCTTCCTCCTCTATTACTTTTTTCTCTTTCTCTTTTTTCTTTCCTTTCTCTCTCTCTTTTTCTTTGTGTTTCTTTTCCTTCTTTTTGGGTTTCTTGCTCTTCTTCTCTGCAAGAGGAGCTTCCGAGTCTGGTGACTTAAGGTTCTCAGCATTTCTGTGTCTCTGCACTGGCAGCTTCTCACTGTCTGCTAAGGGTCTTAAAAACAGAGCTGCCATTAGTCTCCTGATGCCAGCAGGACGGTCTCTCCCACAGTTTAGATCATGTGTTGGACTTGCAGGACACTGTGTGCTTTGTTTAGAAACTGCTGGGCCCCAAAGTTCAATCACTGCCTACTTGGGTACCCCAATAAGGGTTTATTTAATCCATGAGGGCAGTGCTACCCTTGTGTAGAGACTGATGGAGACATTTGCAGGTGTCTGGGAGCTAAAGCTCTTGCTAACACCCAAACACCCTCAGAATGGTCATGGCACTTGCAGGCTGAGCAGGCACAGCGCATTATGCTGCCAGCCCAGCAACGTCTCAGAGGAGGAACAAACAAGTAAATAGGAGGAAGGCATTGGCAATAGTGTGGTAACTCAAGCTGTGAATCAAACAGCCCTTGAAAGACAGGGTTTCTGTTATCAGAGAAGAGGTAACCGATTGGAAAAACATTTGAAGCAACAAATCATTTCATTTCAGAAGTTCTCAATCTATGTTCAACGATTATGTAAAAAAGCTGTATTTCAAATAATTGTTGCCAAAACCATAGCTGGTAGCTTAGATTTACCATGTGCCCCAAATCCACTCCTTAGTAGTTTCTGTCATTTCTTCCCTTTCCAATTCTTGTCAAATAATGTCCAGAAATCAGTGAGGAAAAGCCCACTGACTGTCTCTAAAACTTTTGCTAACATTTTCACATCTGAGCAGCAACACTGGTTCAGAAAATCTCTTTTGCTTAATTGTAAGCAGCACCAGGTTTGATGCATTTTTACTTTGAAACCAACCCTACAGAGGCCAGCAAGCTCACACCTGGTTGAACAGTAAGCAGATCTCATTTTAAAACTATTGCACAAAACTATTTCACAGGAACAGCAACAGAAAGTCAACAATGAAGTCGTGTGACACAAACACGAGAGTCAGTGATTTCAATAGCATCATGACCCTCCTAGTATTTATGCTGCCCACTGAAACCAACCAAGCTTACAAAGAAGGCCAAGCACTTAGTGCTGCGTTCTTACCTGGAAGGCTTCCCTGAAACCAGACTGCATGCGAGCGTGACAGACATAGCAGTGCAAGCACAGAAAGAAAGAGAGGACAGATATGAGAAAACGTGACAGGGGAGCACAGTGACTTGTGTGAAACGGGATGAGAATGGATGGAAACGATACACAAGCCCAAAGACGCTTCCTGGAGCACATTTAGAGACTGCTTAGTGTTTTCTACGCTGTTTAGGCTTCTCATGCAGGTACTAACTCTGCTAGTATAAATTCACTTCCTTTGACATATTTGCCTGCTGCAGATTCAGAGAGGAATGTGACCATTTTGGGTTAGGAGGAGAGAGGCACCCTTCAAATCTGCTTTTAAAGACACTATATATATATTTATATCATATATATATATATATATATATTAAAGGAACTGTGGTGCCAAACTTGTGCAGTGAAACAAGCTTTAAAGTTGTTTAAGCACCAGTGAGAGAGAATGTGTAAATGCTAGCTGTAGACAGGTAGTCTTTAAAGCCTTACAAGAATCAAAAAAAGGACATTAACACACCCAAAAGCTCATCTTAAATCTGGTCCCAACTCTGCAGCTTTTGCTTCTCATTTTCCAGTCATTTGTGCAATTCCCACCCCTCCCACCCCTCTCCCCCAGAGCTCTCATTACTTCAGCAGCTTATGTTTTAGCCTCTATACTGCTGTAGGAACCAGGAGTACATAATGGGAACCCAAACCAGATGACAAGCTAAGGTTACATCTAAGACATGCAGAGAATCTTCTCACCTTTGTCTCTTTTTGTACCTGATCAGCCCTCACACATTCTGGTTAATAATGAAGTAAATTCATACAAGAAACTGTCACTTACTTATCCAGATCTATGTCAAGTGCCTTATATGGATCATTCGGATCTTTATCATCCTCATCACTGGGCAATGCATTCTGCAGGAGAGAAAGAGACCATCCGCTGAAGAAGTAAACGGGAGGAACTTGAATCTTGAAGCTTTGAACTTGAATCAAACCCATCTCGTTAGATTGCTAAGCACGGACACACCAGCTTGCATCTAGGCAAAATGAGCTATATGAACAGCGCAGCTGAATGCAGCAGCCAGTTATGAGATTAATTTAGAACAGAAAACCATTCTTCGCAAACTGCAGAATTTGAATCGCTGCTATTTGGTTTTGATTAAAAGAAGTTTTAGGAACAAACACAGATTACATCATTAGCATGTGCAGTTAACTATAATCAGCTGCAAAGCTGCTGACTAGACAGCAAGCTAATGTCAGAGTGAGGCAGCAAAGCATAATAAATGAAGCAGCTATTTAGACAGATACTTTTATAGCAGAGATGTGTATTGTTTAATAGCTTCAGTAGAATTTTTCATCTTCTTGCACACAAAAAAAACGAATTATTTCTCCTCCTACAAAGGAAGGCCACTTCCATCAGTCATTTCTTAAACTACTTTGCAAAAAATCAGAGTTCTTTGACAGCAAGAATCCAGACTGGCTGACAATTTGCTGGGGAAGTAGAGGGTGGGGGACAAGGGGAGCAGGAAGCTCTTCAGATAAACACGAAGAGAAGCCCTGCAGCTCTGAGCACCACAAACAGGCACTAACCTCTGGCATCTCTTCTGTGATGATATCAACGTGATGAGCCGGGGCAATATCCTCCTCGCTCTCGGTGTGCAGGGAGTTATGGCGGTGATGTTTACCTCTCTTCTCCTTTTTCTGTTTTTTCTTTTTCTTGTCTTTCTCCAGCTTCTGTTTATGCCTTCGCTCTTCTTCCAGTTTCACATACTGGTCAGACATAGGCATTCCTGCAGAGGAAGCCAAACTGCTTTCAGGCCAGAGTCCAAATCAACACCGATCACTGCAACAACGTTAGGAGCAAACCTCGACTCTAGCTTTTCAGAATCAGGAGGGTCAGCACTTCTCTACAATTTCACATCAGCTCACATGGAGATGATGCTAGAGCTTCCCCTTTGCAGCAGCTTTATCACTAGACTCCATCTCTCTTCAAAAATAGGACAAAGCTCTATCCTGCTCTCCGATTCTCATCTACATTAAGCAGATTACAAAGACGGGCTAAAAATCATTACTTTACATAACCATGGGCTCTAAGACAGCCCACTAAAACATTCCAAATGTGACCGTTTCCTCCCCAGGACAGTCATTAGTTTGTGTGTTACAGACTTGGTTGTACAACATGCTCAGTCAGAGAGTTACTTTAAATGTTGTCTGGAGAGGACAGACACTCAGCCTGCAAAGCACATCTGTGAAAACACCGGTTCTCGCTCAGACTGACCTCTGTTTCTCAAAGGCACATTAGTTAAGGAGAGATATTTAAGTATCCACAAGAAGAACACTCCCTGTCCATTAGTTTTGACTGGATTTCTATAACACACCGCAAAGATTAGCTGTACTTACCTGGAACTTTTAAGGGGACAGAAAGATCTATCTGGACAACAGGTATATGTTCCACGCCTGGAGTGTCTTGGTATCGCTGGACAAATGAAAATTTGTTACATTTTGAGTATCATCAGATACATATCCATATGAACACACACATTTCAAACAGCTTGGTACTAAATCCCATCTGGTAGCAGGGTGTAATTATTAGCCGTAGTGCTCTGCCATGAAAAAGGTTTGCTACAACTCTGAAAACTTCATTTTTTGTTTTACTGGTAATAACTTGCCACTTCAAAAGACAAGTTATGAAGTTGAGGTTGAAGGAAAAGGGGCTGTCCTTATAATATAAAGGAAATAAAGTTAGGCTGCTTCCCTGAAGAGCAGAGAAAATAAGAAGAAAGTGGTAAGAAAAACTGCAGTGACCTTTTGATCTAGAAAATAAACTGCATGTTTAAGCTGGTATGATTTGGACTGGCTGTTTATTACTGAGCTTGAAGTGCTACTTCGTTCACTCTGTTGCCCTATATGAAGTGCCTGGCAACTTGAACCCTTCCACCCCCCAGAGCTGGGGCAAACCATGAATTTGTCAGACTGGATGATCTTATGACAGAAGATCCTTTGTGGGTTTCTTAACAGTTGTAGGTAACAACTCCAGTTGCCAGAGGATGGAGCAATCACAACTGCAGCGGAAGCAGCCAGACACGGCCCCGTGAGAAGGTGCAGCTCTGGCACTCGAGAGCCTCCACACAATCACACAGCAGGAGATTTTCAGTGCACTCACCTTCTGTGGGGAAGGAGAGCTTTTAATATAAAATGGATTGTTCGCCTGTTCTTGTTTCCGTGCTTCTCGACGCTGAAAGGAAAATATAGTAATAATTGTAGTAATATTTGTTTATAAGCAAAGAGAGATAAAAGACGTTGGAGGGCAAGTGTGATCTCCCTATGTGGAACATTGCAAAACTACTTGCAAAGAGTACAGAGAAACAGATAAATTATAACTACCAAGCTCAACAGCTGTTTTTGATGAGATGTGCAGGAACATAAATAGAGTTCCTAAAGCTACTAGAATATTCCTCAAAAGGTAAAGAAAGGATGTCCCACATCTAGACTGGAGATAGTAACTTCCTGGACAGCAGATCTAGACAGCAGTTCAATCTTTTCTAGCCTCATTTTTGCAGCAGAGAGGTAGTAGTACAGATTCTTGTAAATAAATAAATAAATTTCTCCATCAAAATAGGAACAAAGTCAGAAGCAGGGAAGGTGCTATTGCTACTGGCAACAGTCACATTGCACGGTAATTAACAGTGTGTGCTGTGATCTATGATCAAAGGTACCAAGATTTTAACCGCTGCTTCTTATCCTGGTACAGAAGCCTTTTGCAGGGGGCCATGGAATAGAAGGCAGCTGAGCAGAGGAGGTATGTAACAAATACTAACTGCAGAGCTCAGCACGTGTCCACCCTTAGCACCCTGCACTTCAAAATGAATTGCAAGGCATAGGTCTGGCAGGAAAGAAACAGTGAACTCTCATAAAACAAACCCAAGCTCTCCCATCAGCCCCCCCAACAAAAAAAAAAAAAAAAATCACTGAGCAGTCATTACTTTTACAAAACATCAACTCCACAGTACTTAAAACAATATGTGTGTGTATATATATATACACACACACAAAGAATATGTATACATATATATAATGTATTACAATTAACACATCAGGTGTTTTACAACAGCTCAGTATTAGCAAGGGCTAGCGTTTTCCATTTGAACAAAACAGGCAAGTGAGGCTTCTTCATTAATGAGGTACCCAGAGAAAAAAAATATTCTAAAGCTCCCTCACTCTGGCCAGCTCCTCTTCATCTATTTCTGGCTGCTTGTGTCTGGAATGCCTTTGTTCCTCCTCGTGGAAAATCGTTTTGGGCTTCTCGTCCTCGGACTCGCTGTCTGATGGAGGTTCGTTGATCCAGGCATCAAGGTCCAGGCTGGGAAGAATTTCAGTAAACACAAACACGTAACGTTATTCAGAAGCTTCGAGTTTTCCAGTTGTGCACTTCATTTGAGAGTTCTCAAGTTTAAATAAAGCTTTGGGAGTGAGAATGAAACTTACCCCTCAGGAACTGGGACTTTTTTCTGTGCTTTAGGGGCTACAGGGTTCAGCTCACCAGCAAACAGGGCTATTACTTCCTCAGCTACGGGTACTTCTTTTATTTGTAACTTTTGAATGTATTTTATTAGCTGTAAGATGCAAGAAGCCTAAAAACAAATGGAAAAAGCAATTTCAAAGCTAGTAACAACTGAACTAAAACCCAATTACAACAGAAGACCCCCCAAAAAAACTTGGATTGCCGCACTGAGGGAATTCAGGGAAACACCATAAACTAGTTATTTAGAGCAAATATTAAAGATCCAAAATCCTCTCTTCTAGCTGCATCTAACTTGTTATTGCTTGAATACACAACTCAAACTACAGGGGGTCTCAGTCCCCCACAGCATGTAGTAATATTTACTTAGCCTTACAAAAGGTTTCTTGTAGAACTAGGTATGCACTGGACTATTTTCAGAATAACTTTTTTTAAAATAAAAGTAATATTGAAAGTAAAAAGGTAAGTTTTTAATCAGAGAATGAGTAATGGGACTGAGCTGAGGAGACTGAGTCCCACTCTTTATGGTCCACATTTTCTTTTAATCACTGGATGAAAATCAGAATCAGCTGCTGAGTTTATTTTGTTTCACTATAAAGTAACTGTTCGCTATTTTTAATCCATATAAGCCTGGCAAATTAAGCAAGTCACAGTAAAGCTTTAAGAATTACGTTCTGTTTTTCCAGACACTACAGATAATGGTCTTCAACTCATTCACCTTCCAACCAGTAGTTACTGCTGATGTATGTAAGGGCAGCTTGTTTCAGAACATGACTGCCCTGGGAATCCATTTCAGGCGTCAATATTTAAAAGCAGCTCTTTTTAATTAACTTAGTAGCACATCACCAAATCACTGCAGTCAATTTATATCATTCTGAATGGCCACCTTGGAAGATAGACTTCAAGTCTGTCAGATACTTCATGCCTTTGAAAGGGCTGAAATGAATGCTAAATGACATTCATGCTTGCATAATCACAGACTAAATCCTTCTGAGTGAAGCTCTTGCAAGCAGTCTGCAGAGACAGTACTGAACTGGAATTAGAGCCAGGCTCTGACATGAAATGTCACCACTCTTCCCACTTCTTCAATTCTGTGGTGCCCTACACAAAAATTCTGTGGTGACTTACACAAAATACAGGAGAAAAGCAAAGTTCCAGTGATAGCGCGGCTTTGAAAAGCACATGTACACATTCACAGAAAAAATACCTAACAATCTAGCATTTCTACTGGTGCCTGTATGACAAATACCATGGTAATTCTGTTCTCTTACCCTCTCCTGAACTTCTAGATCTGCACTCTGCACAAACTGAGGCAAACGCTCAATCATCAGCTGTGTAATTTCTTGGGCTGCTTCCTTTTCCCCAGATTGCTCTTTCTGCTGCAGGATGGACGCATAGAGCTTCACCATGTTCTGGACATAAACCGCCTGGATGTGGCCTGGTAGAGTTGTAACTTTAGGCCTCAACATAGCTTCTAAAGTTTGGTTTGCTTCCTCCAGGTGTCTGCAAAAAAAAAAAAAAACCCACAGGGTGGACAGATAAGAGACAGCAATGGACAAAGCTCAACACTTCATCCAACAGACGGACCTGTAAAAGCCTTGGCTGCAATACAATGTACTCTGGAAAGATAAGGCAGGCTACAAATACAGAAACATTTGTTATCTGCATGTTTTTCCCTTCCAGACTGCAGTCATAACAAAACACAGAATTTATAGCTTTGGCCTACCAGGAAAAACCAAAAGCAATAACAAAAACACCCACAAACAAAACACTAAAAGAACAAAAAGCAAACAAACCAAAAAACCCCTCTAACAAGCCAAAAAAGGTGTGTGCATATGAGGGCACATGAGCTTCTGTCCACAGAAGTGCAGGGCTCCCCCTGCTAACTGAGCCACTAGGTTCGTTTTTAGGCTCCAACTCTCTGGGTGCAGCAACCCAGCCACCTCCCTCCCGTCCTGCCATTCATCACTCACATTGGTGAGTTTGTAATTTTTATTTACTAATGGAATGACAATGAAGCAAGTAACACCTAAAACACTGAAAGGAGTAACAGCGACCTGCATCTCCCCTCGAAAACAAGCCACTGAAAGGGCACCCAGCTTGCTTTTTTTTGCAAAACTTACTCAGAAAACTCCCCGCATATCCAAGCGGCAGCATAAAGCACCTCACAGATCCCATTTCTCTGGGCGTTGCTGGCTATGAGGTGAGCGTTGTCCAGCAGCATGGCCATCTGAGACACTGCAAACTTGCGAATAGCTTTAACTCGGATAGCAACGTCCAGCATCTGGGCTGCTATGAGATGCCCGTGCCGCGTGCCTTCCAGCCGGGTCAGTTCCACCAGAATGCTTATGTACCTACAGGAAGAGGCAGTTTTAGTAGCAGATAATCAGGCATTATCATTGCTGACTAAAAGTTGACACACAAAACCACTGACCATTCAAAGTTTGTGATATATTGATAATTGGATTGACTACAAATATCTATGATTTTGGTCAGCAACTCGTCCCGATACGTTGTCCCTTCAGCTTTATCCACGTGAATCATCAGTTTCTTCACTATCTCCATCAAGTTCTTCTTCGATACCTGTCAAAGTTTTTGAGAGATTGAACAAAAAATAAAGCATTGGCTGGGCTAAGTCCTTCTAATTGTATTAAAGCAGCCACTAACTCTTTGATGGACTTGTATTATTTCTTAAAATCAGAACACAAGAGATGGTAAAACATTTTGAAAGCAGATGCTCACTGCTATCTAAGGAGCTCAGCTGCAAGAGGAATTAAGTTGGCTCGGTCCTGGATGAAGTGGACTTGTCTTCTTTCAGTGACAAGGATACAGAGCAATTTAAATTGGAAGGGACCTCTGAAACTCATCTAAGTCCAACCGCTTGCTCAAAGCAGGGCCTACTTCAAAGCTCCATCTGTTGCTCATGTCCTAGTCCATTCAAGTTTTAAAAATCTCCAATGAATGAAAAACTGATCAAAAGGATCAAGTTTACTAGCAATAATGCAGAAATCCATGTGGAAATGAGTTTTCTGCTTCTGATGGTGTACAAAAGTAATATTTACTTTAAAACTGAAGAAATTTGAGGATTCGTTTACAACTAACAGAACTCTAGCATTTCAAATCACAGCTCTGCTGTGCTTCTAGGAACCCATTTGTCTAAATAAAGCAACCAAATCACTCACTAAGTATCACCAGTCTTTGTGACCTTCTGCCTCTGGCTATGATCTCTCAGTAAGCATGTGTAAAGACCTCTATCAAAAATGTAAGTAAAAATATTTTTGCAATAGAGTTCATTACACAGCGCTCTCCTCAGAGAGGTGACTGAGCAAAAGATCAACTTCCTCCTAGGCCATCTTTTGGCTAAGCAGAAGTTTAAACTGCTGCCCTAATCAAATTTTAAATTTTAATGAAGTTACTGTCAACTCACAAGGGGGAAAGGAAAAAAAAAAAAAACAAAAAAAACCTTTGTATGCTCTTTTTTCCTCTTCTAAAATGGGAAGCTTTGAGACATAGTATCTACACTATCCCTTTATGTGGGATAGTGCAGGGAGAGAGATTGGAGAAACCTAAGTGAAAGACTTTATGGATCAGGAGCACAAGATTACTGGGGAGAGGGGAAGAGCTGAAGTATTTTCCTTAAACGTCGGCCTCTTGACTAAAAGGTAACAGGGACTGGAGGGGAAAGAACTACCCGTAAAAACGTACCATGCCATAGAGGAGATCTAAAGCTCTGAGTCGGATGGACTCATCCTTGTCATCCAAACATTGGAGAATGAGATCCTTGTGAGACTGAACTGACTTGGGATGCGTTTTCAGGATTTTGGACATAGCTAACAATCCCAGGTACTTCACTGTGAAAGACACAAAATAAAACTTCTTTTCAAATATAGAAATACTGTTTTGTGTTGAGCATGGAATCTTAATGGGTGCTTCTACTTAACCCCTCCATTTTAATACACAGAAATAAAATCTTCTGATGGGGAGAGAAGGAAATCACAGGTGGCATTCCTTAATTTTGCCATATCTCACACAGGGACATACCTGCACAGGCATCTTTACCAGTCTTGTTTTGCCACAATGGAAATTATTGATCCTGAGACCCTATTCTGTGTTGTATTAAAACTGTGTACATTTTAGAGATTCAATCTTATTAATGCTATTAAGTGGGAGCTCTGCTCTCAAAATCCAACAAACAAACAAAAAAACCCCGAAATGCACAGAAGACAGCAAGAACTTCTGCATAAGAAAGAATGACTAAGTACCAAAGTGACTTCAAAACAAACAAAAAGGAACCACCCTCTCTGCATGTTATTATTAAGCTTACACTACAAAATATCCCTCACTACTTTCCAGGCAGAAAGTTTTTAAAAATGGAAAGGCCAGAGCATGGAAATAGCAGTGTTTTAAGATTTACAAGACCACAAACAGCAATAATTCCTGTTTTTCTAAAAGACTCCTTACAAGTGTTCACTACCCAAAATTACTTCCAGCAATTGTTTACAACATAGCAGACACTATTACACTGAACAAGCTCTTTGGAGAAACAGCTCATGGCTCCAAGGCTGTTGCAGTTTCTCTCCAGTGGTTGTTCACTACAAGTTCCCACAAAGATAAGCAACATACTTACAGTTCTGGTCAGAATCTTCTATTAATATTCTCAATTTCTGAACACAAAGCTGAAAAGAAGACCAGGTCACGCTTATTATAGAAGTCTTAAGAGTCTTTAAAACATTTCTTAATAAAGTACAAGCAGCATGCAAGGGTGGCTCTAATAAACAAAGTATGCTGACCAAGACCCTTCTGGCTGCTAGAAAGACAGTCTTGTTGCATTAGTAGTTTTTAAAACTAAAAGAACAGTTCTCATGATTGCACTGATAGCAGCAGATGAATGTTACGGTTAAGAATCCTCCAAATGAGAGCAACCTGCATTTCATAGCAAAGGAAACTATAAAGAAAATACTTCAGTCATTAAGACTTCAGCTAAGAGAGAGCACTTCAGTGAGGCACTACTTGCACTTATGGCAGAGGAACCCAACCCAATTTCCTCATGGCCTTCAGCAGAGCAGAGTAAACCAACTTCCCACCCCAATCCCAAGTGCTGTACCTGGATGCTGGCACTGTGATTAGGCATCCCAGAGGACAGAGAGATCAAAACTGAAACACAGAAACATAAGGTTTAATTTAGAAGACAGAAGAAAATCTATTGCTTACATTACAACACAAAACCTAGAAGTCAGAGTTTAGCTCACGAGGAAAGATGCCTCTGTTTGCTGACCTGTGTGTGTTGTTACAGGAACTAGTTGTGTAACACTAACAAATAGCAGGACAGGAAGAAAAAAAGGCAAAGGTTGTAATTGTTCTAAGTCAGGTCACAGCTGCTTTTCATTAATCTTTGCTCTCATTAATGTTTATTTCATTAATATCCTGTTGTAGCCAAGACTCTAAATCAGCTGTCATCAGCTACTGCGCAGCTGAATTAACTGCATGCTTCCCTAACAGAACGAATTTCAACAATTGATCCTAGATTTCAGTGTAATTACATTGAAGTTGTAATCAAGTCAGCAAGAGACTTGGGGCAAAAAACGGGTCTTCAGGTTGAAAATACTGGACATTTGTAAAGCTCTGGTCACAAAAAACCTCAAGCAGAAAAAGCAGCATTCATCTCAGTAACTGCTACAGCCACAGAGCACATCACAGGCAGGAACAGCAACTGCCTGCATGAATTAGTGACGAGTCAGGGACATCCTTCAAGGAATCACACCAGATTTTAAGCCACAAAGATGCAAAGGTAAATCTACTCCTCCTCATACAAGAAACTTTGTCAGGAGCACCAGAGGCATCAATCCGATTTTAATTATATTGCTACTGACGTATTTGATAGTTCTAGCAATATTCAGGAGTCTATGCACAAATAATTACTAATTGTTGGTTAGTGCTTTGTTTTAGCATTTAACCAATATGACACAACAGCAATAACTCAGCTTTACCTACTGACAGTAGCAAAGGATCTTAGTTACATCTATAGCGAAACAAATTTGTCAGGTAATTTAATTCAGTTATGGAAAAGCTTTGCAGCTGGTGTTAATTGATGATGATGTTAATCATGTTCTTTCCTAGTTTACAAATTTCAGTTCTCACCTGCTATTACTGTGTTCACACATTCATATAGGAGAGACATGGCTGAGGTGCTGAAACAGAAATCAGGTATTTTAAATAAGGAATAGAAACAGCACATTTTGAAGAGTTGTCAGCAATATCTTGACACAAGTTAACACCTTTAATTACACAGGAAATTGTCTTCAAAGATGAAACAACAATTCTCACTTAAAAACTCTTGGGGGGACAGGAGGAGGGGAAATGGCTGCTGAAATTAAAAAAAGTTCTGCAGTCCTCATCTTGACTTCCAAAACACCCACAGAGTCCTGCTTTAAAGCATTTCTTCTCCAGGAGGAAGCAAGTAACTGCGCTGACATGGGAAATGAGGAAGGAAGTGATAACACAAAACCTCAACACCAGTTCTGGAACCCTGAACGAATCTCAACTAAGAATCAAATCAAATTTTGACCTTTTTTTTGATCTCAAGAGAGGGTAAGAAAGGCAGAGAACCCTGAAGAAATCCTGCCACACAGAATCAGGACACAAGCAGAAGAGCCTTTCAGAAATCTGCTGGCTTGCAGGTACATGCTTGCTCACTCCTGTAACGCAGCAATATATTTCAAACGTTCAATTCTTCCCAAAACCCTTAAGGAAACTCTTTGTCAGGTCAGCCCTCTGGACAGGCAGTGCAATTCAGAGAATTTCAAAAAAACCAAGCTGGGACATGAAGCACCTCCCCGGCCCACAGTGATCCTCACAAGCAATACAGGAGCAGAGCTGGGAATCAAGGTCTGCGAAGGTAACAAACAAGCAGCTCCCGAGGTCGCAGTTACAAGGGGCATCGTGATGGTCACCCAACCCACGACACCCAAGGCCCAAGCACCCTCAGAGCTAGGACAATCCTCTTGGTCTCTGCACATTTACTGGAGGATGGCAGGGTGTTTTGCCTCACGCACCAGAGATACTGGATCAGAAATGCCTGAAAACACAGCAAACAAGCAGGAGGAAGCCCTCGCTTATAGTTACATGACTATCATTCTGATGAGGGACAGGGGGTGGGATAGAGACAGGGCAGGAGATGCATGTTTGGATGCAGGTCTGCTGGCTGGTTTACTCAGAGCAGACGCAGTGCAATATTAGGAAGATGGACAAAACTTGCCAATTGAGAGGTGCTCCAGCCATTCACTGATACACTGGTGTCCTTGTCAAATTTGCTCATTCTCATCCTTTAAGGTTTTTATATCTTACCAGAGTTCTTAGAAATAGTCCTGATGTAATTTGTCACATATTGCCAATAGATCCAAATTTCACACACACACAAAAAAGCACTCAGAAAAATATCACTGAACTACTGATCTGCCCAGAAGGAACATCGCCAACACCGAACCACCAGTGTGACATTTGTTGTACGTACCTGTGGATAAGGTTGGTCAGGGGCTCAATCAACTTCTTTCCCAGCCTAGGTTCTAATGGAGTAAGAGCACCAAACTATTCAAAAAGCATGGACAAGAAACAAAATTTTAAGTAGTGTAAAAACATCACTTCAATTGCAAATCACTAGATTTTACAAAACTACATTAAACTATTTCTTCCTTATATTTGCAAACCCTAGGAGAGATTACTAAATTCTTTTTGTTTTAATAACAGTAACTCCAAGCAGGGGATCTATTTCCACACCCCAAATAAGGTAATGAGAATCCCAAGCCTGCCAAGAGACATCTAGAACACTCACCAGTTTTATAATTTTAATGAGAACCCAATTGTTGGTTGACGACGTCATCAACTTGAAAAACAGTGGAGCCAGGGAAAGGTAGTTTTTGGGATTGCGTCTAGCCAGCTCACAAATAACATTTACTGCAGCAGACTGCACGCCTAAAACACAGGTAGGAAAAGCAGAAATCTCATCACAGGCTTCATGGTAGCTGACGCTTCTGGTGCAGAATATGCTGAACAGAAGTGATTAAAGATTCAGATGTAAATCTGAATCTTTAGAGTCATACCCTAGAAGAGTCTTACTGCCAAAACTGAGGCAGTGAACAAAGAATAAGAATGCAAAGCAAACTGAAAAAGGGTTTTATTAATTTGGGCTGTTATCCTTTTTTGGTTGCTTTATGGTATTTCAACAAGCTGAGCATCTGCCTTAGGTCAGGGAACAGAGCCTTGTTATTCCTTTTCTGAGGACAGGTTTTTCATAGAACACAGACATTATAACTAATAGTCCTACCCACCATCAGGCTTTGAAACACTTTTTTTTTTTGTAAATAATTATTTTTGACTTTTTTTTTAGATTAAAACAGTTGCAAGAAAAGTAAAGTCTTATTTAACAATCTCTTCAGCATACTCATTTCTTTTTCAGCCTCAAAATCCCTCTTTTTTTCCCCTCATTTGGGAGTCTTTTATTCTAGGTAGTCCAGGTTTTCTAGTACAAAAGATTTTTTATAAAGCATTTTTATAAAGCATCATTAGTAAGTCTATTTCCTTCTCTTCTGTTTTTTTAAAAATCATCCCAGAAGCTGGATCTTATGCATTCTTATCAAATTAGTCCAACATACGTACTAATTCTCTCTAAACACACACATACAAGCACACGCATGTAAGTACAAACCCCAGGAATGATAGGGTTTTAATAGTGTTACCTAGGAAATAAGGAACAGATGCTTCTAAGAATACATTACTGATATGGTAAACTCAGCTCATCCACCTGTTAACCGATAAAGCAGTTCACCAAAGATGACAACAAAATATTTACAGGTTCTCTCCTTCCACCAAGTCTAAAGACATTTGTATCTAGATGCTTTTGAGCAGAATTTATGAAAATCCACTCACCAGGGTCTGGATCTTCAAGTTTCTCTTTAAGGCGAGGAAATGCAGGACGGAGGGACTCTGGGTACTTCAAGAAGACTTTGTACATGATTAACACTGCTTTCTTCCTTATATAAGGCTTCGTATGAGACATCTGTTAATGAAACAACCGAGATCAGTCACTAACAAATTTACATTTCCAGAACTCATCTCAGGGTCCGCGTTTCAACATCAGTATCTCTCAAAATTGTTCTCTAAGGATTTTGGCTATTTTTAAAGAACTCACTTCTGAGGAGAGAGAAAAGTACTGCCATTTATCACTCAAACTAGCAGATATACACAGAGTTATCATTTTAGCTAATTAACATCTGTGAAGGCTCCCTAAGGCCCTACAAAAATATCAAAGTGTCAGTTCTTACTTGCAGTTCAAAGTTTAACAGATATTTACCAGATTCAAACAATTTAAAGTTTCTTTACACACCTACATATAGCAAAAAAATTGGTCTTTCTGATCAACTCACCAGCGTCATGATGTCATTTGCCAAGTCCCTGGCAAGATCTGGAGTAACAAAACAGGACAAGCCAGTCAGTGCAACTCCAGTATCATATTGGTTAGGGCTACTCAGATCCTAAAAAAGGAAAAAAAGGCTCAAAAATTTAAGATTACACAGGATGTAGAGAAATAACTTTCTCAGATCAGTTTTATTCATTCGCTATGAAAGCTTCCTATTTCAAGGGAATATTTATACTAACTACTGAGAGGAATGCTGTCCAATCCCCACTACAATACATATGTATATATATACACATATATAGTAAGGGGCTTAATAATTAAACACAGAGAGGAAGACATATCAGATCATACACCTCAGACACAATCAAAAATCTGCCAAAAATATCAGAAATTAAATTGAAAAATCCAAAACTATATAGTATTAAATCAAAATTTCAATCACTTCTCTGTAACTTCATTGTGCCTTTTAGTGTCCACCTTAACTTCTCTGTTACAAAAGAGCTGTCAGTAAATTAGAAGGAAAATCAACTCATGACTTTCAGTCCAAAAAGACAAAACACAAGCCAGTGTGCCTTTTGAAGCTACTCTTCCATATTTTCTTTCAAGTATTTCTAAGCTTCAAACTGTTAAATTAATATTCCTATGTGAATACACTCTAGTATGAATTATAAAACCAGGGCTCATGAGATACACAGCATTATAGAATCAACCGTTAATTGTACAACACAGATAAGCATAACTAGAAATATGTATTTATCAGAGCTGAACAATTTAAAGGATAATGAAGAGCACTAGCAAGATGCCAGAAAACATCCCACTGGTTCTTTTTTTTATTCTTTTTTTTTTAAATAAAAAGCTATGTCAGCTACTTAAATGGAAGAATGTAGCTCACATCTACTACTAGGCTGGTCAAGATTTGAGGCCATACTTTGAAATTACGCTTAGCTTTTTTTTTTTTTTTAATATATATTTAATCTGAAGAACAGTGAAATAACACTTCAACCCACTAATCTGACAAATTCAAATAATAAGGAAAAGGTCTACTAAACCAAACTCAACATGTTTTGATATCTGAACACAGAACATAGTGTTAGCATACGCTGCTGTTGGTCTCCCAGCCTGCCAATAATCACCCAGGACAAGTCAAAAGTTTGATCAGTTATTACTGGAAGGAAATATTCCCTCCTGTAAGTTCGTGCAAACCAGATGGCTGATCAATTTCTCAGGAAGAGAGACCTTACACTGACCCACTGCCTTCCTACGAGGGCTGCCCGAGACACTGATATTGTCCCTGATACTGTGCTATGGTCTTCACCAGGCACAGTGTTGAGTAAAGGTACAACTGTATGAGACGGCAGGAGGGAAACCTACAGACAACTACCACACGTTTGATGCCTTCAGATTGCAGAATGCAAATGGACCATGAAGCAAGTAAACAGAATTCCACTTAGACCTCTCTGTGTTCTGCCCCAAATGGTATTTTTTATGGATTTGAAGTTACAGATGAGACAACGCAAGAAAAAAAGCTTGAGAACTGCAGACAAAAGTTTACCTTTCGGATCTGATTCGTCGTCAGCATAATTACATCAGTCCCTTCATGAAAACACTGAGAGGCAGCTAGGTAACCAATTCTCTGTAAAGACGACAGTGGGAGAAAGCTGGTTATTTTTAAGCTCAGACAGTGCTCAAATTAAAAACTGTTAGTTTCACTGGCTAACGGCAATATTAAAAAGTTACTACAGTTTCAATTGCACAAAGAACTTACCTTAAACGTAAACTTTGATGCACTCATGACTTCAATAATATTGAAAGCAGCCCAACTGATGTCGTAGCCCAGCATCTGTAACTGTTAAGAGAGAAGTCAAGATAATAAAGTTGTAAAATAAGATACTTGAGAAAGTAGTCGGATACCAGGTTCCATCTTTAATTTAAGGTAAGAGTCCAAAAAACTGTAAGTACTGTAAGTTATCTAAAGTTGGGGCTAATGCTACGTTCCATGTCACACTGTAAAAGTATAAAAGCTGCACCAGAAGCAAGTTTTAAAAGTTTGTCCAACTTCAGGTACTGCATTTGCAATTATTGATGTATCATCGGGGAAGATTTTTATTCCTGGTTTGGTTGAGCTTGATTTTTTTTTTCCCCCCTTTCAAAGAGAGAAGGAGGAAAAAAAATTTAAAAAACCCTTTTCTTCAGCAGTATTTTCCTCCCTTCCTCCACAGAGGCCTGAGCAAAGAGAAACTGAGATATGAGTTTCAAATACTTGCAGAACCACGTGGGAACTCAGGAAAGAATTGCCACGGCTGAAGTTGATGACTACTTCTGTTTGAGTAGCTGGCAGTCAGCAAGAAGGACAAAAAGTTATAGGTAATGTTACATTATGTCCCAGCAAGGCACTTACGTAGGTAAGTTTGCAGACTGCGTTTGCTTTCACTGCAATATTATCCTGCTTTAGTTCCTGCTTGATCTCATCGATGCACTGGGAGATGTATTTTGCCTGAGGGAAATGAAGAAAAGAAAGTTACTTTCATGCTCATTTACCACAGAACATTCAGTTTTGTAGGCTTCAAGCATGTTAACTCAGAGAGGAAAGCTAAACTCATCATTTGCAAACACCAAATTTCCCACATGTACATTATCTAGGTAGGCACTTAATTTTGATGGAAACTCTCATTAACCAGGAGCATCATGCTCTATTACAAAACCAAAATCCACAGAAATGTGGGGAAGGAAATGCCCTGAAGTGACATTACACTGTTCAGTCCAGAGCTCTTGCTTCAAAGATTTGTGAATAAAAGCTGCCCAATGAACAGTGTGTTTCACTGCTCTTAGAACACATATTAGCCACTATCCTCTATACACTTAATAAGTAATTTTGCACTTTGCATTGAGATAGAAAAAAAAAAAAAAAAGACGCACTATAAATAACCCAGAGATTTAAAGTGACTGATGAAAACGCAAGTTACCCCTTGTCTGGGCATCCTGTGCCTGCAACACTGTACATGTGCACAGGGAACAGCCCTTGTACAGGAAAGGACAAGCACACGTATCTGAGCTGAAGACAAGGTAGAAATCCTTTTAGCTGGAACTTGTTAACTATTTCCATTTATTCCAAAAATGCTAAAGTTCAGGTACTGCCCTGGTTCGAGTTTTAGATAAAGATCTTGCCATGTACACGTTTTGGTAAGCAACACTTGTTATTTGTATGAATTGCAATAAGTAGGAGAACTAAGCATCAATATTTGCACCTTTGTTTCTTTTCAAATAGTCGTGTCCGTCCTCATGGGAGGGATATGGCAAACATGATTTTAAAAATATGTACAGAGTTTTACTTTATAAATAGGCTTAATTCAGTCAGAGACTCTTTCAGCTCACAATTAACTGTGATTAAAGGCATCTGCTATAGATATCATAAAAAATTTAAAGGCAGAGAAATAATCTCTTTTAGAAAGTCACATATGCTATGGGGTATTTATCATTCAATAAAAGCCAACTGCCAGAAGAACCAGGCCGGAAGCTGCTCACCTAACCACAAAGCAAAATCCTGCACAAATACCATTACTTTCCACTAAAACATTTTTTAACATGGAAGTTCAACTATTAACATTTCTCCTCTTTATACTAAAATTTATGCATTATTTCCCACTGTTCTTTGACCATTTACACTGCTCTTGTACTTCTAGTTATGAGATTCAGCAGCTTAAAGTGGTGGATGCTATTCTTAATAAAAAGATGAGAATAAAAATACTTTATACAAGGTATGGAGTGCAAAGAAACTACTGTAACTCAAGTGAAGAAAAGCAGCATCTGAATTTTAATGCAGGGACTTCATGCTTGTAGCCACACTCACATAACGACCACTTACACAGCTGCAACTTAGAATTAGCAACCCCAGAATTAGAACCCACCACCAAGATGCAGGGTGAACAAATGCTCCTCAAGGCAGAAGCTGTCTCCTTGGGTTAGCAGCTTCAAAGCAGATAGAATAATTTGACTTTTTTTCCCTCTCAAATCCTGAGTTAGAGAGACAAAGCTGACTCCTCATGGCACGATCAGCTCAAGTGGAACTGTATCATTACTGAGACACTTGGACTCTGTTGAACCTCAGCGAGCTCTCGCTTGGCCCATTCCTGCAGCCCTGCTCACGAGGGCAGCTCGACTCAGAAGGCACCGGGATCAGAAAACCAGCAAAGGAATTTAGTTTAAGCAATGTAACACAATCCCAAACACCCACATTTGGAAAGAAATAACACCTCTGTGAGAGGGACTTTCATGTCTGCAGATGTACTAACCACCAAACAGCGCCTGTCCCTACAGAGTGCTGTGCTCTTGGAGACAGGGAAGTGAACAGGAGGGCTGCTTTCAAGAGGGAAACTATCCCAAGTCACAAAGATTAGGGATTTTAGACCCTTTTCAGCCCAAAGGGGAGTCACGTCTAGACAACCTCCACAGAAAGCTTAAACTCAAGTGTTCAAAGTCAAAGCTTTTGGTAGTAGACAAAATATATGTGAACAGAGAAGCCGAAAGAACCACTTCTACTACATGCAACCGATCTAGCAATACATTGTACCAACCCTTGAATATTTTATGCAGAGCAGTGTGCTGGAACAGTGTCACTGAATCCTTCCCATGGGTATCTGGTTGCCGCATCTCGGCCAGCAACATCAGTACCAGTTTTCAAAGCCAGACTCAATGCAGGTTTCTCATTCTTTATGCCCACGTACAGAAAGCATTACTGGTATTTCTCAAAAATCGATCCCCAAACTCTTTAAACATTAGCTTAATCCTGCCAAACGTCTCTCTGGTCGCTGTTCAAATATACGGCCTCTGCAGCCTGCAGGCAAATCCTGCTCTGTAAATCAGCCTAACATAACAAACAACTTGCTTAAAAGAGAACAAGAAAGCAAAAAAAAAAGAAATCAGATCTAATAAGCTAATAAGAGATTTTTGAAAGCAGAAAAAAAAAGTCCTTCCTTCTGTACATCAAATTCTAAAAGACTACAAGGAACAAAAGGTACTATAGATAGAAAGCTTTAGAGGATCAGGGGGCATTAACATTTTGATAATCTCTGTGGAGTAACACTGGTGTGAATAGGTGATACGAACAAAACGGATCTATTTTTAGTCTTGCATTATCATTCAAAATCCAACCATCAGCTCTCAGCCACAGCTGCTACCACAGCTAGCGTCCAAACAGGACAGAAACAAGTACCCAGATGTGCTTCTCCAGATCAGTTCTTGCTAATCCAAGAGCTGTCTCTGCAGAACCCCAGACACGCTGGGCTTTATCGAAGCATTTTCACATGGGGTGATACCCCCAAACTCTGCATGACAGCCTCAAAGATGCCTGATTCGGGCTGCAGAATTATGCTAAAATTTAGAATAACCACTTGATGCAATTAAGTCTTTTTTTTTTTTTTTTTTAAGTATCCGTCAGCATGGTAGACAGAAGGAAGCCTAGATATTTGCAGGATATAAACATTTACATACTAACACAGGACAAAATCTGGATGCTTGGGCCAGCATTGATTCTTTGACAGCTCATGGACAAATTCCTCCAATATGCAACTTTGTAGCACGGTAAGAAAAACATGTTTCCAAGGCTGTAAAAGGCTGCTTTTCCTAAAATATTTTACATAACCCAAAGAGGAAAGACGGAACAGAAAGAAAAAGCAATGTAAAAAGAAAATATTTCAGAGTTCATTTATTGTCCCAGTATTGATTATAATATTTGCATACTTTCATACTATTATGTTCCTTAATAATTCTCTCTTACCTGAGGCCCTCCCAAGAGGGTCACTTCTGGCCAGCCAAGGAAAACACTTCAGTCAGTATTTACAGAACCCCAGCCATTCCAGACTGCAGCTCTAAGGAACCCTTCACTTCTCCTGCAGTTAAGGATGAGCAGAGCCATCGGGCAAAGAGCATTATCAGAAGGGCAGCAAAGTGCCCAGAGGAGTATGATAACCTGGGGAAAAGCGTCACGGGAATGAAGGGATTTTCTTATTCTTGTTGGACTGCCAAGTGGGATGGAGGCCTTTCCTTAAGTCAAACGTTACAGCAACCACTTTAGGGGTTGTTTTTTCTCACATATTGCTCAGAAGGAGAAAGATTACGGAAACATTCGCGGCAACACAGCTAAAACCCAAATAAAGCAAGCAGATGAATAGGGTAATCACACTGCAAAGCTGTGAATACAGCACAGTCATAACTGCCATTCCTTAATGTATTCCACCAGGCAGATGTGGCAAGCATTTCTGCATCCGTTTCCAAAATGTACACGGTGATTTTAAGAACAGGTCTGAATTTTTCAGGAGTTCCAAGACCGCACCCAGAAAATATGTGTGTTTAAGCTAATGCGAACAGCTAAAGTGAGGGTGGAGGTATCAAGAACGAAAATAAGACATAAGCCCATTGAAACTAAGAGTAGAGAGAAAAGTGGGTCATGGTAAGAAGCCAAAACTTCAACTTACAACGTTTTTCATTCTCCAGCTTCTCCGTTTCCCACAAGCCAGGTTTTTTAAATTAACTTTGAACAGTACCAAAACTATTCCAACCTCCAAAGAACTTGGGATTCACTATTTCAGAGAGGTTCACAAAGGGCTGAGAGATTGTTGTTTGTCAAGTATCACGGGAATAAATCTGTAAAAAATACCCCACCCTCCCCAAAAAACAACCCACTAATACACCTAACAGCTACATTCTTAGGAAATGCAATCCTTTACCTGCACTCCAAATTTAGTATTTCACAGGATAAAAAGGACATTAATAATTAGAATATCATTTCAATACCTTTACATTAAATTTAATCATGAAAACTATTCATTTTCAATTACCTTAAAGAAGCTGTACCCTCATTTCAGCCACATGCCAGTTATGTGAAGTCAGCAGAAAGCAAAGTGCTATTCATTCTGCTGAGGACTGCAGTCTAGCAAACCAAGGCAAGGAAACCCTCTGCCAACCCTTGCCAGGATCTCTATCCACTGCATCTGCCATGGATTATTTGTTTTGGGGATTTTCACCTTTCACCTGCCACTTACTGAAACAGCAAAGTGTTTTCCACCCAGATTAAAACAGCAAAATGCCAGAGAGCACCAGTCCCTACTTGTCTTGCTCCTTCAAGGTTAAATACACTCTTTTAAGGTGATTACCAACAGCGAATGCCACAAGGCACAAGGTGCAATCTAAAATAAATGTGTAATTATCACTGTAAAACAAACTGGAATAAGAACATAAAGGGAACGGAAGCAGCTGTAGAATACAGCCCGTGTTTTAAACATTACAGGATTTATGGGGTGTTCTTTTTAAGCACCTTAAGTGTGTCTCTCCACAAACTCACCTCGAGTGCAGGCACATGACACGATCTCACGTGACAGCGAAGCGCTGGCTGCACCAGCTGCCAGGAAATCGGCAACAACCGCTCCTTGGATTTGCTAACCTTAAGAACAGCAGGAACCAGTCGGATTCAAGCCACGTGACATAGCACATCTGCATCGCACACCTCGGAGAGGCAAAACAGCTTTAAACTCTTCTGTGCTTCAAGCAGGAGATACTACTGCAAGCGCAGAGATCATCTGCTACCTGGTGACTTCCAGAGGAAAGCTGCAGAGAAATGCTACTGCCCTGCCTGCTTTCTAACAACTCCCCAGAAGGAGTAACTTGCATGAGCACAAGTGAACTAGTTACATTTAACTTATGTACCAATAAACTGATTGCATACACCACTTGAAACAAGCACCACACCATGACAGCCCCAAATACATCAACTGAGGTAATGGCTGAGAGCATGAAAAAGTGAAAGATGCTATTTGTCAGTTCACTTGAGCAATGAAAACAGGACAGTACTAGAGATAAACAAATTGGATGTTAACTTCAGCCACGCAGAGCTAAAAATATTACGGCATTTAAATACTGCAGAAAAAAAGTAAAAAAAACTATTTAAGTCACAGGGTCCTTCCCTTCCTTAAGGCTACCACCTGGCTTGACAAAAACAGAGATGTAAGACACAATCCCACACATTATCTTTAAATGTATTCTATTAAAACCATAAACTAATCAAACTAAACAAGCACACTACAGAATGAGAACAGTCATCAGGAAACCACAGGGGTTCTCAGGAGCCAAAATAACGCGAGGCAAAAACTACTGAGAGGCAATAAAGAGCTCAGAAAACTCGTTACAACTTGAAAGGCATTAAAAAAAAATCAAGTTTATTTTTTGCTCAGTTGTTAATAAAAATTACTGCTCTACATGTTTCAACAACTTTTAGCTTGACTTTAATAGTTGACTTGCCAGGGATTTAGTCACGCATCTTGTAGGTGGTTGTAAGATTCTAGACCAACACATGGTTCCATATGACATTTTGGTCACCCTTTGTCATTGGTCACCCTTTGTCATTTCATTTTGCAAGTCATCCTCTATATCACTTACTAGAAGCATGGTGCATTATCTGCTATGCCTTTCGCTATCAGGATGGACGCTGGATAGCAAGACTCCTCAGACAAACAATATTGATGGCAGTGTGTGAAAAGTCAAGTTTTTCACACATACCTGTGTTTTATTTTATACTGGCTGAAGTTACATGCACCAACTGAAGCTTAGGATCATCTATCCAAAACTGATTCATAAATCAATAAAAACCATTGACATTTAAGAATTCAGACAGATACTAAGCAATGCATCTGTTTTAGACTCATATCAAGCAATTCCAAACAAAGATCAACTACAATTCCATTAGACACTATAGAAACACATACAGTCTTCAGAACAGGGAAGCAATATAGAAGGATTAGAAGCAGGGAAAAGAGAGAGATGCAGAGTTGCAGCTGCTTGTCTTAAGTCAGAGCAAGTCAGAAAAGGAACTAAAACCAAGGCCAGCGCACATATCCACAGGACTATGCTCTCCTTAAGACACAGACACTGCAAAATCAACTGGGTTTTCTTTGTAAGTGCACGAAAATTCTGTCCTCTCACTAGGAGCGGCTTTTTCGCAGTTTGGCCAAAGCCACCTAAAACATTTTACACACAGACCCATTTATAGTGGAGCCAGTTCTCATGCACCGTTTCCCCACACTGGCTACTCCAGGATGCCAACAACTACGTGAATATTACATAGCAAAACCCAACGCATGCCACACAAATCAGCAAACACACATGAACAGTAAGACTTCAGAGATGCCCCTCAATACAAGTATGTCTCCGATTTGATGACACTATTAATTTAATTGCATAGCAGTTAAGAAAATCCTCAGGAGCTTATGCTGTCTAAACTATACCTGAGCAGACATCAATAAGCTCACGTGGCACAAACAGGCCTGCCCCTACAAACAGAGTAGGTAATAGAGAACTTTACTTGCAGAATACTCAGGGAAAAAGCAATTTATTAGTTCCAGTCACGTTCCTGTGCATCATCTCTTTAACAGGAGTTTCTGTGTCCACATAGGAAGTAGTTGCTCTCTTTTACAAGACCCAAGTATCTGCTGTCTTAGAGATTCACACTGATAGGAATTAGTTTGGAGGGAAATGATAACAATTAAATAAACTCTGTGAGATTTTATGGATTAATATTACATAGAAACAAAGCACTGAAAATATTAGAAAGTAGCATTTATTAAAATGAAAAAGTTATGAGAAGTTCCAAGCAATGGAAGGTTAAGGAAGAGTGCTCAGAAAAAGATGATTCATGGCCATCTCCTATTTCTTAAATGCAGTAAAAATGCTTGTGCAAGTGCAGTCAGTTTGTTAACCTGCTTCCTGCTGTACAGCCGCACACTTAAAAGTCCACTACTTGAGGGAATGACAGGCACACCCTGATGGAGCTGGAAGTGATACCTTTATTCAGGTCTAATCCTACTGTGACAAACCAGCCTACTTGAAGAATGTTTCAACACACCCATACTTACATCTACTTCACTCTTTAAATCTTTTAACATATGCATCTTAGTGAAAACTAACAGTTTAGAACATCTAGGTTATAAAACAAAAAATATATATATACAAAACCAGCATTCAGCTATGTGGCCTGCAAGCCACTGGTTCCACCATCCCACAGACCACTGATTTAGGAGGTGCCTGTGTGTCCCAGTTTTCCACTGCCAGTTACACTCAAGTATTCGACAGGCTTTGTAGATGCTCTGTTATTTGGAAACTATGTTTCTTTTTTTTTTTAATTATTAATTTAAAAAAATCATTAATACCAATAAAAACTATGAGTTTTTCTGCATCTCTCTGGATTTAAACAGACTGCTTATGAAGGACTTTCAGTTTTTTCAGTACCAACGGTCAGGGTTTTTAAAATAAGCTAAGGAACACAAAGAATTGGTCCCATGACTCAGACTTTTTGATGTGCAGTTTTATTCCTCCTTGGCTGCTCTCAGTATCACATCAGAAACGTGACACACCACCCAAGAAGCCTTCTAGACAAACAACCCAAAGGTAATCTTTGCACATCAAAATTATTCACTGACCTGCACTGCAGAGGAAGAGGGTTTTCAGTAAAGTTTGGGGACACACCGGAAGAGACCAAAAAAAGAAACAAAAAACTCATTTTCTACATTTAACATGGGGACAAAGGTGCCTGTATCAAACATCAATACATAAGTAGCTCTCTGAAGATCACCACAGCAAAGTTAACATCTTTGTCCTTATTTGACTTTTTTGGTAGTTCTTCCTTGGACTTCCCAAGAGGCACACTGTGCATGTCCCCTCCATTCCTTAGGACGGAGCACCAGAATATTCTTCCTCTTCTCTACACCAGAATTTGTGTTTATGCATACGGGAAAGTGCTCTTGTGCAGAGCTTCAAACTCTCAGAAAGACAGCTACAAAAGGCTCTCGACTGGGAACAACGCCACTAGCCCCACTTAGGCCACCACCAATTAAATAATATTTAACACGAGAGAAAGCAAGCAGCTAATGAAAGCCAGCTGTAACGCCAAGCCTAAGCTGCTCTCTGCACACGAGGAAAAGCTCACTTCACAGAATCACTTCATTCCTTTTTGTTACCAGGCTCCAGACCCTGCATTTCCCATGACACAGGAGTTAAGGCAAGGGCACTATTACACTGTCCTCGCTACCCTGGAGGCAACGGTCAATCTGCTTTGTTGGTCAGTGTAAGGTCCTTAGCAAACCCTCCTTTGTGCAGCATCTCTTTCCGACTTTGCCTTCTCTAGTGATTCAGACACACAACTAACAATAGCGACACTAGATCCGCTCAGAAGTGGGTGGAATAACGAGCTCCCTTCAAAGACATTAACACATATGGGCAGCAGTAACTGATGGAGCGTCAGGAAGAGCGCCTGGCATCAGGGATCTGCACGTTGCCTCTCAGCTGGGTTGGTTCCCAGGCTTCAGTCTTCACAGACTTTTAAGTATCCCTCAGAATTCCCCTATCATATCCTGCTCCATAATCTTTACTATTAGATACTGATACCGCAAGAGCAGCTGGAGGCCAAGCCAAGAGACTGCAGCATCCAATGATCTCCAGCCTGGCTGACAACAGGTTGTACATGCAAGACCTCCCTAACATTAGAAGATTCCTCAAAACACCTTATACCATGATTTTACCTGAAAAAGCAGCTATTGGTATTTGTTTGCAACATCCCTTTATTTAGTGGCAAAGAAAAAAGCGGAAGAGAAGGGAGCTCTTCCAATGATTTAAGTCCATTTTTCTTAGGTAAGTCATTAAAGAAGAAGGAACCTACTGCCAACTTGGTAAGTGCAGTTTTTTGAGTACTTAAGTGCACATTTTCCAGCACATTAGATGAAAACCCCGATGTGCCTCTGCTTTAGCCTTAAACAAGTACCTGACAGGGCTGCAGTCTGAGCAGGACAAGTCACTATTCAATAGCTCCATTTCTATTATTTCACTACATCAGTTTTGTAAAGGTGCCTCTCACCTTCGCAGGCAGCAGCGCTTTTCTTGTTAGGTACAATAAACTTGTTAAATGCAAATACAAAACACCGTGCAACAGCCAAACAGTGTCAAGGCAAAGGAGTCTCTCTCTCTCTCTCTCTCTCCATACACTTCAAGTTCAGGAGAACATCCTTAAAAAAACAAAAATTTCCAGTTTGGATTATATAGCAAGAAGATCCATTTTGGTACCAACCACTCTCCCTTTATCCAAAGGCACATCTAAAACCTAGACAGAACTGGGAGAACATATTGCATAGGTTACAAAAGCATCTAATACTAATCAATAAAAGATCGATTGCTTCCAATTGATCATGCTGTTAAAAGGATTGATTTTCTGGGAGATGGAGATTGGGGGGGCAGGGGGCAGGGAAGTGAAGTGAGAACAGCACAAATTGAGTCTTTCTAGCAGGTTTGTCTTTCTCTGAAATTATGAACCTGCACCAGGAAACACTGCAGGAATCAAAGCATCTGCATAAAGTGCTGAAAAATAAACATAAGAGGTTAAATTAGGAAACAACCTAACACTGCTGTGCTGCCTTATATCCTTCACAGCGGTTACTTGACAGGAGGACGATGCAGCTCCAAACTTCCCTAGGAGCCTGGAGAGCAGAGCGTGTCCATGCTGAAAAGCAGCTGGGTTACCTGGGTGTTACCTCTTGCCTCTCTCCTCACAGCACACCCTGCCTCCAATTTCAGTGTTTTAAACTCAAAATAAATGGGTCAGCTTTGGATACAGATCAGATACCAAAGTGAGAGTTGTCTCTGACAGGTAATTAAGCATTTGGCAGCATGGATGTTAGCTGAGGTGCCCTCCAGTACCCTCCATTCCTCTATGAGCTGAGGACTTAAAATTGATAGCCTCAAGATTGCAAGATTAATATATCACAGAAGAAGGTAGTTGGTCTATTGAAAAGCTGTAGTCAAAACCTCCCACATAAATCTAGGTGACAGCCATTTGGCAGATCCTTCACTATGAACACACCCTTGATGTGTCAGTGGGATGAAGCCACAAGTTGAATGGAATACCAGATACAATAGCCTGTGATAGCACCCAGAGTGGAAAACTGTCACATTTAAGAACTGGAAGGGCATAAATCTGACTATCTCCTGTCTACCGGGAGAAGCTGCCCAGACAGATGAAAAAACACAATGATGGAATTTCCACATGATGGTTTTAAATTCAAGGGGCAAAACCAAACATATAGAACACAAGTTAGCATTCTGCAGAAAGCATAACTGTATCAAAAGGTCAAGACAATACTTATTCCCTTTCTTTTATTTTTTATTTAACCACCACAACATCAAGTTTCCAGAGGCATCTCTTTCACAGCATATTTCTTACTGAGATTCAGCAGTTAACATCCCTGCCACCAAATCATATTGCAGTTTGTTCTTAATGAATTCGCTCTTCCGAATTGGCCAAAATGTGTGTCTTGAGCGTAGATACAGATGCCAATTGAACAACTACACATGGAATTGGAGCAACCCTTGGTAGATACAAGGCACAATGGAAGTAGCGTAGGAAAAAGAGGAAGAATTTTTGCAGCTACTTCCTCTAAAATACTATTCTGATTTTGCAATATCATCTCAAAACTAGAAACACTGTTCATGGTCATGCACTGGGAAGCATTAAATCTATGCCTAATATCTTTGTAAAAGAAGGTTTACAGTCCTCTTTTGCTAGCTGGAATAGAGAAAACAACAGCTCTACCACATCATCCCTCAATCAGCACAACTGACAACTTTGACTTACAGGAGGAGGAAGCAACACACTTGCTTCAACCTTTTCTGTGTGCATATTTTTCTAACAGTATGAGAAAAAATATACTTGTGATATGTTCTTCTTAACTTCAGGCAAAGGAAGCTAATGCATTATAACCAAGCTTTGCCACAGGCTACGAACAAACATCCAGTCCACCTCATGATGCACAGTAATTTTTTGAGCATGACGCGCGTAACGTCACTTGTGCCCTTTACCTTCTGAAAATACATGCATTCCTGGAAAAGGAGCCATTTTGCACAAAATTATCTTAGAAGCAGCACATCAAACCTCCTCAAAGAGGATGGGAGCCACAGAGGCCTGGGCCTGCACAGAGCGATGATCGCTCAGAGCTTTGGCAGTTCAAGAAGCATTTGCTGTCCTGTGCACAGGAGAAATAAAGCATGTTTACTGAAAGCATCCCACAGACAGGGCCATGGAAAAGCTTCCCATGGAATGTACTCATTAGCTGCTCCAGTTCTAACAAAAAACCTTTTAAAACTACAGCAGTGCAGTTAAACACAGGGAATGTCCATATAGGTATCACCTGGCTTGATAAACACTGTTTCCAGTCCTCCATAGAGTTTCCCTTTCTTTTTGCAGAGTGCTGCATGCTCCACAGCAGGACTATCTTCTGACACCAAACCAATAGTCAGTGACAGAAATAAAAATTAAATAGTTTCGCAAGTATCATCAGCAAGTAACACCTTGCACGTTGCACATGGTGCTTAGAAGTCATTTGCAAAGTTTTTTTTGGAAAGGTGAGCTACAATTCCAACCATCCAACAGCACCGGTGGTTAAGAATAAAGAGTTAGGATGACTTAACTAGCTGTCCTCACTAAGAGGTAACTGTCACACCATTCATAAGAGCTTTGAAGGGAACTACCGCTTACTTGTAGACGAATATAAATCAAATCCTCAGGGTCCACTATTTTCAAATTAATATATGACACTTCCAATGCAACATGGAGAGTCTCATATAACGTGTTCTTGGTGACTAATTATTTGACCTCTACTAATTGCCTGATAACATCTCTCTAATGCAAAACGAACAATAGGCCAACACGTCCAACTGTTTCCTATCCACATAAGCTTACCAGTGCAGCAAAGGCTTTAGCTGGAAGGTATATATTAACAATTTCTGAGTGGAATTATGGTGGAACTCAGCTTTACACGTAGCTGATTACTGTAGTGCAAGAAGTCCAGAATTCCTTTATTAGATGTATTAACAGTCCCAACACTGCAATAACACACTAAATAGAAAAGCAAATACAGTGTCACCCCCTCATCCACCTTTTTGACTCCCTGCTCCCCCAGTGCCCTCCCTCAAGGCTTCCTGGCCTCCAGCCCACGGACACGGCTCATCTTCCTCGTTCTGAGCCCCGCTGCACCCTCCCTTTCCCCGGCAACATCCTCTTTCCAGGGGGAGCCACCCGGCAGGCCTGGGCCTAGCGCAGCCGGGGCCGAGGCAGCCCCGGCCCCGAGCGCCCGGAGAGGGGGCCGGGCCGGGGTGACAGACGGGCCGCGCGCAGGGTAGCGGCTCCCGCAGCCCCGGG